>JAMPIV010012151.1:7500-326909 GCA_024509875.1 Oreohelix idahoensis
TACTGACACTGTGAGCACTGTTAAATTTCTTACCTGGACTAATTAATGTGACATAAACAGAAATCCCAAATAAAAGTAACAAAGTGAACGTTCCCCGGAGAAGTGGATTTAATCTGTCTTTGAGGAGCTGGGGTTTTCTTTGCCAAAATAACACTGGATTTGCTGTGTGCGTGTGTCCTAAAGATTGTTCCAGAAGTTGCAAATCAAGTATTAGGTAAGAACGAACGAACGTGGCCACGGTTGTATGGAAAGAAAGAAAGCAGGAATGAGTAACTCTTTTAGTGTATAATCCATGTACTCACTTTGTATATTTCTTACTGTGTTTTGTTGTTGTTGCTAATGCTGTTCAATTTCAGAATAGAATAACGTAAATACTATGTTCTTTACAGTATAGTCAAAGTCTATACCATAAACTGTATTTACTGTGTTGGTCAGTTCGTCCCAAATATCCCTATTCCATCAATATAGTGGTTTTCACGTTTGTGCGTCTAACTGTCGTCACTTATCTGTGTGTGTATGTGAGTGGTTGATATATATATATATATATATATATATATATATATATATATATATATATATATATATTGATGCGTGATGCCATATGATGATGGATGGTATCCGCATGTCTGGTTTTGTGTAGTGTGCAGATGTGTTCAGTCAAACAATGTTCATACAAAAATAACAGGGCAATCCACATAGGACGTCAGTAAACTCACGACGTATAGAGTCAATGATTCTTGTAACAGCCGTTGACGTTTTTCTTCATTATTTATTGTGGACGCCACAGTGACAAAATGGTTACGCGAATATGTAGGCACATCAAACAGTCATTATCACAGCAACATTCAATACAGCAATAGACGGTAGACAGCATTACAATGATGAGTCAGATGCATGTTATATTTCATAGTGCTGTAAATGTAGTCAGGTGAAAAACTCCATCCTTTTCTATAACAGCCAGGAGATAACCAGATGTATGAGATCAGTTCACTCTCCTTAGTCTGACTTCAGCAAGACAGACACGTCTGCCGAAGTATAAATAATGTCCTCAAAAATATCCTCTAGATAATAAAGGTTTTCCAAACCTAGTTCATTTAACAAAGTAGCAAGTAATGGTCCTTGGGACATGCATCAACCGATGCAGTACAATACAGCGACATGTGAGCTGGGAAAACATCTCGTGACGACGACTTTCGAAGACAGGCTATGAATCGAAATCGCTCACGACCCAAAATCGATAGAGTTAATGAAAAGTCAATTTACCTTGCCTTCAGGAAATACACAGAAATATCACGCCTCCCGACATGTGGAAAACACTAGAGGTATTATCTCGAATAAACGAAATATCCATTAAGAGGACTACACATCCCTGACAGAACAAAAAATAGCGGAGATCCCCTCTTCAACGAGGCATCTCTTTCGCCATTCAAATCGCTCACTCCACTAGTGGTGGGCGGAAACCGATCGACCAAAAACAAGACCAGTCATGCGCAGTCCAGCGCAAAATGACCACAGCTCAAAACTTAACTGCATTCAATACCAACGCGGGAAGACAAATGCTTACCGAGAAAAGTGACTATAAATTTCAAGCAGTTGTTGCCCTTGCGTTATAAAATAGATATTGTAATAAAACGATGTTGCGAGAATTTATCACGCAACATATCACCACCTCCTCCCGATAAAAAAAAAATGTGGAACATATTTTTTTTTTTTTAAAATCAAAGAGCATGCGATAAGCGGCTCAAAACGCACGAATTATGCGCTGATAATTAATTAAATTGCCTAACATGAGGCTAAATATAGAGTGTCTGGTGAGGATATACCTCAACAGAAAAATAAATATGTCTCAAAAAATATTCACATCGGGGAGGTGTCACCAACACACATCACGTTAGCATGTAAACACAATATACGTATGCAAGTTACCATAATCATCATTAAACAGCATACTCTAATATTGTCTTTAAAAATGGATGTACAAATCTGATAGGAAAAATTTAAATAGTACATTCTTTGACATGTAATGACATAAGTACATAGTAAAGTTAAACTACATGACGATCCAGGACATATGCTCTGGTATTCCGAGGGTAAGTACACAATCTAGAACTCGTCATGCTTGATACTAGTAAGGTAAGTCCTCAGCTCAACAATGACATTCTGAGAAAGTACAAGCAATATAATGCTAATTAATAACTAATATGCTTCATAAGGTACAATACATTATTAATAATTGTGGCTGTTTAGTAAACTAACGGCCCTTATATTAACTACTCAGTCCTCCTCTATCATCTTAAAAAATGAACAGAAGAAGATGACAACAAAGCACGATAGTGTGTACATATAAAGTAAGTACAGATGTGCTAATCTATTGTAGAAATATAGGTGTGTTATGACTCTGTAATATATGGAAATATAGGACAGAAGTATTAATTGGAGTCATGTGGGCATCTAGACAAAATGTCAGCCATCACATTATCCGCACCACGGATAGCTCGTACCGTGAAGTGAAAAGGTTGAAGAGCTATAGCATATCGAGTGGATCTCGAACTCTTCAAATTCTTAGTCTGAATAGCTGTAAGAGCTTTCTGATCAGTCTCTAGAATGAAATGTGCGCCCAGGAGGAATCTTTGTAGCTTTAGAATTGACCAAACCATCGCTAACAACTCACGGTCTAAAACCGAGTAGTTCCTCTCTGCCGCATTTAGTTTTCTAGAAATGTACATAACAGGATGCAGAGTATTTGCATATTCTTGCATCAGTGCTGCTCCAATCCCAGTGGATGAAGCATCACTCCGAAGAACAAAAGTCCTATCAAGAGTAGGTAATCTTAAGGTGGGAGGAGAAGAAAATATATTCTTGATTTGGTCTAGTGAAGATTGGCATTCTTCAGACCAACGGACCAGATTAGGCGAACCTTTCTTCAACAATGTTGAGAGAGGTGCCTTGATCGAAGATAAATTTGGAATAAATCTCCCATAAAATTGAATTAAACCTAAGAGACTCCTAACTTGTTTCTTCGTTTTAGGAACAGAGATGTTCAGTATTTTGGAAGTATTGTGGTCTTCTGTCTTCAAGAGACCATGCCCAACACGATGACCCAGGAAAGAGATTTCACCAAAACCAACAAAAGCTTTAGAAGGTTTTGCTGTCAAATTATTCTCACGTAGAGTGGACAGTAAGTCATATAACCCTAAATAGTGATCTTCCCAGGTATCACTGAAGAGACAGATGTCATCTAAGTATGCGATGACATCCGAACGATGTGACAGAATTCGACGCATCATGCGAACGAAAGTGGCAGGGGCGTTCATGAGACCAAAAGGCATAACATTCCATTGAAATAGACCCCTAGGTGTAGAAAAAGCAGTAAGAGGTTTGGCATGCTCTGCTAAAGGCACTTGCCAATAACCTTTAGACAAGTCAAGTTTAGTGAAGAATCTAGAATTAGAAAGTCTAATCAGTAGATCTTCTAACAAAGGCATCGGTTCAGCATCGACCTTTGTGACCTGATTCAATTTGCGATAATCAACACAAATTCGTATGTTCTTATCCTTCTTCCGGACAATAACCATGGAAGAAGAATATGGTGAAGTCGATGGTTCAATTATATTTAATTGAATCATTTCATCCAATTCCTTTTCCACTTGCGACTGAAAGTGTATAGGAATAGGATAAGGCCTAACCCTAATTGGATTATTGTCGGTAAGAATTATGTCATGTTCTATGACATCTGTGTGTCCAGGAATGTCAGTGAGAACATCCTGAAATGTTTGTAACATCGACGAGACTTGTCGATGTTCGTCACCAGAAAGATTAGGAGAAACAGAAACGTTTTTTTTTCCAAGATTCCGTAGAATGTAATGGAACCACTGGAAGGGGAAGATTAACATCAGAGAAGGTAGATTCCTCATCCTGTATGACAGACAGGGATGGATAATGACCGTGAGGTGCAGGAGCATCATCCGTTGCCTGGAAAATAGGCAGCAAATAGTCCGGACGTTCGTGAAATTCCGAAAGCATGTTTATATGGAAAGTTTTATGCTTTCCATCAATATCGACCACATAGTCAACATCGGAAATCCGAGAGACTATTGCATACGGACCTTTCCATGCAATAAGAAGTCTATTTTCCCTACTGGGGAGTAGGACGAATGCTTTGTCACCTGGACAAAGTTGTCGTAGACATCTATTCTTGTTAGCAAACTGTCTTGCCTTCTCTTTAGCAATTTCTGATGAAGCAGTTGCTAGCTTACATGCCTCAATGATCTTTTGTCTAAGAGCAATGACATACTCATATGAGGATTGAGTTTCATCGCTAATATCATCGGCAGTGATGAGATCGTGTAATAAAGACATAGGGCCGCGTGGACGCGCGCCAAAGACAAGTTCGAAGGGAGAAAATCCTGTGTGTTTATTAGGGACTTCTCTATAGGCAAAGAGAGCCGCGGTAAAACCCTGTCCCAATCTTGAGGATGATCTTCAGTTATCTTACCAAGCAAAGTCTTGAGCGTTCTATTCAGACGCTCAACTAACCCATTAGACATAGGATGGTAGATACTACTGAGAGATCGTTCAATATGTAAGGTAGACATTACCTGTGACATAGTGTCAGATATGAGTTGAGTGCCATGGTCTGACAATATTTCTCTGGGGAACCCCAAGCGAGAAAATATCAACCAAAGAGCATCTGCGATATCTGTAGTAGATATGCTCTTAAGAGGAATAGCCTCTGGCCAACGTGTGCACATATCGACACATGTAAGGATAAACTGATGTCCTCCTGGCCGACTTGACCTTAAAAGGGCCAATAATATCTATGGCCATTTTCTGAAACGGCCGAATAGGAATGTCAGCAGCCTGGATAGGCGCAGCATGTCGTGGTCCTCTAGATTTGACCTCCTGACATACCTTGCATGATCGGCAGTAAATACGAATGTCCTTATTGACAAAAGGCCAAAAGAAAGCCGCAAGGACTCTCGACTTCGTACGGGAAAAAACCCATATGTCCAGCATATTGCGAGTCATGAGCATGTTGTAATATTTGCACTCTCATGCTCTTGGAACAAGAATTTGCGAATGTGCCGACGTAGTCGAATCTTGTACCATACGTACAAGTACGCCGTTTCTCACTGCAATCCAAGATTTTCTATTTGTATCCTGATTCGGATCACCTTTCTTCGCAAGAACGAAGAATTTTTTTAAAGAAGGATCTTCTTCTTGCAATTTTACGAAAGAGTCACGAGTGATTACTAAGTGACTATCTTGGCTATCAACTTCATTATCACTATTCAGTGAAGTTTCGGGTGTTTGTAGAGCTTGTGCTCTTGTAACTACTGCATTTGTAGCTTGCATGTTATTATCTTCCCACGCAGCAATCTGCTGTGGGGTACACTCCCTAACTCCGTGAATACGACCAATAATAAGGTCCGCAATAGGATTAGGTAAGAGACAAGCATGCACATCTCCAGTAAAGAAAGGAGTGGCAATGCGAATTACAGCAGTAGGATATTTTTCTAGAGTGCCGCCAAATGTGACACATTTAATAACCCTTCCTGTAGCACAAGATGGATCTACAAGCGATTGTCTAACACCAATAATGGTGCATCCGGAATCGAAAAGTAGTGAGACCGGAGTATCATTAACAAGACCCTTATGTAGAATTAAAGAACCCCTCCCGTCATGCGCAACAGCAGCAGGAAGAGCGGGAAGTGGGTGACCACAACTCAAAGTAGTTATGGTACCCGGTTCGAATAAAGTACTGCATTGGGGGCATTTGTTTGCTCTCTCAAAGTCAAAAGCAGAACCAGTGACAGCGTCAAAGTTTTTACTATCAACAACATGATTACAGGCTCCCTCAGTTTCCTGTTGTACAGCATTAGCCTGCTGATATCTCTTTTTTTTTGTGTTGAGATCTACCCCGACTATTATTACCTCTGAAGTTATCAGAGTTATTATTATCTCTGCAGTTATTATTGTCTCTATTGTAATTGTTATCCTGGTTCGAATTCCAGTTTCCACGATTACTATCATGTTCACATTGATGCGAACATCTATTTGTTTGGTTTTGAGGTCTTTGGCAGGAATAACCTCTATTACCATATCCTCTTTTGAAATGCCTATAATTATTAGGGTGATAGTAACGAGTACTATCAGGTTGTCTCCAATTCTTCGAAGAAGAATCACCATGAAATTGATTTCCATGATTTTGACAGAAATTACCGCTACTCTTTCTATCAAAATTTTGTTGGAATCTACGAGCAAAGTTTTGGCCATACGGAGCTGCCGAAGCAACTGGTAAACCTTCTTTCACCTTAGAGTTACCCATGGTTATGTGTGGGTGCGCAGTTACGTATTGGCAACAGAAATCTTCCATTTCTTTTATTGTTTTAGGTTTACGTTCATGAAGGAAAGCAAGGAAAGACTCATTGACAGACGACATGACTTTGTCTCTAAGTATTAAGTCCATAAGTCCTTCATAAGTTTTTTCCGTCTTAGATAGTTCAACCCATCGTGAGAAAGTAATGCGTATTCTTGCAATAAACTCGGAGAATTCAACTCCATTTTCAGGTAACATGTTTTTAAATTGTAGACGATAGCCGTCTTCGTTAAGCTGATATTTCTTTAACAAAGCGGCCCTGACAACCTCATAATTGTTCTTGTCAGGTTCATCCACCATATTTAATATACTTAGAGCTTTACCTGTCAGTATCCCTGATAACTGATAAACATATTTTGCTTTGTCTATGTTATGAGCTGTACATGCTTGTTCAAATCTGTCCAGATAGAACATTAAGTCATCACTGGAAGGACTAAATGTTGGTAACTTAATCTTAAAAGTATCATTATTAGCCTTCCCAGAAGATGAACCCTTGTTTGATCATTACCATTACTCATGCTCGTCAATTTCAATTTCTCCAACTCTAAAGCTAAGACCTTTTTCTTCATGCTCCATTTTTGCTTTTCTCTTTCCTCTCATCAGACTCTCTCTGTAATCTTCTTTCCTCAGCCTGAGCCTCTTTTTGAAGTCTTTCATTTTCAGCTTCTTTTTCAAGTCTTTTATTTTCAGCCTCTTTTTCAAGTCTTTTATTTTCAGCCTCTTTTTCAAGTCTTTTATTCTCAGCCTCTTTTTGAAGTCTTTCAGCTTCTAGCTGTAGCTGGAGTTTTCTCTCCTCAGCTTCTGATTCCCTTTTTTGTTTTTCCATTTCCATTTGGAATCTTTTTTCATCCACCTGCATCTGCAGTTTTATTTGTTCAGCTTCCATTGCTTTATCATATCGAGCAGTTGCAAATTCTTCTAACTTATCACCAGTCTTCCCAAGCAATTTACCCTGCTCAATAAAGTGCTCAAATGTAGACATGTTGTCTAACATATGAGTCCAAAACCTGAAATAATTAACTAATTTATTTCAAACCTAAGTGTAACAAGTCTTAATTAAGCACTTGTATATTCACATCACATTATATTATACCAGTCTCTGTGGGAAACAAGTCTCCAATCAAAGAACTTGTATATGAAATATCAGCACTCAATTCTTGATCATAAGTGCACTTCTCATTCAATAGTGCACGACACTATTCATCATTCATTTATCATCAGTGTAGTAGTAACAGTGCATTAGCATAGCCCATTAACTAATTACTATAACTGTAAACAATGACTATGTAAACACATGCAGAATGTAAACATTGAAAATGTAAACAATGCAAACAATGTAAACAATAACAATGTAAACAATAACAAAGATCAGCAACAATACAAAAAACGTTCGCAGAAATCAACTAAAAATAAAGCAGAAATTAATGAAATATCACAAAAAATGTGACGATATCTGCGCTATAATTAAACAAAATACATGACACCACAGTGTATAAACAAAAATGTTGTATGAAACTAAATTATAGACAAGAGTAGGCTAACAAATACAAACAAATCAAAACAAAACTAAAGAATGCGAAATAATAACGAAAACAATATTAAAACATGTCATCACAGCTAACATAAATAGCAACAGAAGTCGCTTAGCAAATTCCAGTATCGGAAATTTGCAAACCCTACAGAAAACGCTCACAATAGACGACCTCTATGACGTGGCATAATCTAACGGAGACACCACCCAACCGAGAACCCGCTGAAATATAAACATATAAATATACAAATAACATATAGACATATAACATATAGAATGAGATGATACACAGAAGACTCAGCAGAAGTATAAGGGCACAGTTTACATACAAACAGGCCACTTAACTTATAGGCTTCCAATCGTAGAACAGCAGAAAAAACGGATGTCAATCAACGTCCTAAAGAGCGAAGCTCCAACGATGATGGCACATCTGAACTGCTTCCACTGCTAACACGATGGTACAAGAGCTTCTGAAATACTGTGTGTTGAGTTGTTTCGGCACTTGACCTTCTAATCCAAAAGTAAGTTGATGGAAATCGGTACTTGGCCTTCTTCAGAAAACAACCCGTTTCAACCGGCACTTGACCTTCACAAAAACGACAGCACTGGAACCTTGACAGCAGCAACTTGCTTGACTTGCGTAAAAGATAACAGCAGTCCGAGTTATCCGGCAACATGTAACAACGCCGGGTACTGTCAAATTCTTGTTTCCGTCAAAAAGTTGAAATTTTGACTTTTACCGGGCAACGCCGAGTACTTTGAAAATTTTGAAGATGTTGACTGTATTGAAGAATGTTAATTTCTTGAAGGATGCTGATGAATTCTTGTTGAAAATGAAGTGGGTAAGGGACCCCGTGTTTGCTGGTACCAGAATCAAACCAGCTTATGGCCACCAAATGATGCGTGATGCCATATGATGATGGATGGTATCCGCATGTCTGGTTTTGTGTAGTGTGCAGATGTGTTCAGTCAAACAATGTTCATACAAAAATAACAGGGCAATCCACATAGGACGTCAGTAAACTCACGACGTATAAAGTCAATGATTCTTATAACAGCCGTTGACGTTTTTCTTCATTATTTATTGTGGACGCCACAGTGACAAAATGGTTACGCGAATATGTAGGCACATCAAACAGTCATTATCACAGCAACATTCAATACAGCAATAGACGGTAGACAGCATTACAATGATGAGTCAGATGCATGTTATATTTCATAGTGCTGTAAATGTAGTCAGGTGAAAAACTCCATCCTTTTCTATAACAGCCAGGAGATAACCAGATGTATGAGATCAGTTCACTCTCCTTAGTCTGACTTCAGCAAGACAGACACGTCTGCCGAAGTATAAATAATGTCCTCAAAAATATCCTCTAGATAATAAAGGTTTTCCAAACCTAGTTCATTTAACAAAGTAGCAAGTAATGGTCCTTGGGACATGCATCAACCGATGCAGTACAATACAGCGACATGTGAGCTGGGAAAACATCTCGTGACGACGACTTTCGAAGACAGGCTATGAATCGAAATCGCTCACGACCCAAAATCGATAGAGTTAATGAAAAGTCAATTTACCTTGCCTTCAGGAAATACACAGAAATATCACGCCTCCCGACATGTGGGAAACACTAGAGGTATTATCTCGAATAAACGAAATATCCATTAAGAGGACTACACATCCCTGACAGAACAAAAAATAGCGGAGATCCCCTCTTCAACGAGGCATCTCTTTCGCCATTCAAATCGCTCACTCCACTAGTGGTGGGCGGAAACCGATCGACCAAAAACAAGACCAGTCATGCGCAGTCCAGCGCAAAATGACCACAGCTCAAAACTTAACTGCATTCAATACCAACGCGGGATTGTAATAGAATGATGTTGCGAGAATTTATCACGCAACAATATATATATATATATATATATATATATATATATATATATATATATATATATATATATATATATATATATATATATATATATATATATATATATATATATATATATATATATATATATATATATATATAGAGGTATACTGTCTGACAAAGTTCTGTTGTAGATATAGGCTGGACTATAGAGGATCTTCTAAAAAATCCAGCGGCAGACTCTACCTTCTTCACCATTTTTCACTCGTGAAATCTATTCCTTTACCTTATCACTCACTGAATTACCACCTGTTCTAGTTCTATTCAGACGGGACCAAACTATATCTTAAATACCTATAAAAATCTACGACAAATGTTGGCTCGTCCGTAGGATTGAATTTTAATCTGGAAAAATGTTCTTTATTCTAGATAGAGCAAGAGTGTGGTTGTCTCGTGAGATTAAGTAAATGAAATAATAATATTCCCCTAGACAAACGATCTGGTTATTGGCTTGCTGACCACACAAATATATTAATTGTTTTTCCACATCACTGTTAGAGTAAATATACGATCTGATTTACAGGGTGATCTTTGTCGGAGTTATGTTATGTATTGATTTTGTAATACTAGGCCGCTGGTAACGTGTGATTGTGTAACAATCACAGGGTTTTTTGAAGCATGGTGTTTGAGCTAAGCTAAGGAGCACGATCGGACTATCTCGTTCAGTTAATTGCCTCTCTTACCCTAACTGACTTCAGGTGTGGGTGAGTTTTGGTGGACTTAAAAATTAAGGGATTTTGTTTCTCCTTAAATTTTTGAAAAAAAATTTTTCGTTTCCACTATAGTATCATAGTATTTTTGTCAGTTGATTGGTCTGATCTACCATTTATTTGGCGTAGCCGTTTGCATTAGGAGCCTTAATTTCCAGATAATAGCAGCGATAGTTTAGATAACTGATAATAAGGAGGAGGTATCTCAGGTTAATAACAGTATTTTCTTTTCTGTATTTTTCTCTTAATTGGTAGGGAACCAGTGTATCCTTTTTCTTCTTTCTTTCTCGGGTAAGACTCAGTCAGTTATTTACAATGGCAGAGCGTGCAAAGCTTAGGCAAATGCTCAGAGAGGAAGCAAGGGAAGAGGGATTACAGGGAGAAGAAGCGAAAGCGTTTGTCAACGAAGAACTTGACAGATATGATGCGGAGAAGAAAGAAGCAGAAGCTAGAGAGAAGGAAGATAGAGCGGAGAGGAAAGAAGCGGAAGAGCGTCAAGTACAGCAGAAGAAGATTGAGGAGGAAATGGAAATTCGCAGGGCGAACGAAAGAGAGAAGGAGAGACAACATGAGGAAAGAGAGAAGGAGAGACAACATGAGGAAAGAGAGAAGGAGAGACAGCACGAATTGGCTCTTAAAGCTCTATAAGTCCAAACCCGTGATGCTGCCTCTACCTCCACCAGTAATGGAGACTATCTACCTCAGTCACAGCTAACTGATCCTTCCAACACTCAATCTCCTCAACTAGCAGTTATGTCTTTTGCCCTAGAATCCTTCCCATGCCTTAATGAGAAAAAAGACTGTTATCTAGAAAAATTTGAAAGGATGGCAATTCTGTACGGTTTAGAGAGTTCGCGTTGGTGTGTTAAGCTTTCTGAGGCTTTAAAAAGTAGTGCGTATGATGTTTACGCGAAACTGGAAAGCGGCCAACAAGACAATTACGACATGTTGAAGAAGGCTTTACTTGAGCGGTTTGAAATGAACGCTCGCAAATTTTTGCAACTGTTCCGTAACAGCAGAAAGGAGAGCACCGAAACTTTTCACCAGTTCTCTTTTCGTCTGAAGGGATTCTTGACAAAGTACCTGGAGCTTTCACAGCTTGCCTCTACCTATGAAGGACTTGAGGAGTTCGTTGTAACCGAACAAATAAATAACACTTTGTCAAGTGACACCTATAGATTTCTGGCTGAACAGGGCGCAGAAAAGCTGGAAGAAATTTTGGAAAAGTCTGAGCGATATCAAAATGCGCTGGCCGAACTGCCGGCCACAAAACGTAAACCGACAGAAGAGCCTTCTCGGATAAATAATCTAGAACAGTCTTCCCATTCTTCTCAACACCATAACTACAGAGAAACTGTACCCCAGAATTCCCTTCCTGAGAAATCTAAATTCTATAAAAACAAGTACCCCACCAACACCAAAAATTCTGATCAACCCAACCGTTCTACATGGCAGCGCGGCCAGAAAGGACAGGGTGACAAGGGACAGACCCCTACAGCAGGGACGTCTGATCAGGGCAAACACACCGGGCCTAACCGCATCGGATGCTTGCAGGCAGCCTTGCAAGGAAGAATTAGTGTCAGTGATTCTCAACCTGAGGGGGAGAGGCCCTCAACGCGAGGTACTGTTATTTTGAACGGGACTTCAACAGATTGTTTGTTTGATACAGGGTTGTCCTTCGATTGCATTGTAGCAAGACACTTGGTCAAACCCGTTCAAGAAACAGAAGACACCGCCAAACTTTGTGGAGTTTTCAAAGGAGATGCACCCATGACGCTTCCCATCGCACTGGTGGAGATACACTCTGATTTTGTCAGAGGTGTGATCAAAGCGGCTATCATGGGGGACCCGATCTACACAATCATACTTGGCTGTAGATATGTGTTTATTGGGAGACCGAAAGAGCCAATTGTGGCAGCAGTAACCACAAGAGGGCAAACCAAGAAGGAACGGGAGCCTGTGCCAAATTTGTTTCCTAAGGAACTTAAAGAGGCGCAGCAAAAGGACCCTACTTTGGAGCCCTGCTTTAGGAAACTGCCCATGGCCAAGGACCCCAGACAACGGGGACATTTTTTCTAAGGATGGTGTACTTTATCGTAGTACGAGCGACCCTGAACAAGGGCATAACCAGCTCCTAGTACCGATACAGTACAGAGACCAGATCTTAGAAATGGGGCACTCTCTTCCCTTTAGCAGACATATGGGACAAAACGCCACAAATCAGCGAATAGCGACTCACTATTGGTGGTCAGAAATGAACTCTGATATTATCAGATACGTGAAATCCTGCGCCCAGTGCCAACGGGTGGCACCCAAGCACTGGACACCCCCGGTCCCGATGGGGGAAATGCCAATAATGGGGACTCCATTTGAACGGGTTGCTGTCGACATTGTAGGACCCCTAGAAAGGACTAAAAGAAGGAACAGGTTTATCCTGACCTTAGTCGACACATGCACTATGTGGGCTGAAGCTATACCGCTAACATGCACGGATTCCAAGCATGTCGCAGAAGCCCTCGTGCAGATATTTACACGATTGGGATTCCCTCAACAAGTTTTGACGGATAATGGATCCCAATTTCGTAGCCTGTTAATGGAGGAAATCTTTAAGATCTTGAGTGCCAAACACATCCACACCAGCCCGTACCATCCGGCCGGAAATGGGCTCGTGGAACGTTTCAACGGCAGCCTCACCATGATGTTACGTAAGCTGGGACAAGAGAAACCGGAAGATTGGGACCTTTTTTTTCTGCAGCCTTATTCGCCTATAGGGAAGTTCCCCAGGCCTCTACGGGTTTTCCCTCAGCTACACTTTTATTCGGCAGACCTATCAAGGGGCCGCTAGAAGCCTTACTTCGGTCGCTGACAGACCAGAAGGCTGATGAGACAGTCGTCTCAGCCAGTAAATATGTGTCGGAATTAAAGGAAAGGTTAAAATTAGGATGGGATCTAGCAACGACCAACCATAGGCTTCCCAAAGGAAGACGGTTGGCCACCCCGGCTCTAGTCCATGTTAAAGGGTACGGCCATTCTGTGATGTAAATAAATAAACAAACAACACACAAAGGTATGATCAGGCACTCAGTGGGAAAATAAAGAAGTAGAAGACCAGACAACAGAAAAACAACAGAAGTGATAGGCTTACCGGGATCGAAACAGGACCTTCCGAACGGTACCCACCGCCTAGCCACGGGAGCGAATCGTCACTATCCACTCTGTCAGCTAAGCATTACTAAAAATAATGCTTCACCGACAGAGGTCTAGTGCGAACTTCCACGCGACCCGGATATGTACCATAGGACATTATATTATTTATAATTTATAAATTATAATTTATAATTTATAGAAGCAATCACTGCTACAGTTCCACTATTAAACAGTATAGGCCAGATTACACAAAACAAAGGCCTTAATACTGTCGTCTACTTCTATTTTTTCCCACTGAGTGCCTGATCATATGATAGGAAACTCTTTACAGAGCGATACAACAGGACGCAATCTGATCATCAGAAGAGTCCCCTCGTCCGACAAGTGTTTCGGCCCGATATACTCCTTTACACTCTAAGGGGAGCGGGCCCACTTGGGTCATGACTCCCAAGCGTCTCAGCCTCCTGTTGTCTTGTATCGAAAATGAACTCATTTCACTTATGGTAGCAACTTTAAAATCCACAACTCCGCCAGCCGTGGAGGCAATTGTGAAAGTAACAAAGAGAAGACAAATTATTCCGTTCGTTCCGTCGCACATCACAACTAAGGACACACCTGCGCGAAGCCGACGAATCTAGCCACTGCGCGCTAGCCACTGAAATTCTGTGCCTGACACCCCTTATAATATGACGCCGCCTGTTGCCCCTCAGTCACAGCCCTTTCATTAGTACACCAAAAAACTCAATACCTTTGTGTATTGTTTGTTTATTTATTTACTGTTTACAGGCCTCGGGTTTCCCCTCCTTATATGTTTATACCTTTATAAAATACCAGAAACCTACATTCTGTCCTTTACTTATTCTCATTCTTCTATCATTTACTAGACACAGTATCAAGGCCTTTGTCTTGTGTAATCTGGCCTATACTGTTTAATAGTGGAACTGTAGCAGTGATTGCGTCTATAATTAGACTGGGTCGTCCTATGGTACATATCCGGGTCGCGTGGGAGTTCGTGCTAGACCTCTGTCGGTGAAGCATTCTGTGATGTGGTTGCTCCAGTTTCCCTCACTGTACTGTCCAGACATTTCCTGCTTGAGATAAATAAATTAAGGGGCTGCTGTAAAACTGGTAAGGAATATAAGTTTATAAACTAATAAAACGGTATTGAATCAGTTTTACGAATAACAGTTCACATGAGACAAGGGACGCCTCGGGTTTTACCCTTCGTCAGCCACAAACAGGTGACAAAGACAAGAATTACATATAGTAATAGGCACTACAAAAACATACGATGATAAGAAACAATACAAAATGAGCGATACAAGCAGATGGAACAAGTACAATGATAACACAAGAAAATTGAAAAACCTAACAGAAATACCGAAGCAAGAAAGTAAACAATAAACGAAACGAAAAAAAAAGAGAATGAACAAAACATCGGAACAAATCACTTAGCTAGAACTGTAAATGCTAGGAATACACAAGATCGCAGTACTCTCTCCAAGAAATCTCGAAGGAAGTGACGCATAAGATAGCGACAATTTTTAGAGATACAAAAGGATATGAAACGAACCAAAACCAAAACATAAGTAGATAGATCGAAAAAGCAACGAATAAAGAAGAATGAAAGAGAGAGAAAAGCTACCAGAATTCACGCAAAATGATGTTGAACATTGAGACCTTCAGGACACAAAACGCCCAATTGAAAAATAAGACGATTCTCCAACGAAAAGCGAGTCCTGTCATCCCCGACACATGAACGGAGGGCCGTGACATGGATATCGGACTTACCTGAATGGCCAGGCCTATTGAAACGAAGGGCCACCGGTAAATGTTTGCCATGATAGATGTCATTCAAGTGCTCACGAAACCTGTCTGCCAAACGCCTGCCAGTTTCACCAATATAGGTAATGTTGCAACAACCGCAGATGACAGCATAAATAAGGTTTCTGGATCCGCACGTGAAAGACTCTCTAATGATAAATTTTCCTTTCGGAAAAGTGACTGTCTGAGTTTGCAGTACAAACGGACAGCTTTTACATATACGGCGTTGGCACGGTTTAGTACCAAAGTATGAAGGGCTAGTATGTCGCAGACGACTGTGTACAAGAATATCCCTAAAATTCCTATCCCTACGATATGCCACAAAAGGTGTATCACGAAACAACTCTCTGGCATCAGGATCAGAGTGGAGAACAGGCAGACGTCGAAACAGAATTCTCTTCACCGCCAGACAGTGAGGATGGAAAGCCATAACCAGTTTGAGTCTGTCAGACTGGACAGAAGGTCCAGCAGTGAGTGCAATCTGACGAGTGACGCGTGTGATACGATAAAGAGCATCAGACAAAACATGTTCTGGATAAAGACGCCGGCGAAAGAACTCGAGCATCTCTTGAGCTCGCCGATGGAAATCATCGTCATCGTGACACAACCGACGCAAGCGAAGAAGTCGAGAAAAGGGAATGGAATTTCTACAACTAAGAGGATGCGATGAAGTATAAAGAAGGAAACCGTGAGCGTCAGTAGTCTTATAATAAACAGACGCTTCAAGATCAGTAGGGCCAATAGTCACAGTGATGTCAAGGAAGTTCACCGAAGTCGTAGAAATTTCAGAAGTGAATTTGATGGCAGGATTGAAATTTCCAACATAGTCAATGAGTCGACGGAGGTCTACCTCAGACATGTCTGTAATGCCAATACCATCATCAATATAACGACGGTAAAATTCGGGTATTGGTCCATCGTAACTATGAAAGACCAAATATTCAAAGTGGCCCATGAACAGGCAAGCGTAACTAGGGCCCATCTTAGTACCCATAGCAATGCCACGGATTTGGTTGAAGAATTGGCCATTAAACTCAAAAGAGTTGAGATTAAGAACCAACTTAGCAAGGCGAAGAAGCGGACCTGTACTTATAGTAAGAACAGTACGCTAATCGAGAAAAAATTGGAGTGCCTTGAGACCATCAGCATGTGGAATAGAAGTATAAAGGGAACAAACATCTAGGAGGAACAGACGGTAAGTACGATCAGGCGTGAATCTGATCGAATCAAAGGTAGTGATAGCATGAGTAGTGTCTTTCAAATAAGAAGGCAGATTGGACCAATACCCGAATTTTACCGTCGTTATATTGATGATGGTATTGGCATTACAGACATGTCTGAGGTAGACCTCCGTCGATTCATTGACTATGTTGGAAATTTCAATCCTGCCATCAAATTCACTTCTGAAATTTCTACGACTTCGGTGAACTTCCTTGACATCACTGTGACTATTGGCCCTACTGGTCTTGAAGCGTCTGTTTATTATAAGACTACTGACGCTCACGGTTTCCTTCTTTATACTTCATCGCATCCTCTTAGTTGTAGAAATTCCATTCCCTTTTCTCGACTTCTTCGCTTGCGTCGGTTGTGTCACGATGACGATGATTTCCATCGGCGAGCTCAAGAGATGCTCGAGTTCTTTCGCCGGCGTCTTCATCCAGAACATGTTTTGTCTGATGCTCTTTATCGTATCACACGCGTCACTCGTCAGATTGCACTCACTGATGGACCTTCTGTCCAGTCTGACAGACTCAAACTGGTTATGGCTTTCCATCCTCGCTGTCTGGCGGTGAAGAGAATTATGTTTCGACGTCTGCCTGTTCTCCACTCTGATCCTGATGCCAGAGAGTTGTTTCGTGATACACCTTTTGTGGCATATCGTAGGGATAGGAATTTTAGGGATATTCTTGTACACAGTCGTCTGCGACATACTAGCCCTTCATACTTTGGTACTAAACCGTGCCAACGCCGTATATATAAAAGCTGTCCGTTTGTACTGCAAACTCAGACAGTCACTTTTCCGAAAGGAAAATTTATCATTAGAGAGTCTTTCACGTGCGGATCCAGAAACCTTATTTATGCTGTCATCTGCGGTTGTTGCAACATTACCTATATTATTGAAACTGGCAGGCGTTTGGCAGACAGGTTTCGTGAGCACTTGAATGACATCTATCATGGCAAACATTTACCGGTGGCCCTTCGTTTCAATAGGCCTGGCCATTCAGGTAAGTCCGATATCCATGTCACGGCCCTCCGTTCATGTGTCGGGGATGACAGGACTCGCTTTTCGTTTGAGAATCGTCTTATTTTTCAATTGGGCGTTTTATGTCCTGAAGGTCTCAATGTTCAACATCATTTTGCGTGAATTCTGGTAGCTTTTCTCTCTCTTTCATTCTTCTTTATTCGTTGTTTTTTCGATCTATCTACTTATGTTTTGGTTTTGGTTCGTTTCATATCCTTTTGTATCTCTAAAAATTGTCGCTATCTTATGCGTCACTTCCTTCGAGATTTCTTGGAGAGAGTACTGCGATCTTGTGTATTCCTAGCATTTACAGTTCTAGCTAAGTGATTTGTTCCGATGTTTTGTTCATTCTCTTTTTTTCGTTTCGTTTATTGTTTACTTTCTTGCTTCGGTATTTCTGTTAGGTTTTTCGATTTTCTTGTGTTATCATTGTACTTGTTCCGGAAGGCAAAGAGGATGGGAACCTGATTAAAACAAAGATGGACTTAGTACCGTAAAGCCTGTAAACTGTGAAGCCTCTAACACTTCATTCACCTACGGCAGTATCTGCAGTACTTTTTAGATGAAACGCAAACATGAAACGGGGGGCGGGTAGAGAGATACATGTAACTTTCGCTAGTGTAACGATTCCACTTTGGTTTCATTCCGATATCTTGATAACAGGCAATCAACTTCTGTCCACAACTGTGGGTTTAGCAGACGCCTGTCTAGACACGTAGTCTGGCAAATGAAAAGCGTCCCCTCTTCTTTCCCCCCACCCGCATGCACAAAAAACTGCGATTTGAACCGTTGAAATAATTTTTGCATTTTCCATTTTGAACTTTAATCGTTATTCCGTAGCCTATAATTTTTAAAGTGAGAGAAGGAGTAATTAAGAAAACCGTACACTATTTTAATATCCTCAAATGTTTGTTTACTTAACGCATACCGCTTGTCCCAGTAAATCTCTGACCAGGTAGGAGCTGTTTATTCACAACTTGTAACCTTGAGTTGTGCGGGCTTGAAAAAAAAATGTTTTGAGTTAGGCTATTCATTTATTTTTATTTCTATTTTTAGTGTAACATCTGTGACGGTTTACATTCTTAAAATATTCATACTTCACTGAGGACTTCTCATTTCAGATGTGGGTGCTTAAAAGTAAGAGTTTAACTAGGATTTACTAATAGCGAAGTTTCAACAGCCGCTGGCATTTATTTAATTAGAAACTTAAGTTTTCCACGGCACTTAGGCCTAAGTGGAACCGGAATTTTCTTTTGACACAGTTCTACGATTGCTATGTGTGAGTGTAAACACGAGTATGCGCGATGTCGTGGCATAGTTTAAATACGTAGATATATGTAAGCTCCGTTGAAGTAGATTGACTTATGTGTACGAGTTAATTTTTTTGCAGTAATCATGACATGTTTGATTTCGGAGAACAATAAAAATTGCAAACTTTATTAGTTAGGCCTATATATAATGTTGAAATGTATAAGATTTTAACTAGGAGGAATTCTGATTCTGGCAAATCAACAAAACTGCCAGAGGATACGGGACAATCAGTGAATGGAGCCAACAGTGTTATACTAGAGGACTTGAATGTATTTTACTTACGGCAGCTAGCTTCAAGTCTCAAGGTAATATTGTTAACTATCGTAGTGTTTGTGGATGTTCTAATGTGTGAAACCAAAGTAGATTATATAGAACATTACATACTAACATTGTAACCAACATGGGGTAGAACTGCAAGTTTTTTGTAGACTTACATGGGTATGACTCTCCGTAGAGAGCGCCGAGGAAAAGGCCGATGATGATGATTCAATTTCCCTTGAAATATCATGTGGTGAATTAGTTGTTATTATTGGTTTCAATATTATATTAATGGTATCTGGTGTGAGGTCAGCTATGCAAGTCCCTGAGGTTTATAAAATACAAATAAGTTTACAGGGTACCTGACTGCTTCCACCACGACCTCACCCAATTATATATCTTCCCCTACTGAAGTGTATTGGTGTGTGTATGTTGTCTAGCAAGTGTCTAGGGTATATGCGATGTAATGAAGTGTATGAACAGGACAACAACTACACCTATTACTAATAAACAATGATTAAACAAGTCACTGGGTAAAGTTTTGAATGTAAATTATTATTTTTCAATTTATTTTCCTGCATCTAGTTATTCTTCTGACACAGGAATAATCAACTCAACATGATAATGAAATTATTTACAACCAATTATTTTACAACTGTCATTGGGTCGGTGTTATCCCACAATTACTTATATGTCTCAAGCTGGTAAAATGTCAAGTATTTCTTGCTCCTAGAAAAGGGTACAAGTTTATTGAACGTTTTTGTTCCTCACTGTCTGATACCCTAACTTTTGTGAAATTGAGAGAGTGGATTGTTTGTGATATCAATTTCCCAGACAATTCTTATCTGAGGTCTCTGGAACCAGGCTGTTTGAAGTACAGTATGTATAAAACGCCAGTCTCCACTGCCAAGACACGATTCTGCTTCTATAGGTAAATCACTGTGTAGACACTCAGTATTTAGGCCTCACTGCAGAACTTAAGTACAGGTGTTAGGTCACCTGGGCTCACTTTCACTCGTAGATGAAACTCGCAGTCAAAGAAATCTACACACTAAGTTGTTGAATATAACAAATCCAGATAGCTGCTATGCAGAATTAGCAACCAAGACAGTACTCTTGCCTTGTCTATAACAACAACTTTAGTGTATCAATTTTAGTTAACAAGTGGCCCCGAATACCAACTACTAATTAACAAAGTACTCTTCCCTAGGTTTTTCCTGATTTGCCTCACAAGGATGTCTACTCAGGAAATCCGCTCCCACGTTTTCCGAACCGGGTATATATTCGATGGAAAATGTATAAGGTTGGATCAATAAAGACCACCTTAATAAACGTGCATTTTCATGCTTGGCCTGAGATAAGAACACTAAAGGCTGGTGATCTGTTTGCACCACAAATGACCTACCATAAAGATAAATTTGGAACTTTTTTATGGCCCAGATCAATGCTAAACACTCTTTTTCACTTGTTGAGTAATTTTTTTCCGCTTTGTTTAACTTGCGGCTAGCGTAAGCAACTGGGTTCAGTTCTCCATCCTGTGAGGTGGACCTCTGTAACAAAGTGGTCCCTAATCCTATGTTACTCGCATCCGTTCTCACCACAAATTCCTGACTTAGATCAGGCAATTTCAATATCGGCTTGCTAGTGAGTTTATCTTTTAACTCTTGGTATGCCAATTCACACTGCGCTGACCAAATGATTTTTTCAGGTTGACCTTTTCTAGTTAAGTCTGTCAGCGGTGCACAAATAGAGTTAAAGTTCTTTATGTATTTTTGATAAAATCCACATAAAGATACAAAAGACCTCACATCTTTTTTGGTTTGTGGCCTCGGTGCTTTTTGTAATTTCTCCAGGTTCTTGGGGTCAGGGGTCATGTTTCCCTGATACACTGTATGTCCCAAGAATTCGAGTTCTTTACACCCCACACTACATTTGGTTGGTCTAGCCGTCAAATTTGCTTCCCTGAGCCTATCAAATAGCATATTCAGAGAGTTTATGTGTTCTTCGAATGTCTCAGTAGCAATAAGAATGTCGTCCATGAAATTGGTTATACATGGGTTATTCAGGGGATCCAATAACTTGCGCATTATTCTGGAAAACACACTCGGGGCGTTTTTCAAGCCAAATGGTAACATGTTGAATTCATAATGGCCTTCCGAGGTGCTAAATGCCAGATAAGGTCGAACCTCAGGCTGCACTGGAATTTGGTAATAGCCTTTGCTCAGATCCACCTTAGAAAAATATTTTGCCTTATTCAGCCTGGCAAACAGCTGATTGGTATCCGGCAATGGATCCACCTGATTTTCTGTGACAGCATTCAGTTTTCTGAAATCTATACACAGACGGTGTTCTCCAGAAGGTTTCCTTAGTAAAACCACACTGGAACTGTAAGGAGATTCACTGTGAGAAATGATTCCTTCCTTCAACAGATACTCAATTTCCTCCTTCAAAGCTTTCTCCTTAGTGAAAGGAATGGAATAGGCCCCCATACAGATGGGTGTTGGGTCTATTACTTTCATGTCATACTCTAATAGATTGGTATGCCCCGGCTTATCTGTTAGCACGTCTGTATGTTCAACCAGAACCTTTTGAACCTGCACCCTCTGGGCTTTAGTCAGGTGCTTACTGATCTTCACCTGTGCCTGTGTTTCCTCTGTTTTTAAGGGATACTCGTGAGAGGCGAGTGGTTCCTCTTTCATTCCTGTGGCTATCGACAAGGTCATGAGATGTGTCTCATCCTGGATCTCTCTTTCCAGGTATTGCTTTAGGAGATTCACGTGATAAATTTTCTCCTTACCTTTTTTGTCGATTTTATAATTAGTTCTAGATATCCTTTCTAGAACAGTGTATGGCCCTTGCCATCCAATTTGTAACTTGTTACTGCTGCCGGGTAGAAGAAGGAGCACCTTCTCTCCCACATTAAGCTCTCTATCCTTAGCTTTCTTGTTAAAGTAAGCAGCATGTTTCTTCCTGGCTTGTCTGAGATTGTCATTTGCCAGTTTCCATCCAGTTTTAAGACGAGTGGTCAGTTCGTTCACATAGTTATAAGATGAGGTAACAGTTTCTTCTGCCTTCTCATCAGTCCATGTCCTTAACAAGGCTTCTAATGGACCTTTTATTGGCCTCCCAAATAACAGGGTTGCGGGTGCCATCCCGGTTGAATTATGTGGAACTTCCCGATACGCAAACAACGCAGCGGGCAAAAATTGGTCCCATGTATCAGGTTTCTCATGTGCCAGCTTTCTCAGGATAGAAATGAGAGTCCCATTGAACCTCTCCACCTGGCCGTTCCCTTGGGGATGGTACGGGCTACAATAAAAGTGCTTGGCCTGGAAGAGCCTGAAAACTTCTTCCGTTAGTTTCCCCTTGAACTGAGAGCCGTTATCAGTCAAGATTTGGTGTGGGAAACCTAACCTTGTGAATATGGTGAGTAATGCCTCTGCCACATGCTTTGAATCTATAGATGACAGGGCTACAGCCTCTCCCCACATCGAACAAGTGTCCACCAGAGTGAGAATATAACTGTTCCTCCTCTTGGTTCGAGTGAGAGGTCCCACAATATCCACTGCAACCCTCTCAAAAGGGGTTCCCACTATGGGCATCTCCCCTAGAGTTGCAGGAGCAGTCCAATGCTTTGGAGCTACCCTTTGACACTCTGGACAGGATTTCACATATCTTTTTATATCTTCAGTTATCCCTGGCCAGAAGTAATGACAAGCTATACGCTGTCCTGTTGCACTGATCCCCATATGACCACTGAAAGGAATCGCGTGCCCTAGTTCCAACACTTTATTCCTATATGAAGTAGGAAGAACTAGCTGGCCATGACCATTGGATCCAGTTCCGGCCTTCCTATACAACAGTTTATTCTTCACATAGTAGTCTCCTTTCGTAGGAGGTGTATGGCACTTAGGTAATTTCTTAAAGCACGGGTTGAGTGACCTATCTTCCGCCTGTGCCTTCCTCATCTCCTCTGGATGAGTATTTATGGGTTCATCCTCCTCCTTTCGTGACTGTGACCTGGTCTGCACTGTTGCCATGATCACAGGTTTCCTGGGATTCCCCAAGAATACATAACGACACCCCAATATCAGAGGATAGATGGGTTCGTTTATCACGGCTGCCTTGATTACTCCTTCCACATAGCGAGTTTTTACACAGATTCTAGCAATGGGAAGTGTCATGGTTGCTACGTCCTTGGTTGCGGCTTGGATCTCCACTGTTTCTGTGGTGTATTGATCTGCTCGCACCAGGTGAGAGCTCACGACTGAGTCATAATCTAAACCTGTATCGTAAAGGCACCTAATGGTGACACCATTACATACAACATCCTCACAAACTGGGGGGTGGTAAGGTTCCTGCTGTCCACTAGGTTTAACCTTTTGTCCCTTTCTCCCCGTTTTCATTGCAGCAAAGTTAGGAGGTTTTCGAGTACACATTGTGGTGTCATGATTATTTTTCTTGCACCACTTACACCATTTATTTCCCTGAGGAAAATGTTTCTTATCATTCAATTTCGAGTTTCTATCTCGTTGGTCAAACTTGGCTTTATCATAATAGGCTTTACCCTTGTTAAATTTATCTCTGTGCTCAAATTTAGGTTGATTTTGGTTTTGTGGAGCTTTATTATGGTCTATAGGCTTCTTCTTTAAACTTGCTATCTCAGACTGGGCTGCCTGATATCTCTCAGCCACATTTAAGATCTCCCCCAGCCTCTCAGCACCCTGTTCCGTGAGAAATTTTCTCAGGTCTGGAGCCATGGACTCTCTTAACTGCTCAGTCATAATTATTTCCTTTAAATCTTGGGTTTTCCCCAGAGCAGTCCATTTCTCCAGGTATGTCTCCAGGCGTGCAGAGAACTGGTGGTAAGTCTCTCCAGTCAACAGTTTTGCATCCCTAAATTTCTTTCTGTAAAATTCACTGTTTTTCTCATATCTAACTAGAAGAGCTTGCTTAAGAATGTCGTAGTCCTCTTGATCATCCTTGCTCAGTTTGGCGAAGACCTCATAAGAGGTTCCCCTAAGCCCCTGAGATACCTTCATACTCCACCTCTCTTTCTCTAGCCCATACATAGTAGCTAACCTTTCAAATCTAGATAAAAATGACTCAATATCATCATCTTTTTCTACAAATGGGTCCAACTGGAACCCCATGGCTGAGGTTGAGGCAACTTGGCCTGCAGCAGAGTCGGAGGTGGATGAGCTACTTCCATTATCAGGAGCATGGCCTTGTAACTCCAACTCCCTTAGTCGTAGTTCATGTTCCCTTTGGAGTCTTTTATCTTCTCTCTCAGCCTCAAGTCTCTTTCTTCTTTCTTGGCCTCAGCCTCAAGTTTTCTCTCCTCTAACTGCAGCCTCTTGATCTCAGCCTCCCTATCAGCCTCTAATTTCTTAAGCTCCCTAGCATCCTCTAACATAATTCTCTTCTCCTCAGCTAATCTCTTATCTTCCCTTTCCATATACTTATCGCACTCTGATGTCACATACTGAATCAGAGCTTGCCCATCTAAATTCATTTCCTTTGCAGTCTGCACAGCAGCAGATCTGTATTTAGCCATATCCGCCATTTTTATAGTTAACAATATGAAATACTATCCACTACCTTAACTAATTAATCAACTCTAAACACAAGACAAAGGGCAATGATATCTCAAACCACTCTCAAATTATTTTTACTATTAGATTTTACAAATACTGGGACTAGTGACTCACTTAATGTAGGGTACTAAGAACCTTTAAATCCCGGAAGAGCGTCCCAATTAATGTGGTGAATTAGTTGTTATTATTGGTTACAATATTATATTAAGGGTATCTGGTGTGAGGTCAGCTATGCAAGTCCCTGAGGTTTATTAAATACAAATAAGTTTACAGGGTACTTGTCTGCTTCCACCACGACCTCACCCGATTATATATCTTCCCCTACTGAAGTGTATTGGTGTGTGTATGTTGTCTAGCAAGTGTCTAGGGTATATGCAATGTGATGAAGTATATGAACAGGACAACAACTACACCTATTACTAATAAACAATGATTAAACAAGTCACTGGGTAAAGTTTTGAATGTAACTTATTTTTTTTACAATTTATTTTCCTGTATCTAGTTATTCTTCTGACACAGGAATAATCAACTCAACATGATAATGAAATTATTTACAACCAATTATTTTACAACTGTCATTGAGTCGGTGTTATCCCACAATTATTTATATGTCTCAAACTGGGAAAATGTCAAGTATTTCTTGCTCCTAGAAAAGGGTACAAGTTTATTGAACGTTTTTGTTCCTCACTGTCTGATACACCATCTTTTGTGAAAACTGAGAGAGTGGATTGTTTGTGATATCAATTTCCCAGACAAGTCTTATCTGAGGTCTCTGGAACCAGGCTGGTTGAAGTATGTATAAAACGCCAGCATCCACTGCCAAGACACGATTCTGCTTCTATAGGTCAATCACTGTGTAGGCACTCAGTAGTTAGGCCTCACTGCAGAACTTAGGGACAGGTGTTAGATCACCTGGGCTCACTTTCACTCGTAGATGAAACTCGCATCAAAGAAATCTACACACTAAACAGTTGAATATTGCGGTATATGGCATAATCCAAATCGCTGCTAGTGCAGAAATAGCAAACAAGTAAGTACTCCTTCCTTGTCTTAAAACAGCTTCTTTAGTGTATAAATTTTAGTTAACAAGTGGCCCCGAATACCAACTACTAATTGGTTTTATACAACCGTTTGTCTATTATACTACAGCCAATCAGAGACTGTTTAGTGAATAGCGTTCCTCTTCAAATAAAACTGGCTTCAAATATTCAAAAATAAGGACTCCTTCCCCTTTAACCCCACCTCCTATCTCTCCTACCTAAATATGTAAACACGAACCGTGACACTCTTCGATACTCCGTCTCATCCCCTATTTTTATTACACAGTTTAAAAAAATCGGACGTTAACCTTAATTTTTCCTGTTATTTTCAAACTACTTATGTAGAACGAACACTACGCTACGTCGCAATGTGTGGGTGTGTATCGTCTGCTAAGTCCAACCGTGCTTCAATTTTTAAATTGGTCGAGAAAAACCGTGGGGTCTTGCAAGGTATAGGTAGTATGTGTTAATTCTTGTTGCAGTTTCGTTCTACAAGAAAATTTTTAGTCTCAGCCAACGCGCCACGCACAAGCGTATATATGTTAGACTGCGCTAACATCGTTTTGGCCATTACACGTGTGAATATACTTGTACCATTTGAGCGTGCGGCTGGAAATATGGGAGCAAGCCAGTCAGACACAAACGGGCTGGGTCTATATATATGCATATGGGAGTACAATTCTATGGAATTTAGCGTTTGTTCTCACAGATTTTACTACACACCTCCTTTCCTAAAACATGCATTCACTGCAAGTTATTATCTGTGAGACAATTAGCGTAAACAAAGTACTATTCCCTAGGTTTTTCCTGATTTGCCTCACAAGGATGTCTACTCAGGAAATCCGCTCCCACGTTTTCCGAACCGGGTATGTATTCGATGGAAAATGTATAAGGTTGGATCAATAAAGACCACCTTAATAAACGTGCATTTTCATGCTTGGCCTGAGATAAGAACACTAAAGGCTGGTGATCTGTTTGCACCACAAATGACCTACCATAAAGATAAATTTGGAACTTTTTTATGGCCCAGATCAATGCTAAACACTCTTTTTCACTTGTTGAGTAATTTTTTTCCGCTTTGTTTAACTTGCGGCTAGCGTAAGCAACTGGGTTCAGTTCTCCATCCTGTGAGGTGGACCTCTTTAACAAAGTGGCCCCTAATCCTATGTTACTCGCATCCGTTCTCACCACAAATTCCTGACTTAGATCAGGCAATTTCAATATCGGCTTGCTAGTGAGTTTATCTTTTAACTCTTGGTATGCCAATTCACACTGCGCTGACCAAATGATTTTTCCCGGTTGACCTTTTCTAGTTAAGTCTGTCAGCGGTGCACAAATAGAGTTAAAGTTCTTTATATATTTTTGATAAAATCCACATAAAGATACAAAAGACCTCACATCTTTTTTTGGTTTGTGGCCTCGGTGCGTTTTGTAATTTCTCCAGGTTCTTGGGGTCAGGGGTCATGTTTCCCTGATTCACTGTGTGTCCCAAGAATTCGAGTTCTTTGCACCCCACACTACATTTGGTTGGTCTAGCCGTCAAATTTGCTTCCCTGAGCCTATCAAATAGCATATTCAGAGAGTTTATGTGTTCTTCGAATGTCTCAGTAGCAATAAGAATGTCGTCCATGAAATTGGTTATACATGGGTTATTCAGGGGATCCAATAACTTGCGCATCATTCTGGAAAACACACTCGGGGCGTTTTTCAAGCCAAATGGTAACATGTTGAATTCATAATGGCCTTCCGAGGTGCTAAATGCCAGATAAGGTCGAACCTCAGGCTTCACTGGAATTTGGTAATAGCCTTTGCTCAGATCCACCTTAGAAAAATATTTTGCCTTATTCAGCCTGGCAAACAGCTGATTGGTATCCGGCAATGGATCCACCTGATTTTCTGTGACAGCATTCAGTTTTCTGTAATCTATACACAGACGGTGTTCTCCAGAAGGTTTCCTTAGTAAAACCACACTGGAACTGTAAGGAGATTCAATGTGAGAAATGATTCCTTCCTTTAACAGATACTCAATTTCCTCCTTCAAATCTTTCTCCTTAGCGAAAGGAATGGAATAGGCCCTCATACAGATGGGTGTTGGGTCTATTACTTTCATGTCATACTCTAATAGATTGGTATGCCCCGGCTTATCTGTTAGCACGTCTGTATATTCAACCAGAACCTTTTGAACCTGCTCCCTCTGGGCTTTAGTCAGGTGCTTACTGATCTTCACCTGTGCCTGTGTTTCCTCTGTTTTTAAGGGATACTCGTGAGAGGCGAGTGGTTCCTTTTTCATTCCTGTGGCTATCGACAAGGTCATGAGATGTGTCTCATCCTGGATCTCTCTTTCCAGATATTTCTTTAGGAGATTCACATGATAAATTTTCTCCTTACTTTTTTTGTCGATTTTATAATTAGTTCTAGATATCCTTTCTAGAACCGTGTATGGCCCTTGCCATCCAATTTGTAACTTGTTACTGCTGCCGGGTAGAAGAAGGAGCACCTTCTCTCCCACATTAAGCTCTCTATCCTTAGCTTTCTTTTTAAAGTAAGCAGCATGTTTCTTCCTGGCTTGTCTGAGATTGTCATTTGCCAGTTTTCATCCAGTTTTAAGACGAATGGTCAGTTCGTTCACATAGTTATAAGATGAGGTAACAGTTTCCTCTGCCTTCTCATCAGTCCATGTCCTTAACAATGCTTCCAATGGACCTTTTATTGGCCTCCCGATAACAGGGTTGCGGGTGCCATCCCGGTTGAATTATGTGGAACTTCCCGATACGCAAACAACGCAGCGGGCAAAAATTGGTCCCATGTATCAGGTTTCTCATGTGCCAGCTTTCTCAGGATAGAAATGAGAGTCCCATTGAACCTCTCCACCTGGCCGTTCCCTTGGGGATGGTACGGGCTACAATGAAAGTGCTTGGCCTGGAAGAGCCTGAAAACTTCTTCCGTTAGTTTCCCCTTGAACTGAGAGCCGTTATCAGTCAAGATTTGGTGCGGGAAACCTAACCTTGTGAATATGGTGAGTAATGCCTCTGCCACATGCTTTGAATCTATAGATGACAGGGCAACTGCCTCTCCCCACATCGAACAAGTGTCCACCAGAGTGAGAATATAACTGTTCCTCCTCTTGGTTCGAGTGAGAGGTCCCACAATATCCACTGCAACCCTCTCAAAAGGGGTTCCCACTATGGGCATCTCCCCTAGAGTTGCAGGAGCAGTCCAATGCTTTGGAGCTACCCTTTGACACTCTGGACAGGATTTCACATATCTTTTTATATCTTCAGTTATCCCTGGCCAGAAGTAATGACAAGCTATACGCTGTCCTGTTGCACTGATCCCCATATGACCACTGAAAGGAATCGCGTGCCCTAGTTCCAACACTTTATTCCTATATGAAGTAGGAAGAACCAGCTGGCCATGACCATTGGATCCAGTTCCGGCCTTCCTATACAACAGTTTATTCTTCATATAGTAGTCTCCTTTCGTAGGAGGTGTATGGCACTTAGGTAATTTCTTAAAGCACGGGTTGAGTGACCTATCTTCCGCCTGTGCCTTCCTCATCTCCTCTGGATGAGTATTTATGGGTTCATCCTCCTCCTTTCGTGACTGTGACCTGGTCTGCACTGTTGCCATGATCACAGGTTTCCTGGGATTCCCCAAGAATACATAACGACACCCCAATATCAGAGGATAGATGGGTTCGTTTATCACGGCTGCCTTGATTACTCCTTCCACATAGCGAGTTTTCACATGTATTCTAGCGATGGGAAGTGTCATGGTTGCTACGTCCTTGGTTGCCGCTTGGATCTCCACTGTTTCTGTGGTGTATTGATCAGCTTGCACCAGGTGAGAACTCACAACTGAATCAAAATCCAATCCCGTATCGTAAAGGCACCTAATGATGACACCATTACATACAACATCCTCACACACTGGGGGGTGGTAAGGTTCCTGCTGTCCAACAGGTTTAACCTTTTGTCCCTTTCTCCCCGTTTTCATTGCAGCAAAGTTAGGAGGTTTTCGAGTACACATTGTGGTGTCATGATTATTTTTCTTGCACCACTTACACCATTTATTTCCCTGAGGAAAATGTTTCTTATCATTCAATTGCGAGTTTCTATCTCGTTGGTCAAACTTGGCTTTATCATAATAGGCTTTACCCTTGTTAAATTTATCTCTGTGCTCAAATTTAGGTTGATTTTGGTTTTGTGGAGCTTTATTATGGTCTATAGGCTTCTTCTTTAAACTTGCTATCTCAGACTGGGCTGCCTGATATCTCTCAGCCACATTTAAGATCTCCCCCAGCCTCTCAGCACCCTGTTCCGTGAGAAATTTTCTCAGGTCTGGAGCCATGGACTCTCTTAACTGCTCAGTCATAATTGAATGTCGTAGTCATCTTGATCATCCTTGCTCAGTTTGGCGAAGACCTCATAAGAGGTTCCCCTAAGCCCCTGAGATACCTTCATACTCCACCTCTCTTTCTCTAGCCCATACATAGTAGCTAACCTTTCAAATCTAGATAAAAATGACTCAATATCATCATCTTTTTCTACAAATGGGTCCAACTGGAACCCCATGGCTGAGGTTGAGGCAACCTGGCCTGCAGCAGAGTCGGAGGTGGATGAGCTACTTCCATTATCAGGAGCATGGCCTTGTAACTCCAACTCCCTTAGTCGTAGTTCATGTTCCCTTTGGAGTCTTTTATCTTCTCTCTCAGCCTCAAGTCTCCTTTCTTCTTTCTTGGCCTCAGCCTCAAGTTTCCTCTCCTCTAACTGCAGCCTCTTGATCTCAGCCTCCCTATCAGCCTCTAATTTCTTAAGCTCCCTAGCATCCTCTAACATAATTCTCTTCTCCTCAGCTAATCTCTTATCTTCCCTTTCCAATTAATGTGGTGAATTAGTTGTTATTATTGGTTTCAATATTATATTAATGGTATCTGGTGTGAGGTCAGCTATGCAAGTCCCTGAGGTTTATAAAATACAAATAAGTTTACAGGGTACCTGTCTGCTTCCACCATGACCTCACCCAATTATATATCTTCCCCTACTGAAGTGTATTGGTGTGTGTATGTTGTCTAGCAAGTGTCTAGGGTATATGCGATGTAATGAAGTGTATGAACAGGACAACAACTACACCTATTACTAATAAACAATGATTAAACAAGTCACTGGGTAAAGTTTTGAATGTAAATTATTATTTTTCAATTTATTTTCCTGTATCTAGTTATTCTTCTGACACAGGAATAATCAACTCAACATGATAATGAAATTATTTACAACCAATTATTTTACAACTGTCATTGGGTCGGTGTTATCCCACAATTACTTATATGTCTCAAGCTGGTAAAATGTCAAGTATTTCTTGCTCCTAGAAAAGGGTACAAGTTTATTGAACGTTTTTGTTCCTCACTGTCTGATACCCTAACTTTTGTGAAATTGAGAGAGTGGATTGTTTGTGATATCAATTTCCCAGACAATTCTTATCTGAGGTCTCTGGAACCAGGCTGTTTGAAGTATGTATAAAACGCCAGTCTCCACTGCCAAGACACGATTCTGCTTCTATAGGTAAATCACTGTGTAGACACTCAGTATTTAGGCCTCACTGCAGAACTTAAGGACAGGTGTTAGGTCACCTGGGCTCACTTTCACTCGTAGATGAAACTCGCAATCAAAGAAATCTACACACTAAGTTGTTGAATATAACAAATCCAGATAGCTGCTATGCAGAATTAGCAACCAAGACAGTACTCTTGCCTTGTCTATAACAACAACTTTAGTGTATCAATTTTAGTTAACAAGTGGCCCCGAATACCAACTACTAATTGGTTTTATACAACCGTTTAGTCTAATACACTACAGCCAATCAGAGACTGTTTAATGAATAGCGTTCCTTTTCAAATAAAACTGACCTCAAATATTCAAATTAAGGACTCCTTCCCCGTTTACCCCACCTACCTACGTTTACCCCACCTACCTACGGGCGAAACTGAGAAAGATTTTCAAGTCTATCTGTCTTCTGTCCAACTTCTTTATTTCTTAATAGTTTTAAATACTCATACATACTTATTAATTCTGCTGTTATCTATTACACAGTCAGTACATATTTATTCTTGTATGTCTTTCCAATTCCTAGTATCTTTTTATTTCCTACAATGCTTCAATTTTAAATTGGTAAACACGAACCGTGACATTCCTTATCGGACATTAACCTTAATTTTTCCTTTTATTTTAAACTACCTTATGCATGCAGACCTAACGGCGCCACGTCACATTGCGTGTGTGTATATATATCGTCTGCTAAAACCAGCGTGTGAATATATGTCCAGAACGCGGGTCGAGAAAAAGGGGGTCTTTCGAACGCCCGTCATGGTATTAATGTTAAACCGCGGCAAATCGTTTAGGCCCTTACTTCGGTATGCAAATTGAACGTGCTGTGGAATTTAGCGTTAGTTCTCACAGATTTCACTACATATCACCTCATCCTGAAGGTGGACTCCACATACAATATGCATCAATATAAACAAGAACCAGGTCGGACAAATATGTCAAATCAAGAAGGATAAAGAAACCCCAGGGGCTTTCATCAAATTGCGAAAAAAGGGAAGAAATCAAGTCCAGTAGAAAAGATAGTGTACAATACAAATGTTGAATTATTCCCGCTAATTGGCATGGACAGTGAGAACAGCAGAGACGAAAACCAAGAAGTTATAGCCTAACGGTTCGTAAATTTTTTTTTTAAACAATGTATCCCGTTTAACCTTTGATGGGTTTTAATTAGGACATATCCAATACCACAATTCCCGCCGTAAGTACGTCGGTCGGTCGGTCACATCATGCACACCGTCATTTGCGGCGATCTTTGTTTCTCTCCGGCAGTATCGGTACATTTGTGGTACTTATTTTTATTATGTGCTGTCAGTTATCGCACTTTTCTTTCTATCTTTCTTTCTCTCCTCGTTATTTTTCTGCTAAGTAGCAGATATTTGATTTTATCAAATCACCCTGTAGGTGATAAAATCACATTTGCTGGGCGCTACTCAGATTTGTTGGTTATAGACGCGGCAGATTAACACGTACATCGGCCAGTGCTATCAGTTTAATCACCGATAAGACACGGAGTTTGCGTATTCATACGACAGATAACGAGATTACTGTCTATGTGACACGTGGGGGCAGACAAGTGTGATATAATCGCTTCCGGTCACTTGGTTAAAAGTAATCATGGATGTATTACATTTTAGACAATGAGTCTACAAATGTGTTTGTGAGAGTGTATGCAAGGCATTAGATGTCCATATATGGTAATACGTGACCTTTGCAGGCACGCACCTTATTTCACGTGGGACTATTTTGAAATATCACACCCTATCTGCATGATTTGAAATGATTGGATCTTTCTGATTAGATTCATAATAACAACGCTTGGGAAAATAGGAATATAGCTTGACCATTTCGCAGTCTTATTTTACTGTGAAATTCACGCTCGCCAAGACAACATCAGACCACGCCAGAGTGAAGACTAGATTCATAATTCTTTTTTGTTAACCGGACCTTTTATTGGAGACCCAGATAAGACTTACAAAGCACAGGACATCTCTTTCAAATTTTAATAAGGAACCCGGGGACTAGGAAACTGAAGAAACACAGAGTCGGGGAATCTATGGTCAAAATTAAAGACATACCAGACGCGTGTAAGAGAACGATTCGTCTCTTTTATTCCTCTGAGCAAAAAACTTATGTAGCCAAGATTGGAGTAAGTAGTACATTTTCATTCTGTTTTATTACTAACATGTGAACTAACATATATCTATATATATTACCATGTGAAGTTTAATATGTGAAACTCGCTATTGGATGTCAGTCATTTGAGGCTGGCAACCTCAGCGTATAGAGTTGTAACCGTATGGCCTACTACGTCGCTACAACTATTAGAATTATAGTAAAGTACTTAAGACTGACTAGTTATTAAAAATAAACACTAGTAAAAAATCAATGACATCATTAGTCATAGCAGACATGAACCCATGATGTCATGGCCATTCTTACTTAGTAACAATAATTTTAGATGAGAGGTTTCGGGGTTAGTTAGGTTAAAGATTATTTTAACAGTCAGCTAGGCCCCAAGACAATCATAAGAAGGTTTCCGGTCTCTACTCCAATTAGAAATAATTTCATCCAGCAAGACATAGCACCGGACTAGTATATAGACTGATGCATCATAGTAAAATTATAATAATAATTCCACTGATTAACTCAGCGGCGGAGGCTTAACGAGCTAGAATAAACCATTGCTAAATTCCTAATACAAGGTATCGGCAGATTACAGAATTAACGTGCTCAGCAACAGCCAGCATTGTTTTCGCTTATCTGAATATCTTGCGAAGACTCCCATGTGATAGAAGCTTTACTACTCTTTTATCTACATTTCTGCCAAGAGTAATCTTGTGTAAAGATAGACTCCATTGAAGCCTATAATAGATACTCTTGAGTTTTGGTCACTGTTGGACCACTACTGCAAAGCAGGGGAGGCAATACCGTCACAACTGGAGACATGAAGGTGCGGAGATGCAGATTAAATCAACAGACAATCAAGATACTCTTCTGTCCAGTTTCATTCGGGGAAACGGATTTAACTCATCATTTTCTTAAAAATAACCTTAAAATATAAGTTTTTTATTGTTTCTTCAAGACAAAATTTTAATTTAAAGCATTGCAGACTTATTATTATAGATCAAAATGATAAGATGGCTGCAAAACGAGCTGCAGATGCTAAGAGGAAGAGACAATCGCGTCATTCACAACGAGCAAGCGAGACTATAGAAGAAGCAGAAATACGACGACAACGTGAAGCATCATTAAAAACCTGTCAATTTTGACGGGTTATTGCTAGTGGTGTAATAAATTCAAGACAATAAAATCAGATTTCCGATATCCAAATATAGTATCTTCATCTGCCCTCCACTCAGTCCAAATATAGTAAATCAAAACCACAATTGTGTGAATCCATTTGTGTGTGGACACCCCCCACCCACCCCCCCCCCCCCCCCCCCCCCCCCCCCCCCCCCCCCCCCCCCACCTTTTTTTTTCAAGAAACAAACAAACAATAAAAATAACAAACTAATAAAAACAAGTTCGTAAACAGATTCATACGCAGAATATAGTAGTTAAAAAAGTGTAACAGGATCAACAAAGTGTAAAAAAAGAACCAAAGAAATGCCATGCAACAGTGGGTAAATAGGCACAGAAAGACTATAAGTGAAAACAGGACTCATGCTGAATCATTGGTTAGTATCATAAAACAATTTTTTGGGTCACTCTGAAAACTATATCGGTAATTCACAAATAAGATAACGGTCTTTTATACCTGGACATGCGTCCTAAAATAACTGACGGGCCCCGTCAAAACGAGGCAAAATTTAAAAAAAATAAAAAGGTTGCGATCCAGTGGATCCAATATCACTGCAGTACCTATGAGAGTGCTCAACATATAAAGAACAGAGAAAGTACACTATCTGTCTGTCTGTCCGTCCGTCTGCCCGCCCGCCCGTCCGTCCGTCCGTCTGTCCGCTCGACCATCAAGACGTCTCTTCATCCATTCACCTACCTATTTACCTACCTGTTTCTTTGTCTCCCTGCATTTCAGTCTGCTGTCTCTGATGAGCCCTGCATTTCAATCTGCTGTCTCTGATGAGCTAATTCTAATGCTGTGTTTGTGTGTGTGCGCGCGCGCATGTGTGAATTTAGGAAAATACAGTTTACCTCATTTTCCTTCTGTTACCGAGACAATGCAGGGTGCTGTTTGTTGCCAATACACGTTTTGTATTATCCTGGGTTCGAATTTAAGCTTTTTAGCATTTTGGTAACTTTCTCACCTTGTCTAATGTCTTAGTGTGATCTATGAATCACACGTATAGATCTGTTGTTCATGTGTAGGGTTGTCTCGATTAGTAACTTAAAAGTTAGTATTATTATGATACATAACATTGAAAAAAAAAAAACCCCATTACTATCTTTATTAAATGCGTCCTTAATAAGAAAGTTAATGACGGCCTCGCTTAAATCTTATTGAGGTAGCCGTGGTATGTAGCCCCACAACAGATACTGCTTCAGGGGAGTGAAGTGTTAGAGACGTCATACTAGGTCCAGCTTTTTTAAAAATAAGATGGGGTGACCAGTTCCCTTCCTCACTGCCTTTTCTTTCCCTAATTCATGAGCAGAGTCAGGTACCCGTTTATAGATGGGTAGACTGGAATCTGATGTTAACTGTATCGTGAGAGGAAAGCGGTCTAATCAGACGCGTATATCTTACTTTTATACGTGCTAAATGTGCGGATTTTTTTCCCACAGTGCCTGCGTTTTCTTGTTGTATTGACCACATTGTTACATTCCGGTCTGTTCACCTTATACAGGCTCAGCAGAGTGACCTTCAGACAAAAACTCGTGCGATTGCTTCTTTCCTATGTTTACCTGTTTCATCATGAAAAGGTGTGAATTTAGTACACAGTGACCTGGACATCACATGCATTAGCAAGCTTCAAATCTAAAACTCATACGTCCAACCTTACCAACTAGCTTGTCCATTCAGCGATTATTACCTTATTGATTTTGGTTACTAATCTGATACAAAATACCTCCTTACTAGGGCATGTGTAATATTATAGTAGTAATTTCATCAATTAATTTGAATAATATTAGTTGTGGTAAAATCGTACAGGCATCACGGGTGCATAATCGGAAGATATATATATTTGGGCCGCTTTCCTTCTTCTTCTTCTTCGTTCGCCCTGAAAAGGACGGTGGTTGCGTTGTGTCTGTTTCCAACGTAGCTGTGATATCTGCACCTTTCGGTCGACACATCCGACTTCTGCACGGCATTTTTTAGGACCGGGTTTGCCTTCCCATTGCGATCCGTACTCGCTCAGCCAGCCTGCACTGTTGCAGACTGTTTCCAGGACCACCACGTGGAGGTGGAGCACGGTCTTGACCAGCTCTGGTTCGCTGGTCCTGACGCAGGCAGTCAAGCTATGAGTCGCTGACTGCGGTCTCTATTGCTGCGTCTTGAGGTCCCGGCCGCTTTCCATATACAGCTAGGACTGCATCTTAGGAAACATTGGGTGACAGTAGCGTTGAGTACAGTGCGGTGAGTGTAGAGGAACAGGCACAGTGGATAAAAAGAAATGAAGATGACTTTGCAATTCTGGGAATAAGTGTTGGGTCTGTCACACGCAGCACACGCTGTTCAACATGTAAGTGCTGCGCTGTGGACGAGGCGCTATAATGATACACTAGTTGCTCTTGGATTGATCATACATAAAAGTAAAGGGCGACGCAATTCTCATCCGAGGGCACTACAATTAATCAACACGTGCAGTAAGAGAGATGTTTACCGGAACATATTCTTATCTCTACACGCTAAAGTAGAGCAACATGTGTAGTTATTAGTAGGTGTCAGACTATGGAAGCTGTGGAAACTGGTTTATGCAGATTTACCTCGCCGCAGACATTTGAGTAGATAGCTCGCTGACAGGTAATGTCGGTAAGCCATGAACAGTATCAGAGGGGAAGGTTGGGATAGTGCGGAATTGGTGACCAGATCACGTGTTCTACTTAGCGCTTTAGCAGTAGAGGCGCTGGAACGTGCGGAAGTGCGTTTCGACATCTTGCTGACGAATTCCAGGAACAATATGTAGTCATTGGAGGTCACTACTACCAAAGCGATCACTTTGTGCACACCCCTGACGTAGCACACCTGTTCGTTCTCAGTGTAGCTAATAAGTGATTCGAGATTAGAGCATTTCAAGCGATTTGGTGTGTTAGCTAGCGTTAGATAATCGTCTGGCCGTAGAAAAGGTAAATATTTGAGTGAGGGAGGTCGCGCACGATTATGATGATAAGCGACTAACAGATTACACCAAGCACGAAACAGTATATCAAGTGAGATTTAGTAGGTCGAGCTGTAGCAAAGGACACACAACACTGCTAGTTTGTATAGAATGTTGGATGTTATAGTTGTGTATCTTATTGAGCGTAGATGTGTTGTTGATGCAGTTTGATTGCGTTGCGCATCAGAATGCGTTCGGCGAGGAGCGAGAGTGCTTACTGGGGATTACAGATTTTCTATCGAATTTCGTGCAGTGTATTATAGTATTTATTCGGATGATATTCAAGTAAATCGAGAGTCGTCATAGTCCAGCCTGTTCAGAGTGCTATACAGGTCACATCATGCTCCATCCACTGATCATACATTCTGTTGTGAACATGTCCGCGACTGTAACAAGTGTCAATACAACAAAATAACGCAGGGCACGAGTGCGACATATCGATATCAAGACACTACAGATACACTTGTGCAGACGACGATGAAAGACTGCTCTACAAGTACCTCAGACAGGTCAGTAGGGTTGGTGTCGTGCAGGGGCACTAGACTTTGATGTGAGGGGGGGGGTCAGGCAGGGGGGGGGGGTATAGAGTACATCAACACACTTTTTTTTAAATCCCTGTAAACAAATGTCACTACTTACCACAAGCATCACTCCAAGTCTACACATCATTTGCTCTGATAGAGCCTAACTGGCTAAGAGTATACATTTTTGGTTGTGGGATGTGGTAAGGGGGGAGTTTTTGGTTCATTTTGGTTTGTTTATGGGTTAGGTTTTTTTTTGGTAGGGGTTTTGTAGGATTGTGGTAGGAATGAAATATGTTGGGTTTTTATTTGATAAGAGGGTGTGGGATATTTAAGGTTATGAAAAATGTAATGGAATGTTTTGTGTAGGGTATTTGTATGGGTGGGATTTAAGGTTGTGGGGTAGGGTTTGATTGTTAGAAAGTTTTGGTGATAGGGTATAGTATTGATGGTGTTTTTTTTTGTGGGAAGTGTATTGGTTTTGGGAATTTGGGGGTAGAAGGAATTTAGTTTATGTGGGGTGGTTGTGGATGATGGTATTGGTAAGGGGGGTTGAAAAGGTGGTAATTTTTTATTGTGGGGGGAAAAATGATTTTGTAGAGAGAAAGAGGTGGTGGTGGTAAGTTGGTTTGAGTATGAGGTTAATTGTGGTGGGGTGTTGGAGGTTAAGGGGTAATTTTGATATTTGGATTATTTATTGTGTATGGTAATTAGTTTTTATAAATAGAGGTGGGGTTTGTGTGGAGGTGTTTGATTATTATGGGGGGATTTGTTAATAGGGGGTTAAAAATGTATTTATTGTAGTTTTTGTTTGGGGTAGTTAAGGGTAGGGGGTATAATTTGGTTTGTAGGTGGACGTGATAAGAAGGGGATTTATGGGTTAGAGGGGGGAAGAAGATTAGGAGTTGGATAGTTGGTTTTTTTGATGGATTTTTGGATTTTATGGGAGGGTTTGGGGGGTGTTAGGATTGGGGTGATATTTTTATTTGTAGTGGTGGGTGGTTGGTTGGGTATGTTTATAGGGGTTTTTTAGAGAACTTGGTTGTAGTAGGGGTAGATTGTATGTGAATAAGGTGTTAGTTTGGTGGTTAAGGTTTGGGGTAGTTTTAGATAAATGGAATTGGGGTAGGAGGAAGGGGGGTGAAGGTAATGGTGATGGTTTGGAGATAGGGGTGGGATTATGTGGTGGTTGGGGGGGGTGGGTGGGGGTTTGTTGGGTTGTTTGTTGGGGTGGGTATTTTGTGGGGGGTTGGATTGGGGTGGGTGGGGGTGGTTTAGTTTAGGTAGATGTTAGGTTGGGGGGGGATAGTAGGGGTTTAGGGGGTTTAGGTTTGTTGGATTATTGGGAATGTTAAATTGTGTTATTTAAGATGTATGGTGGGGAATATGGAATTGGGTGGGTTAGTTTTGTTGGTTTGTTGATGTGAATTTGTATGGTAGTTTGATGATGGAATAGTGGGGGTTTTGATATATGGGTGGTAGTGGTATGGTTAGGGTTGTTAGGGTAAATTTTTGGGGTTTTTGTTTGGTTGGTAGGTGGTTGGGGGGGATTTATATATGTTGGGTTGGTTGTATTTATGATGGTTGAGGAATTGTTAAATATTTTATGTTTGGGGGGAATTGGATTTTTGTTGTTAGATTGGGGTATATTAGGGGTTTATTTATTGGGTGGAGGATTGTTGTATGAGGTAGGGGGGGGTTTTTGGTTGGGGGTTTTTTAAGTTAGGGTGGGTGGAGTTAATATGTTGGATGGGGGTTGAAAATTTGTGGTGTTTAGTAATTAGGTGGTGATATTTTTGTGGTTATTTTGAAAGGGTTGGGTTATTGGATGAGATATGTAGGTTTGGATTATAGGAAAAGTTGAGGAATGTGGGGTTGAATAGTGTTGTTGGTTGTTATTAAGGTAAATATGTTGGATGATTGTGATAGGTTGATGTTGTAGAGTTATGTGGAAGGGTAGAGGATTAAAGGTTTTTTTTGGATTGGAAGGTTGTTTGAGAGGTTGGAGGGTTGGGGGGGGATATAGGTTTGTATTGTGGGAAGGGTTTGGAGGATGATGGATGTAAGGGGGATTTTTTTTTTTGGATGGAAGTTATTTGGGTTAGTTTGTGGGATTGTTGGGGTGGTTTAAGGATTGTAAAAGTATTTTGTGGTGAAGATATGTGTGTGGGTTTAGATTGGAGTTTTATTTTTTTTGTGAAGTGATTTTTTGAATGGTTGGAATTTTGGTGTTTGAAATGTGGGGGGAAGGTTGGGAGGAATGTGGATTTTGGGGTTATGATTATGGTTTTGGAAGTGGGGGGGAGGTGGATGTTGGTGGTAGGGGGTTAATGGGTAGGGTTTAGTTGGATGGGAAGTATGTGAGGTTGGATTGGGTTGATTGTGGAAAGGGTTTTGTGTTAGGGGGTTATTGATGATGTAATTGTGGATAAGTGGATTTTTTGTTTTTGTGCAAAGTGGAAGGTTGGTTGATAGGAGTTTTTTTGGGGTTTTGGGTTTTTGATTTATGGTTGGATGGGGGGTTATGGGTAGGATGGGTATGTAGGTAAATGGAAAAAATTGGAATTGGGAAGGGGGGTTGAAGGTTGTATTGGTTTTGGTTAATTGGTGTTTGTGGGGGGGATGTTTTTTTTGGGTGTGGTAGTTGGGGTTAATTGGGTTTTGTTTTAGGGGGGTGGGGTAATTTGATGGGGGTTGTTTTATGTAGGGGGTGTGGGGTTGGGGGGGTGGGGGGTTGAAAGGGGGGGGTTGGTTGGGGGGGGGGGGTGGGTGGTTGGTTGGTGGTGGGGGTTGGGGTGGGGTGGGGTTTTTGGGGTGTTGGTTTTGTTGGGGTTGGGTGGGGGGGTGTTGGGGTTTGTTTGGGTGGAAAGGGGGGTGGTGTTTTTGGATGGGGGTTTGTTTGGGTTAATTGTTTTTGGGTGGGGGGATGGATTTGTTGGGTTGGGGTAATTGTTTGGGGGTTTTGGTGAGGGGTGGGTATGGTGGGGGTGGTTAGGTGGGTATGTATTGTGGGGGGGGGGTGGTGTTGAGATGTGGATGGTTTTGGTGTTAAGGATTGTTGGTGTGGGTTATGTGGATTGGTGTATTTTTGGTGTTTTTTTTGTAATTGGGGGTTTTGGTTTGTTTATGGGGGTTTTTTGGAGGGTTGGTTGTTTTGGGTTGTTGGTTGGGGGTTGGGGGTTTTTGGGGAGTGGTGTGTGGTTATAGGGGTTTTTTTTAGGGGGTGGTGGAATTGTTTGAGGGTTTGGGTTGGTTTGGTTGGGGGGGGTGGGGGTTGGGGATTTGATTAGGGGTTGGGGTTTTTTTGGGTGGGGATATGGGGTTGTTTGGTTGATTTTGGGTTTGGGGGGGTTTTGGGTGGTGGTGGGTGGGGGGTATTTGGGTGTTGATGGGGGGGTTGGGGTTTTATGGGTTGTATGGGTTTGGTTATTTGGGGGGGGATTGGGGTTGGGGGGATGTTTGGGGGGTTGGGGGGTTATGGGGGGGATTGTAGTTGGTTTTTTTTGGAATTGGGTGGGGGTGGTATGGGGATATGAGGGTGGGGGGGGGTTTAGTTTTTTTTTTTGTTTGGGTAAAGGGGGAAGTTTTTGGGGTTGGCAAATGGTATGGTTGTATGTTTGGGGTATTTTTTTTAGTGGTTGGGGGTTTGGTTGATTGTTTTTATTGGTTTTGGAGTATTGGGTTGGGGGGGGTTAATGGGGTTTTTGTTTTGTTTGGGTAATTTTTTGGTGGGGATTATTGGGTTGGTTTTGTGGGGGGTTTATGGTTTATGGTGGGGGTTTGGGGTTGTTGTATGGGGGGGTTGGGGGTGTTGTGGGTTTGTGGAGTGGGGGTGATATTGGATGGGGGATTTTGGGTTAGTTTGTGGAGGGGGTTTTTGGGGGTAAGTATGGGGTTTGGGGATTTTATGTTTGTTTGGGGGGTGGGTATGGTAGTAGTGATTTTGATTTTTTGGATTTTTTTTTGTGGGGGGGGGGGGTAGGGGGTGAATATGGTTGGGTGGTTTTTGGGGTGGAAGTGGTTGGGTTTTTTTTTAAGGGTGGGTTTTTGATGGTTTGTTTTTTGTTTGGGGGATTATGGTTAATGGGTTAAGTTTGGGAAGGGGGGGGGTAGTTGGGAGTTATGGGGGTATTGGGGAGGGGGTTGTTTTAGTTTTTGGGGGGGTTTTTGGTGGTTTTGGGGGTGGGGTTTTTGATTGTTTTGGTGGGGTGATTTTGTAGGTGGTTATTTATGGGTATTGTTATGTTTGGATGATTTATTTGGTTGTGTTGTGTTAGAATGTGGGGTTTGGTTGATTTAGGGTTGGAGGGGGGTTGGGTGGGGGGGATGGGGTTTGGTTGTGTATGATTATGGGGTTTGTTGGATGTGGGGGGGGGGTGTTTATAGTTGGTTATGTTAAGGATGTGGGGGTTATTTTTGGAATGGGTTGTTGTTTTGGTTTATTAATATGGGGATTATGATGGGGTTGTGGGTTGTAATTGAATTTTTAAGTGAATGGGGTTGGGTTATTTATTTGTTTTTGGGGGTAAGGATGGGTTAATGGGGGATTGAGTAAGAGGTTATGGGTTGTTTTTGGATTTGGGTGATGATTTTGGGCTATTGGTGAAAAGGGGGAGGATTTAGTTGTGAGATTTTTAATTTGGTTTTTGTGGGTGGGGTTTTGGGGTGGTTTTTTTGATATATTTGGTAGGATTGAGGTTTTGGGTTTTTTTATGGGTTTAATGATTGTAAATATTGTGTAAGATTGGGTTTGTTTAGATATTTTGATTTTGGGTGGATTGGATGTATATTATTTTGGGGGGAATTTAAGGTTGTGGGTTAAAGGAAATTTTTGAGTGATTGGTTATAGGGTTTTGTAGATTATTAAGGGGTTGGGTTATAGATATTTTTTAATATTAGTTAAATGTTTAATGTTTAATGTAGATTATTATATTTGTATTTTATTGATTGTTTGTGGGGGTTTTTTTTGTGTTTGGGAATTTGTTTTTTAGGGGTTAAGGGGATTTTTAGTGGTTTGGGTATAATTTTGTTTTGTGTAGGGATTGGGGGTTTGTATGGGTGGGGTATGGTTTATTTTTGTTTTTGGTTTGTTATTGGTTTAGGTATTGGAATAATTTTTGAGGTAAATTGGATGTTTATTGGGGTGGTTTTTTTTAAGGATATTGATTTTAGGGAGGGTGTATATAGTGATTTTAAGTTTTAATATGGTTGGTTTTGATTAAGATTTGAGTTGTTGTTTATGTTTAGGTGGGTTGGAATTGGGATTATGAAGTTTTATAATGGTTTTTGTTTAGGAGATTATTGGTTGGTTTTTTAAATTGTGTATGGTAATTTTTGATGGTTTTTGATGTTTGTGATTTGTTTTTTGAAGGAAATGGTTTTAGGGTATTGGTAATGAGTGTGTATGTGTAGGATTAGTGTTTTTAAATTAGGGGGGGTTATTTGTTTGTTGTTGAGATTAATGAGTTTGGGTGGGTATTATTGATTTTTTGGGGTTAGAGGGGGTTAGATGTTATTATTTGTTTATTATGGGGGGTTGTTTTGTTATTATGGGTGATTTGGGGGTTAGTAATTTGGGTTTATGGGTTGGTGAAATTTTGTTGTATTAGGATTTGGTTTGTTTTGAAAAAGGTGGTGGATTGGTTTGGGGGGTAAATTGAGGTAGTTGGAATTTTAAGTATTAGGGTGATTTAAAGGGTTGTAGATAAAGTATTATTTTTTTTAATATTTGAATTATTTTTGGGGGATTTTTTTTGGTTTATGTAATTAGGTGTTGGGGATTTGATTTGATTATAATGTTTTTTTTTTGGGGGAAATGAAGTATTTAATTATTTTATAGTTTGATAATTGATGTAGAAATTTTTTTTTGTAATATTGTGGGATTAGTTGTTTTATGTGGTAGATAAAGGGGTTTTATGGTAGTGTTGTTTAGGGTTGTATGGGTTGGATAGGATGTTATGGGTTTTAAATAAATAGGTGAATTGGGTTAATTTTTTGTGTTGATGTTATTTTTTATGGATATTTGGGATGTGTTGGTGAGGAATTTTTTAATATATTGTGGGGGATTATAGGTAGGGTTTTTGTGGGGGATGGGGGGTTATTTAGGTATGGTATGGAGATTTAGCAATGTTTTGTTTTAGTTTTTTTTGGGAATTGGGGGTTTTTTATTGTATATTGTATATGGTTATAATGGTAGTTTAGGGGATAAAATGAAGTATTTAGGTTTTTTTTGGGATTTTTGGTTGTTTAATTAAGTTTAAATATTGGGGAGGATTGACGGGGATGGTAGTTAGGTTTTAATAGAGTGGGATTTTAGGTTTTTAAGGGTTATGGGTTTTATTTTTGGGGTTAGGGATTTGAAATTATAATTTGATTGAATGTATTTTGGTTTATAGAATTTTTTGTGATGGGTTATGGGGGTTTTAGTGTATTATTTGATGATTTATTATTTGATGTAGTAGTTTGGATGGGTAGATGGATTTATTGTGTTATTTTTATTTGGGGTGGGTTTGGATGATTTGGTATGTGGATTATGGGGTAAATTTTGTTGATAGGGGAAGATTTTTTTGAGATATAAGGGATGTTGAATTAAAGGAGAAAAATTGTTTGATTTTTAATTAGGGTATATAGTTTTGATGAAGTTTATTTGGATGATTAAATAGTTGATAAGTTTTGGAGGGTTTTTGGATTGGTAAATTTAGATAGAGTTTTTTGTTTGTTGTTTAGTTTTGTAAAGTGAATTTGGATGAAGAGGGTGATTTAATTTGAAGTATGGGGAAATGGATTGGGTAGTGTGATGTTTTTTTAAAAAGGTAGGGGATTTTTAGGAGTTAATTAATTAATTTGATTGAGGTTTTTGGTGGTTTTATATGTTAGGATTGTTTTTTTGGGTTTTTAGATATGTAGGGTTGGGATTAATTGATTTGTTAAAAGTGTATATGGAAATTGGAGAATGATTTTTTTTGATTTAATTATTTTTAATATTTGTTATGATGGGTAGAGGGGTTGTAGTTAAGTATAATGTAGATGGTTTAATGGTTGGTGATAATTTTGGGTGGTATATTTGTTGGGTATTTTATGTAAAATTTTTGGAGTTGTTTATATTTTTTTTTTTTTAGTTTGTTTTGGTATATTAAATATTGGTTATTTTTTTTATTATTATGTTTGTGATTTTGGTTGTTTTTGTATGGATGGGATGATAATTTTTTTGTTATTTATTGTTTATTTTTAGTTTATAATTATTTTTTTGATATTGTTGTTTTTATTAGTGGTTTTAGGTAAGATTAGGTTTAAAGGTTGAAGTTTTTGTATTTATTTTTGTATTGGTAATGACTAATTTGTGGATAAATGATTGTTTATTTTTGTTATTTTGTGTTGGTTATTTTTTTTTTGGTTGATATTTATTGATTGTTTATTGTTATTAGATTTATAATTTTTTTGGATATAGATGGAAGTTAAATGGGGGATGAATTTAAAGTGCAGGGGTTTTTATTATTTTTTTTTTTTTATGTGAATTTATATAATTTTTAGATTTTTGGTGTTGATTATGTAATGATTGATGTGTGTTAACAAAATAGGGGATGATGTAAATAATATAATTGGGAGTTTTTAGGGTTTATTTGTTTTTTGTAAGTTAAGGTTTTATAATTTTATTATGACTGATCTTATTAAAGCACAATTTTTTGGGATGTAGGTTTTAGTAAGGTATTGTTTTTTTATTAATATGTTATGATAGGTTTGTTATGTTTTTTGTTAGGGGCCCCAAATTTTTAGATATATAATTGATTAACCCTTAGGTTGAGTAGTAATGGTTTGATTATTATTAGTATTATTGTTATTACGATTTATGTTTGGTAGTTTATTGATTGTTATCATTCAATTGGGATTGTAATTTTTTAAAAAAAAGTGTATTATTGTTAATGTATTTTATAAAAAGATAAAATTTAAATGTTTATGTGATTTTAGTATATTATGTTATTATTAGGTAGTTAATAATGGGAGGTAAGGGTCACATGTTTTCGCGGTAATTGATTTAAGTAGACTTGCACATATTGGGTTTAATTAATATATTATTGGTTATAAAGGTTGGGCGATAAATATGCCTTGAACATGAAGGGGGAAGCCGGGGTGTCTTTATCGCCCCATCACATATCTCCCTCCTGATTTTGTTGTCGTCCCGACAACATCACTACCTCTGGCGCTTCAGTCGAAATCTCTCAGATCGTTGGTGCTGCGCATGACTCTTTATGAGCGGCGATGCTTTGGGCTGAGCTTCTGTAATAGGTACAACCCGGCTGGGGACACTCTTGGTCGTCATGTCCCTCGTTGTCCGTTGTTGGGCTGGCAGTTGCTGTGGTCTAGAAGATTCAACTACTTGCGCCGCGTCGCTGCTTGCTTCTGACATCTGCTTGTCAGTGCATGTAGCTGTCGACTTTGTAGGGGGATTGTTCCTGACTTGTTTTACAGTCGTTTTGTGTGGACGGTGGCCCACATTCCCCACAATCTGCTTTTGATGAGTCTCCTCTTCTGGACACCGACGTGCACTCCCTCCTATCTGCTTAGGACGGGTTTCCTCCCCTAGACAACGACCAATTTTCTCGGCGCCCCCAGGGCGACAGTTGTCACGGCCATCTCTTGGCTTGCACCCTAAAGGTAACCTAGTTGTAGCAGTATGCCTATGGAAAGAGCTCCTTGAGGGACAGGCGGATATCAAGTGTTCTGTAGACTTGCATCTAAAACATCGTTTTGGAAGAGGGCCTTGAGGGCATTTGGCTGCCATGTGGCCTGAGAACTCACCACAATTATAGCACCTCAACCTGGTAGGCTTTCTCTGTGCCATGGGTCGCCTCCTACTTCCTTTGCATTCTTGACCGCCAATGCCGCACACATAGACTGCTTCCATGCCCTGGACAGATGGTTTGCTGTCAAATTCCACTCTCTCATTTCTCGCCAGACTCCTGAATCCCTTTCTGGAGATCTTGGTCTGATGTATGAATACATCAATACCTCCATCATCTGGCGTGATAAACCCCAAATCCCCTGTGGACACTGTACCACTTGCAAACCCCTTTTCGCCTTGACGGTGCAACTGCGTTTGTTGGTACTGTCAGCTCACTGCTTTCGTTGACAACAACCTGACTCTCACATACAAGAACACGCACCCCCTCGTCGTGCTTTGGCTGTTCTCGCTGTTGGCCTGGTTCTTTATCTCTTTGCACCTCCTCTTGTACTGGCAAACTGGTCTTTGACATCTGGGCTATCTGGGACTTTAGGAGGGATAATTCTGCTCTGAGTGCCTCCTCATCATTGTGAGCTTCTACATTGGCTACCTGCACCAGTGTATCAGGCTTTTTACCTTCCCATAAAACAGCATATTCCCAAGGTCCCTGACTCACGGCCTGGAAATTCCTGGTCATCTCACTGACTGGTGGTTGCTCGCTGTAGGCTTCTTCTACTATCTTGAGTAACTGCTCAGGGCTGGCCTTGGCTCCGCCACGTATCCGTAATTCCCTAGAGACCACTGGTGTAACGTTGTTCCAGATCACGTCTACCTTGACTTCTGCGCAAAAGGGCGCCATCTTCCACACGGCCTCTACATCTTCCACAAACTCTTGCCAAGTGGGATTTGCCTTTCCATCAAATAGCCTTACCTCTGGCACTTCCACGTATACTACCTTCACAGGCGCATTGATCGAAGCCATCTTGCTGCAATACCGCACCGCTGGGTGTTTACAATATTATATTTGCTCGTTTGCTGTTTGCTCGGTGTCACTGTCTGCCTGATCCTACCGACGACGCCAATTGTGATAGGGTGGGCGAAATGATGATGATGCTGTTGTGATATGTGATCACTCTCTTGACACATTAGCAATCGAGCACTGTTGGGTGTTTGTTTGGTTTGTTGGTTTATTTGTTTAATGTTTGCTTCAGTGTGCTCTTAGTCACTGAATGGGTTGTAAAAATAAATACAGCCCCTGCCTTAAGAATCAGAGTTTTATTGTTGAATCGGGTCGGTTGCGAATGTGAAAAGAGAGTGATCACATATCACAACAGCATCATCATCATCTCGCCCACCCTATCACAGTATTGTTGCGTGTTTGTTTTGTGTGTGTGTGTGTTACTGTTCGGGACTCAACTTCCACACAATACTATTGGTTTATGTAACACTTCAGAACCCTGTTTCTTTTGTTCAGTCATAAGGATTTATTGTATACGACGTTCCTCAATTTATGGAATGCTGTTCTTTTGCTTGTTATATATTCTGTTCTTACTGTGATGCATTTTCCTTCGGCTGTATTCAGTATGCCTAAATATTTGAAACGGTGTGTTACGTAATATCGTTTCTTTTACCCGTACATGTGCATTTAGGTTGGGTCCTTGACTTGAAGGTAATTACTTAGTCGTTCCCCTTCTACCGTGAGGTGTAGAGGTACGAAGGTAACTACTCTTACTGTTTTCTTGCTGTTCAAGCAAAGTCCTTTTTATGCACTTTCTTTTATTACTATATCTAATACCTTCTTTAGGCCTTTTTTTTTTTTTTGTTTTCTAAAATTAATTCTGTGTCATTAACATATTTCAAGTTGTTCATATCGTAACCTCCAGCTCGTCTTCACAGTTCATCTTTAATTGACCTCATTATGTTTTCAAAGCATCTCTACATAGATCAGGTTAAATAACATATCCCTCATACATAATAGAAGTAAATCGTGGACAATTGTATCCTCCATATTAAGACATCAGATGTAAAAACAAACAAAGAACTGTGGAGTAAAACCAGATAGCAACCAATACAGCTGGAGATAGGAAGAAGAAAGTTAAGATTGATATGTATATAAATACATACTCTCAAGAAACAACCAACAAAAATAACCAACAAATATAACCAACAAATATAACCAGACATGCCTTTGATTGGAACTCACAGAGGAAGAGGAGAGTGAAGAAACCCAAAGAACCTGGAGGATAAGGGTGTAAGTGGAAGCCAGGGTAACTGAGATCAAATGAGCAAAGCTAATGAAGATGGTGAAGGATACAAATTGGTGGCAAGCAACAGCTGCACCCCTCTGTTTCCACATGGAACAAATTAGAGTGAAAATGTTGATATCGATGACTTTCTAGACTAATTGACCTGTATAATATTGGTGGTTATTTAAAGGTATTTAAATTTATTCTTAGATCCCTTGAGGGCAACCAATTGCCTTGCAAAGCTCAAGTAAGTGTTTCAGGTAAGAGGACATGTTTCCACCACTTTCATCATACTACATTGCATATAGGTCACCTGTTGTTGTGTGTTGTAAGTATTAAGTTGTATATTTTGTTGTGTACTGTGTAGTTCCCAGTGGTCTCTGAGGAGACAAAGAAAGAACAACACTACTTCTCCCTCTGACGTGTTGTAAAAGGGGACTTCTTCTTTCGTTCGCTTGAAATATATTGTCTATATCTGCAAAGTTGTTTCTTGTATAAACTTCACTGTCTTTTGTAGTTCATACAGAGGTCCGTATAGTTTTGCTTCCAGTGTTGTTTCTCTGGGCCAGTGGGTTTGCCTCAATATATCATATTCGTTGCAATCTTGAAGTATGTGCTCCGCAGTCTGGGGTGCCTGTCCACATGTACACATAGTTGAATTGCCAATCTTTAATTTTGTATACATGTGGCTGCGGAGTCGGTTATGTCCTGTTCTGAGGCGCAGAATGACAATTTGTTCTGATCTGTTCATAGCCTGGTAGTCATCCTGTGTTGGTGTTGGTGGCTTTCTGATTGATTTGATCATCTTTTTCTTCTGATGGTACGTAGGCCTAACTGGCACATCCGGTTGCTCGTCTGCAGCACTTTCTTTAGCCAGTCGGTCCGCTCTCTCGTTTCCTGGTATTCCACAATGAGACGGTATCCACTGCATGGCGACCGTGCGCTGGTTGCACAGTTCAGAAAGTAATGCTTGTATACCTGGTAAAAGGGGACTAATATTCGGTTGTGCGTGGGACTAGCAACCTCATCATGTAAGACAGATTGCTACAGGAACCATCACTGCAAGAACATAAATGTTTTAGTGTAGACTTTCTGAGAGTTAAAAAAAAAGTAGTTCTGTAGCAGATACTGATGCAGGGGAGTAAAGTGTTAGAGACTTCACTATACTCGGTGCAGCTTCAAGAGGTGGGGGTGACCTGTTTCCTTCACTCAAAAGCAGAGTCTGGTACCCATTTGCAGCTGGGTAGACTGGGGCGTGACGCCACTGTTTTTCTAACCCACTACTTTTGACGTAAGAGGATGCCAAGATCTCCTGTCCTGAACCATCCACTCAAGGTCTTTCCATGTCCATCCTATTCCTTTGGTTTGGTTTGGTTTTAAGGACTATCATCATTGCACATGGACAACTCCATCAGTGCTCCGATCTTCTCCTTTAGATCACACAAGGAAGATCCCAGCACAGTGCACGAACTCTGTAGCGCCGGCGAGAATCCTAATGTGTGTATATAGGAATCACACATTCTATAAATATATTTGGTGGGTAGATTTCTAATTTTTAAATTTTGCCAGGACAGCGGCCTTATGGCTTCCTCTTTACGATTTCCAACTGCCATGGAATTTTTAACGTGCGCAACTTGCACATGGGACCTCCTATTTTTTCGCCTTTATCCGAGAAGGCTAGGCATCCGATCTCACTACCCAAGAGACCAGGGGGGAGTATGACATCATTAGGACCACTGGTTCTGCGAAAAAAGTTCCATAAATTATATTCCCTCTACTGGGAATCAAACCCGGTACCTCTAGAATTTGAGGCGAACACCATACCTCTTAGCCACTCCAAATTCCTTTCATTGTTCAATCCAGGTCTGCTCTCTGTATGTCCTCCCTCTCTCTCTCTAATGCCAGTGACTTCAGAACAAGGACTACTCTGCAGTTCCATCAATGTTTTCTTCAGCGGTAACCTATCCACTGCCAGCATCTTTTGCTCATCTTTTGTTTGACTGGCACCTGTCTGGTTCTTGTCATCAGTTCCACACTGGTGATCTTGTCACTTGCTGTCAGGCCCCGGTAAAAACAGGTGATGAAGGTTGTGTAAAGAACATTTAAAGCTTTGGTAGAACAATCATAGAGTGCTTGGCTGGGGCTTGTTTGCTAATTGGAAGTAAGGGAAGGAGATGCTTAGGTTAATTACAAGGTATTTTTATGTGCTGTCAGTGTTTCTACTTTGCTGTTAGACTGCATTAAAGCAGGGGTACTCAACGTGGTGCCCGTGGGCACAATGATGCCCGCCAAGGCTTATCTGTGCACCAGCTGAAGATTTGCAGATAAAAGAAAATATTTACAATTTGTTTGCATGATGAGAAATTACAGCTTTATCCTCTACTAAACTTCTCAAGTTTTGGCAGTTAGTGGTCCCAGGAAAGTTACACAAAATTTTCCAGTAGACAAAAAAAGTTATGCTATATTCAGGAGTTGCTACTCTAACAGTCTAAGCATTCTTAAAAAGTGCAGCATATGAGATACACTTAAAATGTGGCTCCACATATCTTTTGGAAATCATTATTTTTAATAATGAACATTGTCAAATCCGAGTACAGGTCATGGCTCGCTGATGCTCACCTGGTTGCTTGTCTGTGTGCTGGAACATATACCTCTAACTATAAAAGTTGGCCAGTGACATGCAGTGTCTAATGATTTGAAGATACATTTTTTTCCCCCAGAATATTTCTTATTTCATTAAATGTGGTTACTCGCCTTATATAAGTATTATGTATATTTCGTTGTAAAAGTGAACTTTAAAAAAAAAAAATAAGTAAGTCGCAATATTTTGTTGGTTCCCGCCACCCTCTTTATAAATATAAAATGTGCCTATGGTGCAAAAAAGGTTGAGGACCCGTGCATTAAAGTTATCTTCTACATTGAGTAAAACTGTTGCTTGATTTAGCTACAGGCTACACTATTTATCTTTTGTCTTTGTTTTCATCTGCAGACATACGCATTCCATTGATGTGGAAAGATGCTGATCATTTCAAACACAAAGGAGGTAATTAATTACCTGTATAGTTATTACATTCCAGGGGTAAAATAGGGCAGTTATTGTGTCAGACTCTCAGTCCATGCTTTGTAAGATCCAAAATGAATCACTACGGCATGAATGGAAAACCTCCATAGAAGCCTCGAATCTTCAAGAACTGGTGTGGATCTACTGTCCAGGTCATGCAGGCATACACGGCAATGAAAGAGCTGATAGACTAGCTTCAAGAGCACCTATTTAGGTGCATTGGATATGGATATGAGAGAGTTACTGAGGACAATTAATGATCGCCTGTTAGAGAATGACACTGCAATCAATGAATCATCATGGCTAAGACTGCTGGAGTTTAGCATTAGGCGTAAGACTGGCAGAGGTGAAGATAAGAGAGGATGCATCCGGCATGTATACAACCAGCACGCAACAGGAACAATCAGCATTCATACTGTCTGACATTTGATATCGATTCTGAACAACAATAACTAGGGTAAAATGACAGTAGTCTGGGCTACTGACTATCCATGACTCACTGATTTTCATTTGTAAAGTCTTGTTGTAATGTTGTTTCTAAAGCTCACTTTGAATTAAAACCTGTGTAGAAAATATGTATCCAGATAAAACGAAGTCATTACATTGTCTTTGACTTGACTACATTTAATTGTAATGCACTCTGTATTCATTGTGAATATAGGATGCATTACAGTTATTATCACTATATAAATTACATTTCATTGTAATGCATCCTATATTCATCGTGAATATTAAAATGCATTACATAACACTTTACTATGTATAATATTAGCCACACGTATATGAAGATATATTAACAATATATGTGTGTGTGTGTGTGTGCGTGCGTGTGTGTGTGTGTGTGTGTGTGTTTTTTAATGTAATGTAATACATTACATTGTTATGTAATACATTTCCATAGTATTACAATAGTTTTTATCTAGCTGTATACTCTTATTGTGTCTTATGTGAATATAATAACTATTTTCCAGAATGATAATCTTTGACCAGCCAGTGTTTATAATGTTTTCCAAAACTGTTAAAATGGTATTTTAAAGCAGCAGAAAATGGAGCGCAGCTCACTAGAAGTTTTTTGAAAAAAAAAAATTATTAGCTAGCAATGAAAAGAGAGGGGAAAGTCTGCAACATTAGTTTAATTTCTCAGAGATCTATTCTATCATTAGGGCTGAGGACCACAACATTAGATTGAGTTCCATTACATGAAATTATGAGTATGTAATAATTAATTATTCTTCTATCTTCTGACTTTCTGGGTAAAAGAATATTTTGCTTTATTTTAATTGTGGTTTTTTTGTGTGTCTCTCCTGGAAAACAGATCACCACAGATATGCTGTGTTTTGCTTGTTGAAAGTTGGTACAGAGATTTACGACACATCTATGATCAGTGATGTAGACAGAAGCATGACAGACCTCACTTTTGAAGATGTCATTCTATTGTAATTATCCTAATTATTAAATTCCAAATATGAGTTTAAAAAAAAACAAACACTACTTGTCATTCATTGGATATAGCTTCACTTTTCCTTAACTCTTAGTATACGAGCGGCCTCTTAGAAAGGCCGATGATCGATCCCCGTCAATAGCAAAAATGTATAGGTGAATGCATGTTTAAAACCACTGAACAATTTAGTTACGTGCATGATATAGGGGTTTCATTTCTTCACATTTTGATATATAACACTTTATGTGTTATCTTTATAAAATAAATTATTTATTGCAAAATCTGTAACGGTAGTCATGAAATTAGCTCGTATACTAAGAGTTAATACCTTCCTTGCTGTCTCTTTCTTCTCTATCCATTTCTCCTATCTGTTCATTTCCTGTCTCTCTTCCTTTATCTCCTCATTGTCCATTTCTTCATTCTTTTTCTTCTCTTTCTGCCTGTATCTCCTCTGATTTCCTTTCTTTTCCCTCTCTGTCTCTTCCTGTATCCACCATTCATATAGACGAGTCTTATACTCTCTGACCTTTTAACCCTTCATCACTGAGTAATATACTTATACTAGAAATGGGCAGTTAGAACATCTCAAGGCCACAAAACATATGTAAGACAAAAACAGTTGAAATATGTATTGGATTGTTGTGTGAAGAGGGTCTAGTCTAGAAATTATTTTAACAACAGGAGAAGAAATGGAGACAAGAAAGAACATAAACACTGCTCCTTCAGGTATGTCATAAGAGGCAATTAATGTGAGGTTGTACATTGAGCTGACAACATCATCATATAAAATAAATTACTACAGAAAACACAACTGGATTCTTGCAAGAGCACATGCTTTGACCTTGGCTTCTTGCAAAGAGCCGGCTGATGGCTGCATATTCCATAAGGAGAAAAAAAGGAAATGAATGAAGGGAAAGCATTCAAAGAAAAAACTTGTTTTTTTTCAAAACACCATGGCTTGGAAAATATTTCCTTGACCTCCAAGTTTGGAATAAATGTTTCCATATTTTGTGTCCATCACTCACTCTTTCTTCTTTTTCTATTTGTCTTTAAAAAAACGATGTAAAAATGAAAAGAAAAGGAAATAGTAATGGTCTAGTCTTGTTTGTCTTCAGTGATGATGTCCCACATGACTTTGACATGAAGCTGGAGGTTCATTGCCACAAAGTGCATGAGGAGTTGCCCATAGCACACACTCCAAAGAAGATTCGCAAGAAGACTCATAATTACTCTAGGTCAGTTGGTGGAAATGTGGGCAAACGCTTGTCTAGTTTGGTAAGAAACTTTTAGTTACGCTCATTTCTGTGAAATTATGTTTTAAGTTTGGTAAGCAGAGCATTTATACATTACAGGATGAATATATCGTAAAAACCGGTAAGATTGAAGGAAAAAGATATAGGGGAAGAGAGAAAATACTGGACAATTTGACATCGTAGCATGGAAAAAAATTAACAGCAGAATTGACTGGATACAGGAAGTTGTGGAGAGACATGATCTGCTATGCCACAAGGCATGGTACTTTGAAGAAGAAGCAGACATATCATACAAGGTAACAAATATGAGGTTGTGCAAATTTGTCCTGTAAAACACGTTGCTACAGGAACCACTGCTACAAGAGCATGAGAATGCTTGGTGCAGGCTTCCTGCAATGGTGCAGTGGTGGCTTCTTGCTCTATAAGGAGCAAAAAGGAAAATGAATGAAGGATTTGGAGGTTTCTTTTTTCAAATTAAGGAAATAATCCCGTTATTGAATTTAGATATCAGATTTATAAGGAAACTTCTTCTTCTTCCTCGTTCGTCCTGAAAAGGATGTTGGTTGCGTTGTGTCGCTGTTTACAGCAAAGCTGCGATATTTGCGCCTTTTGGCCCGACACATCCAACTTCTGCATGGCATTTTTTGGGACCAGGTTTGCCTTCCCTCTTCGATCCCTACTCTCTCGGCCAGACTGCAGTGATGCAGCTTGTTTTCAGGACCACCACTTGGAGGTGGAGTATGGTCTTGGTCAGCTCTGGTTTGCTGACCCTGACGCAAGCAGTCAAGCAATGAGTCACTGACTGCATTCATCTCTTTTGCTGCATCTTCAGCCCTATAAGGAAACAACAGTTGCTATGTTTTGGTGGTTTCTTTGTACGTATTCTAAGAATCATATCTGATTAAGTGACATTTCTGCATCAGATATTGGTGATAATGGATATCAAACATGTTTCTGTCTCTAACTTTTTTATAGATTAGTTCTATCTGACAGATTAGTTTCCACCAGTCCATTGATGATTTCTTCTCACCTAATATCACTGTCACCCATTTGCCTTCAATCTTTTTCTCTATTACAGTTATCAGGGAAAAGTTATATCTCTTAAACGTGCAGGATATTTTGTTCATCTGATTTTTATTGTTTTTCTCAGTTCAAAAAAATAAATCTCATTATTAATTCAAGTTTTTGGTTTACTTAGAATGCAAAAGAAGACACAAAAAAGAATAGGACTACTCGTCCCACAGGCATGTCGTAAGAGGCAACTTAGGTGAGGCAACTTAGGTGAGGCAACTTAGGTGAGGTTGTGCAAGGGTGGCTTCATGCTTCTTAAGGAGCAAAAGGGAAATAGAATACATAATAATAATTTGGTGGCTTTTATTTATTTACTAGTGTAAATGCCCGTCATATGACGGGAATTAAATTCAAAAGCACCAATACATAACGGCAATTTAACTTATTCAAATATTTGTGGAAAAATAATGTTAGGTGTGAATTTCCGATTGTCCACAGAAGAGTACCTTGATTTTCTGTTGTTTTAATTTCTACTTTTGCATTATTGTGATTTCTTGATCGAGACAATTCGCCGTACAGCTGTCCGATTGACAGAGTGGTTAGAGCGCTGGTCTCTCATGACAAAGGTGCCAGGTTCGATTCACAGTATTATAACACTCCAATTTACCCAGCTGTAAATGGGTACATAACTGCTCTTGAGTTAGGGAAGGAAAAGGCAGTGAGGAAGGGAACTGGTCACCCGACCTCTGGATGCTGGACCTAGATAGTGAAGTCTCTAACACTTCACTCCCCTACGGCAGTATCAGCTATGGGACTAACTTTACCTTTTTACGTTAGTTCTGAGCCTGAACGGTTGACCCAATTTCTTGCCAGTGAGGTCATAGCTTTTTATGCACTGGGAAATACCTTATTTACTTACTTACGTACTTAGTCGTTCCTCTTCTGCCGTGAGGTGTAGAGGTTTGGAAGAGAGAGCACCATACTGTCCAACTGGCTGTCTCCTTCCTGGCCTGGTTTCATTCTAGTGCTCGGTCCTTCAGAGATTGTCTAATGTTGTCCTCCCAGCCTCCTGGAAGTCTGGATCCCGGGCTCTTAGTTTCCCATACTTGTTGCGGTAACCGATCTTCGCCCACTAGGAAAATACCCGTTGATTTCATTCGAACAAAAGCGTGAAGCTTAAATCATTGTATGCGCATTCCTGTTAATTATAGCACTAAAATAATTTTGTACAAAGTCTGAACATGCACGCCGTTCACATTGCGCATGCACACCAACCTTTGTGCACTTTTCTTTGGCGATTGTTACAATTTTTGGGAGCGGTACCAACGCTTCTGACAGAAAAAGCTGGCATTTTATATATATAATAATCTTTCAGATGTAGAATCTTACACATATCTTGGAAGCAATATAGACAAAGTTGGAGGGACAGACAGTGATATCAAAATAAGAATACAAAAAGCAAAAGGAGCTTTCATTGCATTGGGAAACGTATGGAGAACAAGAGAAATCAAGTCCAACATGAAAATAAGAATCTTCAACTCAAATGTGAAGTCAATCCTATTGTATGGCTCTGAGACATGGAGAACAACAAAAACAACAACCAAAAAGCTACAGACTTTTATAAACAGGTGCTTGTGTAGAATAGAAGGACTGAAATGGTATGACAAAGTCACAAATGTGGAATTGATGACAAGAACCAGACAAGTGCTAGTGGAACAAGAGTTGAGAAGAAGATGCTGGTGATGGATAGGACACACATTGAGGAAACCTGTTGATAGCATTACAAGGCAGTCCTTGTTCTGGAATCCACAGGGAAAGAGAGGCAGAGGTAGACCAAAAAACACATGGAGAAGAGAACTGGAAACAGAGGTGAAAATGATGAGGAAAAGATGGAAAGAACTTGAGCGGATGGCACAGGACAGGAAGACTTGGCATGTGTTTGTTGAAGGCCTATGCTCCTTGGGGAGCTAAAGGGTATTGATTGATTGATAATCTTTCAGAGGAGCAAACTTCTTAAATAGATTAAGACTACTTATTGTTTTTGAAAAAGGCCTTTTTTGTGTGTGCCTAAATATTTGTAGTTTATATTATGGATATAAGTTATCTGTTTCGTAATTTCTTCATGAAAACTGTTTTTGCAATAAAAAAAAAACTTGATAAAAACATTATCAGACTTCACGGTTTGTTTTTTAACCCTTTTTTTTTACATTCAGAATGATGCAGATGTTATTGGAAACATGGTGATGTAAGTACAGTCTATATCTCTTATGTTGCGTACATTATACATTATTTATTTTAAGAGTTGTATCTTCATTAATTATATCATTTTCACAGACGCTGAATATCATTTGATAAATAAAAAACTTAAATTGAAACAAAATCATTTTTTTTAAAAATGGAGTTGTAAGGAGGCACCTTGCAAAGGCAAAACAGGCCATTCACTTGTTTACCTTAAAAACTGATTAATAGAAATGACAGAGAGAAAACTGGACTGATCTTTAAGGTGACGAACTGGCACAAATTATGGACGATGATTTATGGGTCATGGAACATGAGGAGTATTAACAAGAAAGAAGAGAAGCTGGTGGAGGAGATAAGGAAAGCAAAATTAGAAATCCTGGCTCTGATGGAAATGAAGAAAAAAGGACAAGGAATTACAGGTCTCGGTGGCGGCATACTGCTGTACAGTGGAGTCCTCACAACCGAAAGAGCTAAAGAGGGTGTGGGTTGTATTGTGGCTAAAAACAAAAGAGATGGCATCAAAGGATGGAACTTTGTTTTGGAGCGCATTATAGTGCTAAAGCTAAAGAAGGAGAAACCATAGTGAACTTTGTCATTCTGTAAGGGCCAATTGAAGATGAGCGAGCAGAAGTCAAAGAAGAATTCTTCAAGCTGCTTCAAAAGATAGTGAATGACTGCCTGGCTGAAATTATCCTCCTTGGAGATTTCAAGGTCATAGTTGGAAATGACCATACTAGATGGGGTGGAATTATCGGAAGGTATGGAGAAGATCTTAAGACGCCACTAGGCGTAATGGCCACTGACTGCTTTGCCGGTCGTTGGCTAAGGACGGAAGAAGAAGAAGAGATGGAGAAGATACACTAAATGACAATGGAAAGCGACTCTTTAGATTCTGCACTGAGCAGAACCTTGTCATTACAAACACAAAGTTCCCTCATTAGCGCATGCATACACACACCAGCTATGAACCAATTAAGAATGAGAAATCAGTCATCGACTATACCATTGTTAGGAAGAGCTAATTCAAGTATGTGCAAGATGCTAGAGTCTGGAGAGGGCCATAGATTGGAAATGATCACTACCTGCTGACAATTAAAAGAAGAACTGCCCATGCATTGGCCCACCTTCCTCAGTAAAAGAGAAGCTGGCAAGAAGACGAAGATGGCTGTATACCACTCCACCTACGTTCCAGCCTTGACATATGGATGTGAGTCATGGGCAGTGACTGCAATCCACAAAAGCCAGCTCCAAACCTCAGAAATGAGGTACTGAGGAAGGTGGTTGAAGTAACAGGAAGAGACATGGTCAAATTGTAATGAATGCCTTGTTATCATCAACATACCAAAGAGGGTTCACAGCTGGTTACACTGACAACCAAGCAGTAGCATAAGAAAATATCAAAACAGCAAACAGTAGGATGCAGGAAGATTTACAAAAACTAGATAAATGGATACACAAATGGCTGCTAAAACTAAATGAGAAGAAAACAACATACACGATGTTTACAGTCTCAAATAAGGAATGAAATGTCATACTGAAACTAAATGGACATGACCTGCTAAAAGAAAAGTGTCCTACATACCTTAAAATTGCATGGGACAGCAAGACTAACATACAAAAGTCAAACTGGTAAATTCCAGCAAAAAACTAGACAGTGAATGGTAAAAAGAACTAGCAGGAACTACAAGGGAGCAAATACTGAAGCTGTTGGGTACAGGAAATGTTAAACCAGCACCATCATATGACATTTCAGGTTGGGCAACTGTTTCAAACTCCAACAGTACAGACAGAATACAATACCAGGTGGAGGAAATAATTACTGTAGCAGTGAAATCAACCCCAGTAAATGAAATGAACAAGATGATAAAACTGCTAATCCTTTAATGACAGAAGAGACTACAGAGTACTACAACAGGAAGAGAAATTAAAGAGAGTCACAAACTACTCAGTGAATGACAGACTAAAAGTATGCAGCTGGTGCAAACTTTGAGTAGCAGCTTTGCATAAAAAGCAAAAGAAGTTGGCCTATTATACTAGATCTTACACCAGCAGAAGCAATGCCTGTAAGGAAATGCATCATGACTGCAACATGGAGGGGAACACGATTCCCAGAGTTCATTGACAACAAACCAGATGTAATTAGAAAAGGCAGCCAAATGGATGCAGGAAGGAATAATATAGCTATGGAATACATTAAAAACATACCCCACCACCGATTGGATCTATTAAGTACAGATGTATCAGCAACATGAGCTAAGAGAATGGAGGAGGAGGCACATACATTAAACTAAAGAATAGACCTGTAGATGTTAACAAGAGAGACAGAGAACATATGTGGATGCTGCAGAGAACATCTGTAGATGTAACAAGAGAGACAGAGAACATCTGTAGATATAAAAAGAGAGTCAAAAACATCAGTGGATGTCAACATGAAAGACAGGATATTGCTGTAAGCTAACATCAGAAGATGTCAGTGGAAGGTAGCGAAATAGACGGTCGATGTCTTCATGAACAAGTGAAAGGTGCAAGACAAAAACAAAATGCAGAAGAAGATTGATGAACAGCATGGAACGTTTTCTGAAAGAATTGGAAATATAAAGTTATGGGGAGTTATCAAAGACACAGAGGCTGTGAAGAAATATGTAAGAAAGAACTAAGAACTTCAAATGATTTAGCAATAGATGAAGAAAGTTATAAATCATTGTTTCAGTCCTAGTATGGTGTAGAACTTATATTATATGTTATTGCATAGATATCCACCCTTGTGTTACCGGGGCCCGAAAGGGGAGCAAAGAATAGTAACACTGTTCCCTGCCAAGCATGTCGTAGAAAGCGACTAAGGAGGGTTGGGCATGGGGCCAGTTATCCCATCCTGCAAAAAATTTAAACCACAAAAAACTTCAACAAACATTCACAAATCAATTAAAGAAAATAAAACACAGCCATCCAAGACAGGGGAAGGTCCTCTCGCAGGGAAGCATATGATGCAACACAGAGAAAGCCGAAAGGAGTCTGTGTTGCTGACTAACCTTCTTTCTTCTAGGAGAACTTCCAGATTTGGCACCTGGAATGTTCGGACATTAAACGAACAAGGGAAAGTGGCACAAGTAGCATCAGAGATGAGGGAATATAAAATCGAGGTCCTGGGACTGTGTGAAACAAAGTGGATGGGGGTAGACAGGAAGAAACTCATCACAGGTGAATTGGGGCTGTCCTCAGGACATGAAGACGAAAGTTCACATCACAGTGAAGGGGTAGCTCTTATGTTATCTAAAGAAGCACAGAAAGCACTCATTGAATGGGAAGCCGTTGGATCCAGAATAATAACAGCTTCTTTTAAAACAGCTAAAAAGAAAATAAATGTAAATGCCATCCAGTGTTATGCACCAACTAATGACAAAGAAGAGTCTGTGAAAGAAGCATTTTATACGAGACTACAGGAAATTATGGAAAAAGTAAAAAGAAGAGACATCACAATTTTGATGGGTGACATGAATACAAAGATTGGTACAGTCAACACCAGCTTTGAAGAAGTCATGGGAAAACAGGGGCTAGGAATAATGAATGAAAATGGGGAACTATTCTCAAACTTCTGTGCTTCAAATCAACTGGCTATAGGAGGAAGCATGTTTCCACATAAGAGAATACACAAGGCAACATGGATATCACCAGACCATAGAACAGAAAATCAGATTGATCATATATGCATAAACAAGAAGTTTAGATCATCATTGCAGGATGTAAAGGTATATAGAGGAGCAGATGTGGCATCAGATCACCACCTTCTGATAGCCACAGTAAAAATGAAACTCAAGAGATATGCAGCAATGCAAAATTATAGACAACAATTTAATGTAGGACATCTAAGAAATCAAGAAACAAGAGACAAATTTGCGGTCACAATATCCAACAAATTCCAAGTGCTCCAACAGCTGGAAGATGCAGAGAATACAGAAGACTATTGGCAGCAAATCAAAACGGTATGGAATGAGACGTGAAGAAATACTGGGGAAAAGGGAACGACAACAAAAAGCATGGATAACAACAGAAACCATCAATAAGATAAAAGACAGGAAAAACAAGAAAGCAGATTTAAACACAAGAAAAACCAGAAGTTCCAAAGCCAAGGTCAAGAAGTGTACACAGAAGCAAACAAAGAAGTAAAAAGAAGTATCAAAAGAGACAAGAGGAAGTATATTGAGGAGTTGGCAAGAGAGGCAGAAGATGCTGCAGCCAAAGGGAATATGAGAGAACTGTATAACAGCACAAAGAAGCTAATGGGGAAATACAAGCAAACACGTTGCTTCATAAAAGACAAGAATGGAAAACTGCTCATCAATATACAAGAGCAAATGAAGAGGTGGACAGAATATTTTGAGGACCTTCTCAATAGACCAGCTCCACAAAACCCCCCGGACATCCAGCCAGCAGAAGAAGAGCTACAAATTAACGGTGAAAGGCCAACGAAGGAAGAAATAAAGAAAGCCATAAAGCTTCTAAGAGATGGAAAAGCGTCTGGACCAAATGGCATTCCAGCAGAGGCCATCAAAGCAGATATCGACACGGCTACAGAGATGTTATATAAATTACTTGGTAAAGTTTGGGAAAAGGAAGAGATACCAGCAGAATGGAAGGAAGGATATCTGGTTAAGTTGCCTAAGAAGATAAATTTACAAGAATGTACTTTCAGTGCCAGGAAAAGTATTAAACAGGATTATCCTTGAAAGATTAAAAGAGTCCATAGACAAGAAACTGAGAGATGAACAAGCAGGTTTTCGACAAAACAGATCCTGTACAGACCAGATAGCCACTTTGAGAATAATAGTTGAACAAAGTCTGGAATGGAATTCACCACTATACATCGGATTTGTGGACTACGAAAAGGCATTTGACAGTGTAGACAGAATCACTTTGGAAATTGATGAGGCATTATGGAGTTCCCAACAAAATCATTAATTTAATAAAGAAAACATATGAAGACATGACATGCAGAGTTCTTCATTAAGGACAGCTTACAGAACCATTTGGGATAAGAACAGGAGTGCGATAGGGATGCCTCTTGTCTTCATTTCTTTTCTTACTAGCAATAGACTGGGTTACAAGAACATCGACAACATGCAACAGAAATGGAATCCAGTGGACTCTAACTAAGCAGTTGGATGATCTGGATTTTGCTGATGACTTAGCTCTTCTGTCCCATAACCGTAATCAGATGCAGGAAAAATTGAAAACACTCGATGAGAGGTCACAGCAATTGGGTCTGAAAATACACAGGGAAAAAAACAAAGATAACGAGAATAAATGCAGGTAATGATAACAGGGTTGAACTTGAAGAAGCACCAATTCAAGATGTAGAATCGTACACATATCTTGGCAGCAATATAGACAAAGTTGGAGGGACAGATAGTGATATCAAAATAAGAATACAAAAAGCAAGAGGAGCTTTCATTGCATTGGGAAATATATGGAGATCAAGAGAAATCGGATCCAACACGAAAATAAGACACGGCTGTTTGCGAGCGATCTTTTAGTTATTTCCCCTTTTTCCCCGACCGCGCTATTTATAGCCCACTTGACAGAGGTCACGTGGTCAGCTTCCTAATGGGAAAAACATGTGGCGATGTTTACTTTTGATAGGGCTTAATTAATGCTTTTAGGCTACTTTTTTATTATAAATACCGGCTTTAATTTTGCGTAAAGCTAGACTAGAAATGTTAGAGTAAATTTTAGAACAAGAACAAACATTTTATCACAATTAGAACAGAAGATATAATAGTCTGAAATAGTGTAAAATTTACGTTTTTTTTATATTTTGTTATGGTTTGTTTATAATGCAATTTTCACTCAATCGGTCACAATCAACATGCATAACAAATTACAGAAATCAAAAGTAGAAAACATGCAGAAAATGGATGTCAAAGATTTGTTTTGGTTTCATGCGTCAAACATTAATTATTGAAAGTTTAAATTGCAAGTCCACATTTATTACCTTAAAAAAAACACACCCAATTGTCCCCAAAACATGTTTGAATTGCTTTTATGCTACTTTATTATTATAAATACCGGCTTTAATTTTGCGTAAAGCTAGACTAGAAATGTTAGAGTAAATTTTAGAACAAGAACAAACATTTTATCACAATTAGAACAGAAGATATAATAGTCTGAAATAGTGTAAAATTTACGTTTTTTTTTTACATTTTGTTATGGTTTGTTTCTAATTAAATTTACACTAAAACGGTCACAATCAACATGCATAACAAATTACAGAAATCAAAAGTAGAAAACATGCAGAAAATGGATATCAAAGTTTTGTTTTGGTTTCATGCGTCAAACATTAATTATTGAAAGTTTAAATTGCAAGTCCACATTTATTACCTTAAAATAACACACCCAATTGTCCCCAAAACATGTTTGAATTGCTTTTATGCTACTTTATTATTATAAATACCGGCTTTATTTTTGCGTAAAGCTAGACTAGAAATGTTAGAGTAAATTTTAGAACAAGAACAAACATTTTATCACAATTAGAACAGAAGATATAATAGTCTGAAATAGTGTAAAATTTACGTTTTTTTTTTTACATTTTGTTATGGTTTGTTTCTAATTAAATTTACACTAAAACGGTCACAATCAACATGCATAACAAATTACAGAAATCAAAAGTAGAAAACCTGCAGAAAATGGATATCAAAGTTTTGTTTTGGTTTCATGCGTCAAACATTAATTATTGAAAGTTTAAATTGCATGTCCACATTTATAACCTTAAAATAACACACCCAATTGTCCCCAGAACATGAGAGCTAACAATTATCTCAATCATACATCATGAGTTCTGATCCAGTCTGCGCAATGTTTTTCTAATATGTGCTGTTTATGAATTGTCTTACTAGGGAATAGCTTTCTGAACAAAGACATATAAGTCTCTATCGATGCTGTTATTGATTCTTTACTAATTGGTTTACTGTGTGATATTTTGTTGTGTACTTTCTCAAATGCTTCTTTCAGTGAGTTGAATTGTTCTTGGGCAATAAAAGCTATGTTAGTTATATCTTGTTTGTCTGTAATTTTCAGTGTTTGTGTAATGATTGCTCTTGTAAGATCTTTATAAACTTTTTGTGTGAGATATCTGTGGCAGTGATTCCCTATAAATGCTCTGCTATTATAAGCCTGTTGTATGATTTTGTGTTTGGCTAGTACCTTGTCCATGTGTGAGCAAACTGGACCAGACCTAGTACACAGATCTTGAAACTGAAGTTTGGCCAGCGCATCTTGTGCATTTTCAAGTCTAACTTTAAAATTATCTGTCTCCTCCTTATCCTCACAAAGTTCAATACCTACCTGAAAAATTCAATTTTAGCTCCTAATTCTTCTGCCTATTTCCAGTTCCTACTAAATCTCTTCAAGTTCTTAAAAGTACTAATGTTTGCATGTATCTCTTGCGAATTCTCAAATATCTTTGCGTCTATTGTATCAGCTACCTGTTCTAGAAGTCTGTGGTGTTTCAAAACAATGCCTAATAAAATATGAAGGTAAGGAGGAGCTACATTTTCAATTTCAATCTCTAACATTGGTTTGTGTAAACAATTATGGTAATGTGCCACTTGACTTTTATTCCCTTTCCCATATTTCATATATCTATTGTAATCTCTTATCAACATGGCCAAACTTCTTGGTTTGCAAGTTGTATGCTCTCTGGATGTCTTTGATGAAAATGTTTGGTTTGTCTGGAGCTCAAGGAATATACCCATGTCTGTGGTGTCTCCAGCAAAACAAGGAAATAATCCCCGAATAAGAAAACAACAACTTGTTTACCATCCCACTCTAAATATTTTAGTGACTCTATCTGAGCTTTCATGCCATTCATAAATATTTCTAAATTATCATATGTATCTCTGACTCTAGCCATTGATAAAAGGATGGTATTAGATTTAGAATTTGGTTTCTCTAAATTTACTACCTGCATTGTAACTTTGAATGAAAGAAGATATACAAACAGTTACTTAGAATTCGCTGGCAGCCGTCGTGTGCACAGGATTGTCTACCAAAGAACACCAATGGAACAGTCCTTATCTCACACACAATAAAAAAAAAAAAAAATTCATATTATAAATAGAAGATTAACAAGACTTGAAAGATAGATCAAATTATGTGGAAGTAATCTATCTATAGCTTTACATGTTTTCTGATGCTTATATACGTAGCTAAATATCATTATAAATGAATGAAAATGCAAAAACAGATGGTGCTTTACAAAAAGTTATTTTTTTTACTACCTTATTTAAGATTTGTGGGTATCAGGAATGCGTTTAAAGGGATTTAAATGCTATAAAATCTGGTGACAATATGCTTGTTCTTGTAATGCCACACTCACAAAACTGACTACCACACATTCTCAAGATATGAAACCAAAAAAAAAAGTATGTGGAAATAATCTTTAGCTTCCCTTCGAGAAGTCTTTATAATTATAAACTCAAACGAATGGGCCGATTTTTAGATATTAAATTAATAAAAAGATTACTTATTTTATGAATTTCCTTAAATGATGACGCTGTTTTCAAAAGTCTGTAACTCCGTCAAAACTAATTTCAAACAAATAAAAATGCAATCAAAAATAGAACACAGAACAAAGTTATAGTACACAAAAGAATTTTAGCGCTGTGTTTATCCAGAACGAGTGTGTAATGATTTATATTTTACTGATTTTACTCACACATCAGCTGATTTTCCCCGCCAAAAACTTAAATAGTCTTTTACGGTGCACACAAAATTTTATACCCGGTGTCAGAATTCCGGTCACCGAAACTAAAAGAGCGCTCTGGTATAGGCCACAAACAGCCGTGAAGAATCTTCAACTCAAATGTGAAGTCAGTCCTATTGTATGGCTCTGAGACATGGAGAACAACAAAGACAACTACCAAAAAGCTAAAGACTTTCATAAATGGGTGCTTGCGTAGAATAGAGGGATTAAAATGGTATGACAAGGTTACCAACGTGGAACTGATGACAAGAACAAGACAAGTGCCAGTGGAACAAGAGATGAGAAGAAGATGATGGCGATGGATAGGACACACACTGAGGAAACCTGTTGATAGCATTACTTGTTCTGGAACCCCCAGGGCAAGAGAAGCAGAGGTAGACCAAGAAGCACATGTGATACAGAGTTAATATTATCAGTGGTGGTTTTCAGTCTAGAAGGAGCTAACACCTACGTATTCGCGTTTATAGCCTGGGAGGCGTAGTTTAGGATCATTTAAAAGTGCCTGTGTGGCGTATATGACTTTCTATGCGTTCATACCTTTGCTTTCCATTCGTCTTTGTTGACTATCCTTCATTTCATTCTATCTTTTGTTGTCTTTCCGATATGTGTTCATATCTTGTTTATATTTCTGTATCACATCTTCGTTTCTCTTCGTTCTACTTGTATACTTCTTCTTCTTTCGATACTTATACTTTCATTCATTGTATTCTTGAGTTAATTATATAACTTAGTATAATGTAACTGTATTTTGATAAATTTGTATTTATTGTACATGAAATTGTTGTTCTTATTGATTATTATGTGGTACTGTTAATTGTTTCTCATTTTCCGATTTCTTACTTTCCTTTACTACAGATCATTCTTCTGTTGCTTGATCTTGTTCTTTCACTTTCTATTGGTTATTACTTGTACTAAATGTACTTAGCTTAGTGTTCTATTAAGATTAATTTTGGTATGCTTGTATTATGATTGATGCTTTTGTTGTAATTTACATCGGTAACATTCATTGGGATATTTGATTGATTAAGTTTGATGTTTTAGTTGTAATTTTACATTTATTGCTGAAATTGTGTATAGATGTACTATTGTAATAGGTACATTTTTTGTTAGGTACATTTTTGGTAGCCATATAATATAATTTCATTTATTTCTAAATTTTTGGGACTTAAATTTTCAACAAAAAAATGATAAATCATTTTTTTTCCCGGGCGGTGTGGCAACTGATACAGAGTAAATATTATCAAAGGGAGGTGATCTTGAAAATGTTAAGCGAATAGATTCGATTACGGGTTACGTTGCTTGGTTAAGCTGATGTTAAGTTAAAATTGTATTAGGGGAATTCCCTCGTGTGATCGAGAAGTTTCCAAGTGGCGAACACTGGTCAGTTCAAATCGCGGAGATGTTTTTTTTCTCTGAACTGTCTTGAGCTGTGAGTAAGCTCGTGTGACTAGCCCATACAATTATCGAGACTGAGTTGTGTTTTTTAAACAACCGAGTCTCGTGTCTTTTTTGGCGGGTCTAGTGTGTGAACTAAGAGGATTCTGTTTTTGGGTACCGACGGGAGAGGTCGGTCCTACAGTGTGTGTTTTGAGTATGCCTGCGCAGTGCAAAAGTTATAAAGGCCATTATTTGTGTAGGCCTATAATTCCTGAGTTTATTGGAGAATTGTGTTTGTGAATATTTTTGAAGAGGTAAGGATCCAGGACTTATGTTTGACTATATAAATGTCAAGATGAGTGACGGCGAGGATAACCGTTTGCTGGGAAAAGGATCCATTGTCTATTTATTATAATGCTGATGTTAGAAGCATCGTTTGAGGCCATTTATTATTATCAGCACGGCGAGGATAACCGTTTGCTGGGAAAAGGATCCATTGTCTATTTATTATAATATTGATGTTAGAAGCATCGTTTGAGGCCATTTATTATTGTCAGCATGGCGAGGATAACCGTTTGCTGGGAAAAGGATCCATTGTCTATTTATTATAATATTGATGTTAGAAGCATCGTTTGAGGCCATTTATTATTGTCAGCACGGCGAGGATAACCGTTGCTGGGAAAAGGATCCATTGTCTATTTATTATAATGCTGATGTTAGAAGCATCGTTTGAGGCCATTTATTATTGTCAGCACGGCGAGGATGACCGTTGCTGAGAGGATCCATAGTTATATTAAAGCGCCAAGGTTGAGAGCGTCTTTGATGAAGCATATTTAAGGAGGCCATTATTTATTGGACAACCGTTTGCTGGGAAAAGGATCCATTGTCTATTTATTATAATGCTGATGTTAGAAGCATCGTTTGAGGCCATTTATTATTGTCAGCACGGCGAGGATGACCGTTGCTGAGAGGATCTAGTGTTGATGTTGTAGAGCGCTAATGATAATGAGAAGTGGAGATGTGACTATAGTACTTTCTTGTTGTGAGTTATGTTTGACTGTGCATTTCATATGAACGTATTGTGACAATAAACTATGTTATAGGTCACCTGCAGTTCCACGACTTGTACGTGCGTATCTGTGGCGTGTGAATGTACCCACGCACACTCACTACAACATTTAACACGGTAGGAGAACAGTAGGCGTGACGGTAGTAACGCATGACCATAAATAGCCTGGGTGGCGGAAATCTAGGTCAACAAACAGATTGAATTTACTAACAGTATCTCGGGTGTAGCAGTGGTATGTTAGTAGTACAGAATTTGATATTTTGACATTCGCGTGATATAAGAATTACTGTTCTGCTCTGTGTGGGCGTATGAACAGTGTAACCATTAAGGTAACACCCATCACCATTTATTCAATCTCCAAGACCAGTTAGTCAGTTATTATAATAATTAAGAATGCATCAGTAAACTTAATATTATCAACATGGAGAAGAGAGCTGGAAACAGAGGTGAAGATGATAAGGAGAACGTGGAAAGAACTTGAGATGATGGCACGTGACAAGAGGACTTGGCATGTGTTTGTTGAAGGCCTATGCTCCTTTGGGAGTGGAGGGTTATGAATGAATATGATGAATTGCATAGATATATAGGTTTAGTGGTGTTTCGATATGATAACAAAGGTTTCACAGTGAATTTTCAATAATTTATTTTGTTGTCTATCAGGGGACCAAAGTTTGAACTTGTTGCCAAAGGCTCACTGTGTCTTTCAGACGTGAATAACAGTGTGAGAACTTTTGACCTTCATTTGGAAACTACTGCTGGTATGCAAATGTTATTTTTGCAGCGTGCTTAATGTCTGAAGTTGTCTTTATCACATCCATCTGTTGGAAAAACATTGGGGGGCATTTGTGTTACAAATATGAGTAAACTGACTTTTGGTCTGGAGACAAACTTCTTCATATCTTCTTCCCTGTTTTTCTTCTTTAGGGAACCACCATTACAGCTGGTCTCCTTGCAGGAATCTTGCACTAAAAAATGTCATATGCTCCTACAGCGGTGGTTTCTGTAGACATTTTTTCAACATAATGTGGTTACCAGCACCATTCACAACCTCATATTAGTTTTCTCTCATGCCTGAGGAGGTTGTGAGCCTATTCTTTCTTCATTTGCTTAGAGGCCCCTGGGGACTGACAAGGACCTGGAGAATGTTTGACTAATAATTACTGTAATGCAGTGAAGGTAGTCCTACAGCAGATATTGCTGTAGGGGAGTGAAGTGTTAGAGACTTCATTATACTAGGTCTAGCTTCGAGTAGTGGAGGGACCTGTTTCCTTGCTCACTGCCTTTGCCTTCCCTACTCAAGAAGCAGAGTCAGGCACCCATTTATAGCTGAGTTAACTGGAGCATGACGCCACAGTATTTTGAACTTGGCACCTGTGCCCCTAGAGGTCAGCGCTGTAACTACTCTGCCAATTTGATGCTCTGTAATGCAGTACCAGACTTAAAATGTCAAATAAACTGAACCTATCATTCATTCATTCTTTTTTTGCACTCTTTTTGCTTTGAAGCTTTACAGGGAAGATGTCACTTCCAGTAGTTTTGTTATCTGACCTACTTAGCTAATGACTCATGATGGCTGCTCACACATAAATCCAGAGGCCTGGTGTATGAGAAGAAAGAAATGTAAGATTGTACCTTACTTGGCATGTGGTAAAAGGAACTAAGGTTTGCCATGCTGCTGAATGTTTTGTAAAAACTTAGCTACAAAAACTGGGGGGAAAAAATGGAATAGTTGCTGCTGCGTGTACAATGGCTTTAGTTATGTAATGTCAATAAGACAGTAACGTTAATCTGTTTTATAACATTTTATTTGTACTTCAGTGAATACATAATTTGTGATTAATTCTGTGAATAAAGCTGGTCTAGAAAAGGCCTGATGTATGAATACTTTGCCGTAAAATTTACCTTCAGACTAGTAAATTATATAGTGTCCTCCCCTTCTAGTTTCTGACTTGGTCTTTGTATATGTCATGCCCTAGCACTCGAATGGGAGGTCAATCTATGATTTACTAGTCTAAAAGTAAATTGTACCATTTTTTGGTACCACATGCTGTGTGTCTCTTTTGAGAGATGTTGTTTAGGCACTGTTGTTCAGAACACCGTGAACTGGATTTGATTTGTACCATTTACAGGCTGCAAAATAATCTTGTACTTACTTACTTAGTCGTTCCCCTTCTACCATGAGGTGTAGAGGTTTGGAAGAGAAAGCACCAGACTATCCTGTCGGCTGTCTTCCTCCTGGCCTGGTTCCATTCTAGTCCTCGGTCCTTCAATGATTGTCTAATGTTGTCCTCCCAGCGGACTCTGGGGGTCTGGATCCCTGGCTCTTTGTTTCCCATGCTTGTCGTGGTAGCCGATCTTCTCCCATTCTGCAGACATGGCCAAACCATCTTAGAATAATCTTGTACTATTATTACAGTTGACATTCAAAAATCCGGCAACCTCCGGACCTGAGGAGTGCCGGATTTTTGAAAATGCCGGATCTTTTATGGTTATATATGCTGTATATATTTAACAGAAAATGACTACCTATACAGTCCTTTAAAGAAAGAAAATTAAAAACTAAATGAAAAGCAAATGAAATTTTAATGCGATCGACAACGCACAATGTTTACGTTTTACACCACTTCTTTTATTTGCTGAATCCATAATGGGGCTAAACAGCAGCAAATAAATGATAAAATCAGAAGGAATGAGCAGGAATGCCTGTTAACACGTGCAAGCAAGACCCAACAGCTGCATCAAAACATAAACGACTCCAGAAAACAGTGGCGCGCCAACGCGGTAAATTTAAAAATGTGCTCCGAAATCCATGCCGGAAATCTGAAGGAACCGGATTATCGATGGCCGGATTTTTGAATGTCAACTGTATAATTTTTTTAAATTCTTAGTTTCCTCCTATTGTCAAGAATGCATAAGCTGCATGCCTGCAACATTTTGTATGTGATAGTCATGTCTTGTGTTTCATCCCAGGTGATGAGTTTGGATTTCTTGTTATTCAATACAGACTTGGAATGAAGATCAGTGAAAAAAGGAGCATATACTATTTTACACAAGAGCAGATAAAATATGTTTTGATGAAATATCTTTATCAGTATCAGAAAAAAAAGAAAAAGCCAGAGCTTTTGTGAGCAAGAAGCAAAAAATACAGAAAGTTTAAGAAACACAGAAAGAACCATTTAAATTTTTTTTTTTTTTCAGTTTTAGCAGCAGAAGTAATGTTGTAGGGCATTGTGAATGTGATGTATGAAAAATTTTGTTGTTTATGCCATTGGAAAGAAAATAGATAACAAAAATTAAAAGTATTCGCAGAGGATTACAAGGTGAATATTTATGAGAAATATTGGGAATAGCTTGGGTAGAAAGGGGAGCCGCGGTAGAATAGTGGTTAGTGCACTGGCTTCCTAGCTCAGTGGTCTATGGTTCGATCCCCAGATGAGGTGGGATTTTTTTAAGGCCGCAAACGGCTCCTGGGTCGACCCAACCCCAACTGGGTACCAGAGCAACTCTGGGAAGGTTAAGGCGGCCGGCGTGATGTTGACCACATCACCCCTAGTGTGCCGGTGGTCAAGAAAATATGGGCCTAACACCATATTCCCAATTTGCCTCAATGAGCGTGTAACGGGATCCTTGGGTAGAAAGAGCAAGAAAATAGAGTGTACAGAAATCCAAGAAAGTTGGGATTACAAGACATCCATGTTGACATTCAAGAAAGGGATGGAGATGTATCTGTTAAATGCTATGCATATTAAAAAAAAAAAAAGACAGTGGCCAAGACATCCATGTTGACATTCAAGAAAGGGATGGAGATGTATCTGTTAAATGCTATGCATATATAAAAAAAAAAAAAGACAGTGGCCAAGACAAGCAGCAGACAAAACTTTACTTCGTCGTAGAGAAAAAGGTAGACCCAATTAATTATACAGACCTTAAGGTCTTTTGTATTTGGACATGCGCCCTAATATAACTGACTAGGTCGAACGGGATGCGTCACACCAAAAAGAGGTTAAATTTTATTTAAAGAAAAAAAAAAGGTAGACCCAGAGGCACAGGGAGATGGATATTGGAGGCAGAACTCTAGAATAAATGAAAGACAAAGTGGGAGACAGAGATTCCCAGGAGTAAGTTTAGCTTGATATGTACTTTTCCATTCAGATGTAATAATATCTGTTCTTGAGAGTCAGTATCATGGACTTTCTTTTGTGACAATAGACTGATGTGTATACATTGACAATGTATGTTCATTACCAGATGGTCAAGTCCATGAACTTCCTCTATTTGGTCATTACTGTTGCCGACTGGCTGCTCTTCCACACTGTCTCATTCATCCTGCAGTTAATGGTTTCCTCAACTTACAGGTATATAATTTTGGAACACCTTGATATTAAAAAACAAAACTATCATATCCTTTTTAACTTAGGAATATAATGTCTTTATCATCATCATCATCATTGAATTATCATCATCACCTTCCTTTTTGCTCCCTATGGAGCTTAGAGCTACCACTGCAAGTGGCCACCTTGCAGGAAGCCTGTACAAAGCATTCACATGATTTTGCAGCAGTGGTTTCTATAGCAATTTGTTTTACATTATGAGGTTGCCAGCCTCATGTACAACCTCATTCATATTAAAACATGTCCAGTTATTCACTGTTGACCTTGAGTAATAGCAAGCGTACGATAAAAAAAAAAAGAAAATAAAAAATTAATTAATTTAAAAAAAAACGTTATAAGAAAATATTAATTTAGTACCCTTAGTACCATTTTGAAGGAAGACAAAACTGGAATGTATTTATATCATTTGGAAGCTGTTTTATTTACAAATCTTTGTAGTACAAGACCACAGTAATACTAGTTTGAGTAGGAGAGATGTTTGACCATTTTTTAATATTGTACTGTAGGAAGATGATGATTTGTCCAAGTGGAAGCGCTACTGGTGCTCTCTGAAAAATCTCCAGCTGGCCTGCTGGTCAAGTCCTGATGATGTTGAAGTTGCACAACCTCTGCTGGCAATACCAGTAACAAAGGTAGAAAGGTTGTGCTGTGGTTTTTGTCATGTTATTGTTGTGTACTTATAGGGAAGGAGATTATGTGATAGAATAATTTAATGGAATCTCAGGCAGTTAAAAATTAAATGCCTACTATTCAAACTGCACTGAAGTAAGAAAATTATGAAGAGCAGAACTTACATTTATGTATCTGTACCTTCTTAATGGGATTCTTGGGGAAGAAGATGTAGAGGAGCTGTCATTACACTGGCAAATATGTGGAAATAAAAAGAAATAAGTCCAACTTAAAAATAAAATCTTCAACTAAAATAACAAGATAGTCTGATTGTTAAGCTCTGAAATGTTGAGAACAAGAACTAGACTTTCATAAATGGGTGCTTGTGCAGAAAAAGACTGAAATGGTATGACCATATGACAAGATAAACTATTTTGAACTGATGGAAAGAACCAGACAAATGCCAGTGGAACAAGAGGTGAGAATTAGACACTGGCATTGGATGTGACATGAATTGAGAAAACCTGTTGATAGAATTACAAGGCATTCCTTGTTCTGAAGTCTCCAAGTTAAGTAGGTAAGTATCTTTCCACTGCATGTCTGGTTTTTGTCATCAGCACTGTATTGGAGACAAAAAAATGTTTAGTGCACTTTAAAAGGGCTGTGCATTTAAAAAATGGTTCATTAATTTCTAATGTCTGTAGATTTTCTGCAGGTATTTCAATATGGAAACAGCCATTGTTATTACAAGTAAGATTATGCATCTTACAACTAAAGGTGTTTTATAATCAAAGAAATTTTATATTTATAAATATGAGCAAGATTAAATTAGGCTGTTTGTTATAAAACGTGTGAGCTTTTACTTTGTCTTAATCTTGCATCTTGGCAACATCCATCTTTTGGTGTGCTCCGTCTGAAATTTTTTATCAATAAAAATTAATAATGCAATAGCATTTAAAATTGTATTTATGAGATTGAATACTCTGCAACTTTGGTAATTCAGACATTGCTTAATGGTGAAAATTCCAGTGGTATTCCTGGAGAGCATTTCAGACAGTGGGTTCCAGGATTGTTGTAGATTTTTTTGGGGGGATATTAATTGAACTTAACTGAGGCAAATTAATTGAACTTAACTGAGACTCTGTGTATTTCCAGAGCACTCAAATATGTGATGCTGATCCTAGTACAAGCAAAAGGCCACATTCATTCCTTATCAGGACAGTAAATGCAAATGGAATTTTTGACCACACTTTAGCTGCTGACACTAAACTAGAACTAAACAAGTGGTGGGATGGATTCCAGCAGCATCTTCTTGACCAAGGTAAAGATCAAATTACTGTAGTGTCTTTCTTTTATTTCCTTGTCTCTTTTTTTTTTTGGCTTACTTCCACGTTCTTGGTGAGCATGTTCCTTTCAATCCAGGTCTTTCATTCGTGCTGCTGTTTATTCTCTCTGTGTGGTTTCTCCATTATGTTTTCTGGGCCATCCCTGCTGCAGTGATTCATCTCATGGCTGTGTGATGATATTAGTTTTTATGTGCCTTAATACTTGCTCTAACTATAATTTACATCCATCTCCATATTTTACTTTATTTTTAGTATCATGTGTATTTATCTTCTTCTTCCTCGTTTGCCTTCAGACCTCCACATTTATGACTCTAATAAAGGCAGTAGTCAACTCAAGGTTCCCGACATCTCCAAACAGTTTTTCGTTGACAGAAGTGGGTTGTTGCCATATGCTACTCCGTTCATTTCTGTAGGTTGGGCAATACTGCAGGAGGTGTTCGACCGTCATCGGGCTGGTGCAGAGATCTGTTGCACCAATCTTGTATTTGTGGTATAGATGGCTGTCCGATTCTTGTCATCAATTCCACATTGGTGATCTTATTATACCATTTCAGTCTTTCTGTTCTATGCAAGCACCCATTTATGAAAGTTTTATTGTTTAAACTTAGCCTCTAGCAGCTATTGCATTCACCTCAAATTCCAGAGGTACCGGGTTCAATTCCCAGCAGAGTGAATATTTATTTATGGAAATTTTTTTTCAGAACCAGTGGTCCTAATGATGTCATACTGTCACAGTATAAATATTATAAAATATTAAGTTGGTCAGGCTGTAGAGTGTCGAACCTGATACAAATTTAAAACCCGTTTGGCCAGTTGGGCCAGAACGGAAGAGGATATGAAACTTTTGGAGGGAAGGCATTCTAGGAGATGTCTACCGTCCTGTGCGGACGTGGTCCCTTTGTCAGCTGTGGTGCTGGGATTATGTGAATGCCTTTTTGGTTTATATTTCTTGCCGATTTTCAGGTGGTCAGAATTATTTGGTATACTGCTAGAACGTTGGTGTAGTTCTAGTGGTTTTTTCCTGGATATTATTTATGTTAAGTATTTTGTGTCCACGTATTGCTTTGCTTCAGTACAGGGCTTAGCTAGTGAGCGAAAGTCATTGTGTAGTCACTGGATAGATTATATCGGTGATTATGTTACTGCTATATTGAGCTGGTGATTATGGCAGGTAGTTTGGCAGTTCAATTGCATCATTATTCTATGTGTATTATTAGCCATGTGTGCCTTCTGTGTGTGCGCAATATTTTTTAAAGGGACCAAACCTGTTTCAGGTGTTATTGCTTTATTCATGTCAGCTATTGTGTACTGTGGTCTTACCTTTAGACAGCGGGCTAAGAGTCTAGTCTGAGTATATATTAAATCCATAGTACCAGTAGAGAGTATATTCTGACACATACTCCCCCTTGGTCTCCTGGGTAGTGAGATCGGATGCCTAACCTTCTCAGATAAGGGTGAAAAAATAGGAGGTCCTGTGTGCAAGTTGCGCATGTTAAAAATCCCACAGCAGTTGGAAATCATAAAGAGTAGGCCATAAGGCCGCTGCCCTGGCAAAATTTAAAAATTAGAAACCTACCCACCACAAAAATATTTATAGAATGTGTGATTCCTATATACACACATTGGGATTCTCACCAGCACTATATGGAGTTCATGCACTGTGCTGAGATCCTCCTTGTGGGATCTAAGGGAGGAGATTGAAGCACTGGTGGAGTTGTCCGTGTGTAATGAAGATAGTCCATAAAATCAAACCAAACCAAACTAGCAGCTATTAAAATTTCAGATTTAACAATCGTTTTGCAAATTTGCTAAATAATACTAAATAATGAACACCCACCTCAAGGGAACAAAGGACAGATTATATTATATTTATATGGGTGCTGCAAAACACTGTTAGAAAAGTGACGTATAATTTACCTTACCTTTTTTTAAAGTAAAAATGTTGACATATATAAAGATGAATATTAAATGACAATCCTTCCCGGTATAGCAGCTTCTAAAAGTCATCTAACTGGTCACCCTCTAGTTTAACATCATGGCACCTGAAGTGAATTGGAATTTACTTTTTTTTCTCCTTTTATTAGCTTTTTCACCTGATAATGTATATAAACAGTAACTGAATCAGATACTTGTATACTCAGTTAACAAATAGGAAGCAGCAATTTTCCCAGCAGTTCCTCTACTTTGACTTAATTGGATACTTTGTATGTTCATATGACCCAAAAAAGCTATTCCACTGACAGTTTAGACAGTCTTCTTCTTTCACCTTTCAACCCCCTAAGGAGCACAGGTCTTCAACAAACTTATGCCAAGTCTTCCTGTCCTTGTACTATCAGCTCAAGGTCTTTCCATGTATTCTTCATCTCCTTCATGTCTATTTCCAGTTCTGTTTTCCATGTGTTCTTTCGTCTTTATCTGCCTTTCTTACCCTGGGGATTCCAGAACAGGGATTGTCAGGTAATGCTATCAGCAGGTTTTCTCTGAGTGTACCCTATCCATCTCCAGTGTCTTCTTCTCATGTCTTGTTCCAATGGCGTTTGCTTAGTTCTTGTCATTAATTCCACATTAGTTATATTGTCATTAATTCCACATTAGTTATCTTGTCATACCACTTCAGTCCTTCTATTCTATGCAAGCATCCATTTGTGAAAGTCTGTAGCTTTTTGTTTGTTGTTTTTGTTGTTGTTTAGACAGAAGCAGAGTCCATTGTGTTGAAATTCAAAACCTTTTATAAAAAAAAAAAAAAAAAAAAGCATAAGATTCCCTTTAACACATTAACTACCGAATTGAAAAACACACTTTGGCCGAATTAAATTTTTTTCCCATTATCATCCTGTAGGTGTTTGCACAAAGTAAGCTGTAGTTTTCATAATTGTTTACAGATTTTTATGAATTACACGTCATTTTAAAGATAAATGAATGTACTATTACAATAAACACCGGTTGTAACTCTAATAGAGGTTGTTGCTATTTAACGGCCCTCCGATGGCCGAGGACTTGCAATATTTTCACAATTATAACTGCTTGCACCCCATCTCTATCAAAATCACAATTTCAATCAATGTGCACACAATTTTCACTCTTGTCCTCGTCGCTAGATCTATCAGTCAATTGTTGAAACACGTTTCTATCCTATTCAGCAGTTAGACGAGATGTACACGCATTTTTTGTAGTCCTATCACTACTTGCCACGTTAAACAGTTTTATACGATGTGGTTCTTCTTCTTCTTCCGTCCTTAGCCACCGACCGTCAAAGCAGTCGGTGGCCATTACGCCTAGTGGCGTCTTAGGGCAACAGCAGATAGGTTTTCTTTGCCATTGTTTCCCATCACGCCTATTGGCGTCTTTAGGGCAACGGCAAATCAATCCATTTGCTGTTGTTTCCGTAATCGAAGTGACTGGCAAACGGGTGATCAGCCCGTTGGTTTATACGATGTGGTAACTAACCCAAAACGCTGAAAAATATGAACATAATATCAATTTTCCAGTGTTCTACAACAACCATGCTTTGGGAATTTGTTTTCCGGTGGCAACTTAAAATCTCGAACCAGATCAGAGAGTGTTTCAGTACATTTTTCATTCGTTTTATTACTAAAATTAGATTGGCGCTCTGAGCGGCTTGCGGTCCAAATGTGATTATTTTGTGAGCCGCTGACAGCGGCTTGCGGTAGTTAGTGTGTTAACTGAAACAATTTAGACTCAGTTTTTCCACAATAATTTCTAATAGTGTTATTTTATTATTTCTTGATTCAGCTTTATGGAAGCATGCTTGTGATGAACAGATGAACTTGAAGGTTCCAGCAAAACAGAAAGTCCCTTTGTTTGTGAGAAAGAGCTCTTTGTATGAAGAAACCCCACTTATAGGTAAGGTACATTGCTAAACAGAGTGTTAGTTTCTCTACTAACAGTTGCACATGTGTATGTGAATACATAGATGCTAGTGTATAGGCAGTAGTTGGTTAGTGTCATGTACTTCTTTACTAGCAAAATGACACACTAGTTTGTAAATACATCACCCGTGTGTTACCAGGGCCCGAAAGGGGAGCAAAGAATAGTAACACTGTACCCTACCAGGCATGTCGTGAAAAGCGACTAAGGAGGGTTGGGCATGGGGCTGGTTACCCGATCCCGTAAAAAAAAAACTATTTACCAAAAAACTTCAACAAACTATGGACAAGTCAAAGACATATAAATCAACACAGCTGTCCAAGACAGAAGAAGGTCCTCTGGAAAGGAGGCACATGAAGCAACCCAGAGAAAGCCGAAAGGAGTCTGGGTTGCCGACTAACCTTTTTTCGTCTAGGAAAATCTCCAGGTTTGGCACCTGGAATGTTCGTACTCTATATGAACAAGGGAAAACTGCACAGGTAGCAGCAGAAATACAAAGCAGTCCTCGCTCTGGAATCCACAGGGAAAGAGGCAGAGGTAGACCAAAAAACACATGGAGAAGAGAGCTAGATACAGAAGTGAAAATGGTGAGGAAAACATGGAAAGACCTTGAGCGGATGGCGCATGACAGGAAGACTTGGCATGTGTTTGTTGAAGGCCTATGCTCCTTGGGGAGCTAAAGGGTATTGATTGATGTAAACACACACAACAACAATGTCTAGGGAACAGTTCACCATAACAGCACTACATGATGTGAAAAGACAAGAATGAATGACTCAACTTGAATGCCATCTCCAACACTTTTATACAGCAATAACTTCAACAAGGTTCCAAACAAAAGCAAGGTAAGTATGACAAAACCTGAGATGAATATCCAATTATTACTAATCAAAATGTTACTAACAGTGCATCAGCAGTTCCTTCTATTCTTTGATGCAGTAGCAACTCTAGCAACGTAGTAAACATCATGCATACCTACAAGAAATAGGAATCCTACATATTTACTCTGACCTCTTGACCACAACTCGGTTGCTTGACTTTTCACATCAGACAAAACCACAAAAGTTTACCATCATTCACTTATATGAAATGTCCAAATTATCCTCTTTCCACACAACCTGCTCAGTGGTTCGATCCCCAGATGAGGTGGGATGTTTTAGGCCACAAACGGCTCCTGGGTTGACCCAGCCCCAACTGGGTACCAGAGCAACTGTGGGAAGGTTAAGGCGGCCAGCGTGATGCTGACCACATCACCCCTAGTGTGCCGATGGTCAAGAAAATATGGGCCTAACACCATATTCCCAATATGCCTCAATGGGTATGTGATGAGATTCTTTACCTTTACCTACCTTACACAACCTGCCTAAGGAAAATTCTTCGTTTTTTTTTTTGGCCGAATACCCTCTTCAACCAGGAACTGCTTACACAGTGAAGTCACAAAGATATGCACAACATCATTGTGGGCAGACGCTGGAACTGGGTTGGTCATGTCCTCAGAAGAGACCCTGACACCATCACAAGAACTGCTGTGCTATAGACCCCAGAAGGACAACAAAAGAGAGGCAGACCCAAGACAAACTGGTGGAGAACTGTGAAGGCTGATATGCAAAGCATGAACCAGAGTTGGGGCACTGCATGAAGGGTGACCACCGACCGAGCAAAGCGAGGACAGTTTGTTGCTGCCCTACAAGACGCACTAGATGTGATGGCCACTGACTACTTTGTCAGTCAGGGGTTAAGGATCAAAGAAGAAGAAGAAGCAGATTCACTTATAAAAATAAAAAAAAACTACTTCATGTAGAAGCCATGCAAGATTTAATTTAGCACAACTCTACTTCACATATACTAATAAACAGCCTAGCTCCCTGTGGAGCATATGTTCTTAAAAGTCATACTCCAAACACTTAGTGACAGTTTGGAAATTGTAAATATTCCTTTCTTCTAGTTTAGTTTTTGTCCATATACTTTGCTGCTAAGCAACTGTGGAGATATGAGGTTTACATTTTTGTGCATGATGTGCTATCCTGGCTAATGTCAGATCACATTTCTTTAGAATTTTTATGGGGCATTCTATCCTTCCACTCATAAATTCTTGCACAAATGCATACATACACACACAAACAGATGAAACAGATAGAAAGAATATGCTACATACAGCAAAGGCGTATTTTTTAAATTAAATCATGTAAAACCAGATGCATCTTTTCTATTTCTTACTTAGTCATTCCTCTTCTACTCTGGGGTGTAGAGGTTTGTCAGAGAGAGTACTGTACTATCCTATCAGCTGTCTTTCTCCTGGCCTAGTTTCAGTCTAGTTCTTGGTCCATCAGAGATTGTCTAATGTTGTCCTCCTAGTGGATTCTGGGTCGTCCTGGAGGTCTGGATCCCTGGCTCTTAGTTTTCCATACTTGTCATAGTAGCTGATCTTGTCCCATTCTGCAGACATGGCCAAACCATCGTAGTTGGGACTGTTTTACTTGGGTTTGCAGGGGCTGGGTTTTGAGGGCTTGACGTATCATCTGGCTGCGGACCATGTTTCTTCTTGTTACTTCAACCACCTTCCTCAGATATCTTATTTCAGAGGTTTTGAGCTGGCTTTTGTGAGTTTTAGTCATTGCCCATGACTCGCATCCATATTTCAAGACTGGAACATAGGTGGAGTGGTATACAGGCATCTTCTCTTTTACTGAGGATTCCTCGATTTATGGCCTGAAAAGGTCTTCCAGCTGCTGCTCTTCGGGTAGCCAACTTTTCTTTGATGACTCTCTTCCAGTCTATAACAGTTTTTACGGCAAACAGGGGATTGGCCTGTTGTGCCTTTGCAAGATGGAAGGGCTGCCTCCTTACGGCCTACATGCATGCCATCCCTCCACACTTTTTCAGCCAGGCTTCGGACTGGCCTAGGCAGAGTTCTTTCTCCTTCATATTTTTAAAATGAAATTATGTAATATCCGATGAAACTTTTCTATTTCAGTCTTTGAAAAAACTGCTTCATCTTTATTTTTGCACCTTATTTAACTGCAAAGACACTGGTGATTGATAGGATACACAGTAAGATAACCTGTTTATAGCATTAAAAGACAGTTCTCATTCAGGAATCCCCATGGTAACAAGAGGTAGAGGGCTATTGAAAACCACACGGAGAAGGGAGCTGGAGACAGAAATTAAAGTGATGAGAAAGACAAGGAAGGACCTTGAGCAGACGACACAAGACAAAGAAAACTTGGCACAAATTTGTTGAAGCCTCTACTTCTTGTGTAGCTGAGTAGTAGTTTTTTTTTTTTTGCGTTCGCCCGCTAATACTCGAGGCGAAATCTCAGGTTATTATTTTATGTCTAATCTGACATTGATTTTACGTGAGTATCCCTTTATTTCTTGTACAGAGACAGGTGTCCCTCGCCATTCAGGCAAATACTCGCCGATTTCGGAGGTACCCATTGCAGCTGGGTCGGCTCAGGAGCCGCCAGTCCCTGGTCGACGACACTCCTTCAAATGTTCTCGCCAGGTCTCGAGTTAATCCAGTCCAAATCCCGGTCGACGAAAAATCCTCAAATGCCGTCGCCCGGGTTTGATCCTGTATCACCCGGTCGCCAGAGCGGTGTTGTAACCACTACGCTAGCGCGGCTCCCGCTGAGTAGTAGTGATAATGAATGATGATTAAACTGTAAAACCCCCGATACCTTTACCATGAAAATGAAACAGCTTAGTGAGCACTGGTGGGACAGTTGATCTAAACTGTGCATGACTTTTATTCTCCTCAGAACCAGACAGTCATAGTGATGGTATTGTCCATGACCTGGGCAATGACCAGTTGACAAAGATGTTACACACACTGATGGGAGAAGCTAGCCAGATTAGGGGAGGAGCTTCATCACAGCTATAAGCCAGTTTGAAACTACATTATTTTGACCATTCACATTGTGACCTTTCATATTTGTTGCAGTGTACAGTTGTACTTATTTTTCTACAACTTTGATTTTATTAAATCAAAGATGATTGGTTGATTGGGTGTCCTTCCCTGACACACCAGCTTTCTCACCCTTCTCCCTCTTGTTAACAGTGTGGCAGTTGTGAGAGTTGTTTTGTTGTTGGTATTTTGGCGTTTTTTGTTGTTGTGTTTTTTTTATGGAAAGGGGAAGGCATACACACATACATTCACACAATTTTTTATTTACTCTATTTGTACTGAGTCGAGTGGACAGATGATGCCATATTTTGATATCAGAATTATTATCTTGAATTAATTTACTATATATCCTAATTATAACCCATCAAGAGTTGAACAGGATATTTTTTATTAAAGAATAATAATTTGTTTTTATTAATTATGACCAAAAAATTGATGCACAGTCTGAGTTACCTGATACACCAATTTGTGAAACTATAAAATGTTTTTACTTTACAATTGTGGTCAAGGTTGCTTTAAGTTTCATTCAGTCATGAGCTAATATAATTTGTTCTGCTTAATACATTGATAAAAACTGTGTCCATGTAAGAACTGTTTTAGCTTCATTTATTAGTCATTTATGGTTGGTTAATTAGAGAACTAAAGAAGAATACACCAAGGATTACGGCAAGGATTTATGCTTTACTAAGGATGAGAGCAGCATTCAGACAGCTTCACGCTGGAAGTGTGTACTGGAACAAGAATCCCAACTAACATAATTACCGATGTATGTTACGTCGGTCAGTCTCACTCAAAATAGTAGCTCACACCAGAAAAAAAAGTGCGCAACGCACAGTGTGCAACTTGCACGGCGTGGGTGTTATATAAAACAAATACTTTAGTTTTTTTTTTATTCTTTCACGAAATTAGTAGCGCTCGACAAAGAAAACCACTTATTATCAGGGAACACTCTTTGAAAACAATCCACGCACTTTCACATGAAATGTTGTCATCAAAGAACTTTTTAATTGAATCTAAAATAACATAATTCTCGCCATGTGTACGTTGGTCACAGCTGAGGAATGCAACCGTGTTGAAAAATTGTATTGTTTTCATTATATATACTCTCCCGAAAATAGTTACAATCAACAAAGAAAAGCGTTCAAATGACGGTGTTCATGAACAGTTTGATTTCACTGTATAATGGAAAGAAACCAAAAAAACTCTAGAATGTACTTCTATCTGCTCATCTGGGAATGGAAACAGCACACTATAATTAAAAACCTGTCAAGTTTGACGTGTTATTGCTAGTATGATAAAAATTAAACATAGGAAGCTCATCAAATGCTGATTAGATATTCCTGCTGGATGGAAGATAAAAGCAGAAGTATCAGTAGAAGTCAGAGTAGAGATGCTTTCAGAATATAATAGACAGAACTAAATGTTAAATGTTTTAATGGACTGAGGTCCTTAATAGTAAAGGAGAAAGTGCATTGTAGTGGTGATAATTCATCATCATTTTGCTTTGCATTCCTTACGGAGCATATGGAGCCACCACCGTAACTTGTCTCCTTACAGGAAACGTGGATAAACATTCATATGCTCTTGCAGCAGTAGTTTCTGTGGTAATTTCTTTTAAATGATGATGTGGTGATGACTGGTTCAATGAAATAGTTGACCATCTTCCCCGTTTTCATGTGCTTGATGTCTTATTTTTTTCAAAAGGCAGCTGTGAAGCTTTGCATTATTCTCATATGAAGTTCTTGTGTTTTGTTTAAAATTACATTATTTTTGTATGTTTAACTTTGTTTATGTAAATGCTTTTTAATCCGCAACGGCTTTTTTGTAAAACACCTACTTCACTGTCTCAGCATGAAGATAAGTTACATCATAAATGTGATCTTCGACAAGCAGCAGTACAACAAATCTGTTAGTTCCACAAACAAAGGAAGTTTGCTAAGTCATCATTGTTTTTGTGTGTGCCTGAATGGAGATATGTTTTATACGTGACATTTCTTTATGTAAGGGTGAACCATGTAAGAGTGAACCCTAGACTGTGATGCAGTCTGCTCACTTCATATACTAAATTTTAGTAAGTTTGTCAAATAATCCATCCTAATTTTGGACATGTCTAAATACACAACTTCAGAAACAAAGCCATATTGTGTTTACAAAAAAAAAAAAAAAAAAAAAAAAAAAAAGTCGCTGTAGTTTTTATATGACTTCAATTAATATAAATGTATGTGTAAGGGAGGCGTAATGGGGCGTATCTCATGGAAAGAGAAGAAAACAAATAAGGTCCTAGAAAATCTAGGTATGAAAAGAGAACTAATGAGGGAGATCAAAGTCAGGCAGCTAACATACTTTGGCCACATAAAAAGACATAACACCTTGCAGAAGACCATAATAGAGGGTTGAAGGCAAACGTGCAAGGGGAAGACAGCGCTATAAGTGGGAAGATAACATCAAGAGATGGACAGGAAAGAGTCTTTCAGAGTGCACCACCAAGACAAGAGACAGAAGACGTTGGAGATCCATTACAGCCAACCTTCGTTGTGGAGATGGCAGCTGATGATCTAAGGGAGGAGATTGGAGCACTGATGGAGTTGTCCATGTGCAATGAAGATGGTCCTTAAAACCAAAACCAAACCAATGGGTCATTTTTTGATACAGGACATTATTTGGTTAGCCTGATGCTATTAACATGCTCAGGTATTTGAATGTTGTTTGAAAACTGTACCATTTACTTGTTTATTCTGGAGAAGAAGTATCTTCAAGATGACCATTACTTTTGTCTTGCTTGCTATTTTGGGTAAAGCCTTTATTTTTATTTTTCTGTCACTAATGGATCAATCATTTCCTGATACACTTTTTGCTATCAAGACAGTATCATCAGCATATTGAAGGTTTAAAAATGTTTAAATATGTTTTTAACTAAGTTGAAATTAATGTGTGCCTTCTTGCTAGACTTGGCCGCTGTTCATGAATAAAGTCACATGACAGACACTACCATAAGGGAGTGAAGTGTTCGAGACTTTCTCTTATAATAAATTGAAGCTTTATGAGGTGGGGGTGACAGTTCCCTTTATTGTTGCCTTTGCCTTTTTTAAACTTAAGAGCGGGATCAGGTACCCCTTTACAGCTGAGAAGGCTGGAGCATTGCACGAGTTGTTTCAAACCTGGTAACTTTGCCTTGGGAACCAAGGGCTCTAACCACAGTTAATGTAAAATACAGCTACGTATGGGACAATTTGTTTGTCATTACATACATGAATACATTTAAGTGAGACTGTATACTTACGTCAAAGTTTCTGCTCATGAACCAAAAGAAAATTGTTGATGCACTTAGTTGCATGTATCAGAAACAAATAATTTCCAGGTGGTGACCAATGTTAATTGAGTAGATTTTAAAGGTATGTACTGTTTCTTGCCCTGTATTGACTTTTGTTATTTGAACTATAACTAAAGTAAGTCATCTTTTACCTATTATTTTATGAAAAAGGAAAATTTATGAACAGAATAAAATTATTAAAAAATTTTAAAGGCCTTGTTTTCACAGCTGAATATTGTAGAGTTTTTTTTAGTTTTACTCTAAAAGTTAGAATTTGACAGATGTTGAAGCTTGCTCTCATTGCAACTGGAATCTTTATGTTAAGCTCCACTTCCTGCTTAAACCACAACATTAGTGTAAGTTTTACATGAAAGACATCCCCAGTGTGGGAATATAGCTGACATCAAGGGAGCAAGAATAAAGAGAGTGATGTCACAGGCAGGGCATATCCAAAGGGGAAGAGTGGAGTAAGTCAGGTGAGAACTGGACAAGCTACCAGCAGGTCATCATTAGCCTTGGGGCAATGGGAAAGCAGAGCTGAAGGTTAATCAACTGATAAGTGATCATGCCTGGGATGATGATGCCATTGTTAGAGAACGACACTACTCGATAAATCAACATGACTAAGACTGCTGGAATTAGGCATCAAACATAAGACTAGCAGAGATGGATATGTAAGAGGATGCACCCGGTGCATATACAACCAGCTCCAAGAACAATTAACATTCACACTCTTCAGCATTTGCTGAGGGAGACTGAGCCCCTATGGGTTTGCCCGGAGTGCAGTGACGTTGATTCTGTTCAACAACAACAACAATACACGACAGACCACCTGTGTGTTACTGGGGCCCAAAAGGGGAGCACGAATAGTAACATTGTAACCTACTGTGCATGTCATAAGAGGCACCTAAGGAGAGCTGGGCATGGATCTAGCTACCCCATCCTGAATAAAATATAAGCCACACAAAAACTCTAGGAAGACTTGGCATACACCTGTCAAAGGCCTATGCTCCTTGTGGAGCTAATAGGTAATAACAAAATGATGATGATAGATGAAAGACAACATAAATTACATACACATCTGCTGTTATGAGGACAGAAATATTAAAAGCTTTAAAAAAAAACCCATACATGTATGTGAATTTAATTTTTACATTTATTTGATCAATACATTTATTTCTTGTTTTCAGTGAAATGATTACCTTTATAATACAGGTAATCTCATACGGTAATCTGAATGTATACAAGAAACACTGAACCTGGAAATCAATTCTGCTGCAAAAAATTTGCACTCGGCAACACCCACAAGAAGTTCATCTTATCCTTGTATAACATACGATGGTTAAATAATATGGCATAATAAAAAAGTGACCTTTATTGATGAGGAGGTCAATAGTCATGCTCAAGGAAAACACTGTAACTTGAATATATGCTATATGGCCCCGTATAGTTCCCTTCAGTAGACAAATAAAGAACAGGATTACTGCTCCCTCGTTGATGTCAGAAGTGACGAATATGAGGTTGTGTTTTGGGGCTGGTAAACTCATCATGTAAAATAAACTGTTACATAAACCGCTGCTACAAGAATATTAATGCTTTGGTGCATGTTTCATTCAAGAGGATTAGCTGCCATGGTGGTTCCATTCTCCATAAGGAGCAGAAAGGAAAATGAGTGATGAATATGCTATGTGTCCCCGCCCTGTGTAGATCCCGCTGGTCTCACAGGAGACTAGAAGGAATAAGATTAATGTCCCCCCAGGCATGTCATAAGACTAATATGAGGATGTGATTGGGGCTGGCAAACTCATCATGTAAAATAAATAGCGACAGAAACCACTGCTGCAAAAAAAAGTACATGAATACTTTAGTGCAGGCTTCCTACAAAGTAGCCAGCTGCAGTGATAACCCCATACTTCATAGGAAGTAGAACAGTAAATGATGATGATATGCAATATGCAGCCAACGAATATTTAACATTTTCCTATTTGCTCTCCATAGAGCCAACGTGGCAACTGGTTCTCTTGCACATTCATGTACTCTTGTAGCTGTGGTTCCTTTAGCAATTGGTTTTACATGACGAGGTTGTCAAGACAACGTACAACCTTATATTAGTCCCGTCTCATGTGATGCCTGTAGGAACAGTTGTACTAATCTTTATTTGACTCCTCAGAGTTCTCTGGAACTACACGGGGCAACCACAGAGTATTATCTGAGCCAAAATTATTTCACACAGTGGATCATTTTGTTCTAGAATCAATAACAGAAGTTATTACAACCAGATATGGAAATAATAAAATGAAACTGAATAAAACAGCAAACTGTTAACAGATTTAAAAAAAATAGGATGCCGTTATACTGCTCTTCAGAATCATATGTACTGATGTGTTTAAAAAAAATTATGAAGATGGCTCAATACCATGGACATGAATCTGAAAATAGATAGGACTAGAGAAGGAGCCAAATATGAGAATCTTGGAAACATGGAGGCAGGTGTGTCTCTTCTGTTTTCTTGTATCACTCCTTCATGAACCACGGGGCCACTTTAAAACAAAGCCTGTGCCAAAGAATTTAATGAGGTTTTGCTGTGGTGGTTTCTAGAGCACTATGTTTTAAATGATAAGGTTTCTTGTGCCATGCAAACCTTTCTCAGTTGCCATTCATGATATAAGTGATAGGGCACTGTGATCCTACTCTTTGTTCTCCAATATCTGGTCCTGTGACCCACATTGGTGAGATATCACCAGTGTACAAGCCTGTGATCCACATTGGTGAGATATCACCAGTGTACAAGCCTGTGACCCACATTGGTGAGATATCACCAGTGTACAAGTTAGACAAGCCCTGTGTAGTTCCCCGGGGGTATCTGAGGTGACGAAAAGAGAACAGGACTTCTGCTCCTTCAGGCATGCCGTAAAAGTTGCCTATTATGAGGTTGTGCGTGGTGCTGGCAACCTCATATGTAAAAAAAAATTGCTACAGAAGCCACTGCTGTAAGAGTTTGTGCTTTAGGCTTCCTCAAGTGGACCATCTGCAGTTGTAGCTCCATAAGGAGTGAAAAAGGAGATGAGTTATATATGATATACAAGTAAGACAAGAGTTATATATGATATACAAGTAAGACAAGAGTTATATATGATATACAAGTAAGACAAGAGTTATATGATGTACAAGTAAGACAAGAGTTATATAGGATATACAAGTAAGACAAGAGTTATATATGATATACAAGTAAGACAAAGAGTTATATATGATATACAAGTAAGACAAGAGTTATATATGATATACAAGTAAGACAAGAGTTATATATGATATACAAGTAAGACAAGAGTTATATATGATATACAAGTAAGACAAGAGTTATATATGATATACAAGTAAGACAAGAGTTATATATGATATACAAGTAAGACAAGAGTTATATATGATATACAAGTAAGACAAGCACCTAACCTGACTAGGAATAAACTCATACAGTAAAAGCTGTGGCGATTTTGAGTTCCAAAGAGTTGATGGTCACAGTGAAACTGTCTAGTGAGATATAAAAAAGAAAAATTAAAAGCACATACAAACAAATCGAAGGCTTCAGGCTGGAAGGAGGGGTGAGCCACCCTGAAAGTGGACAACTATGACGAAGCTGGGTAATGACAATGTAAACAAAAGCTGTGCATCTTCTGGATTATGCGTAGGGGTGATATCTCAACAGTAACAATTTATACTGGCTCATAGACTTCACCAACTTCTCAATACGTAATTTTGTAACAAAGCTCCATTGATTTCCAATCCGTAATTTTATTCATGACATGCTTCACAATATTTCACTACATCCGTATATGATTCAGTCACATGTAAGACAATCCTTTAGCATGGCTCCACATACGTTAGAGGCTGTTCATGTATGTCATACTTTATAAAGAACAGCATGTTCAATCATTTATCACAGTTGCAGTCTGATTCATACAAAGTGAGTATTCATGTAAGTACCATAAACAGCAGGCATATGTGCATAACTTTATTGACAGGCCATTCCATATCTGTACTATACACAATGTCCATAAATATCTATGCCAATTTCACTGGGATCATCTGATACTTCTTCTTCTTCTTCTTTCGTCCTGAAAAGGACGTTGGTTGCGTTGTGTCCATTTACAGTGAAGCTGCGGTATTTGCGCCTTTCGGCCGACACATCCGACTTCAGCACGGCATTTTTTGGGACCGGGTTTGCCTTCCCTCTTTGATCCTTACTCCTCAGCCAGACTGCAGTGATGCAGCCTGTTTCCAGGACCACCACGTGGAGGTGGAGTAGGGTCTTGGTCAGCTCTGGTTCGCTGACTTTGACGCAGGCAGTCAAGCTATGGGTCGCTTACTGCATTCCTCACTGTTGATGCGTCTTGGACATTTCGATCCATCCTTCCACACCATGGAACACAGACTGAATCTGTCTCATCACTGGTGTCAACAAAACAAGTCACCACATACCAATGAGGAACTCTCAGACTTGATTCCCGTCTATGTGAAAAATCGCATCAAATATAAATTCCTGATTTCTCACGGAAAATGCATTGCCACATATTTACACACCCCCCCTCCCAATGAAAACCAACTAGGTTTTCATCAAAGAGGAGAGAAAATATACTCATATGGGACCACAACAACATTATTCTGAATTTCCCTCTCCACCATCCTATGTCTCAAGAGTCTTTCAGTCCATTCTAGGAAAAGAGTGAGTGTCCGACTGGTAGAGTGGTTAGAGCACTTTCTTTTTATGGAAAAATTATTGGGTTTCAGATTCAATAACTTGTAGCTTCATATTCCTGTCTATTCAGCTGTTAATGGCTATAGGTCTCCGCTCTTGAGTTAGGGAAGGAAAAGGAAGTGAAGAAGAGAAAGGGAACTAGCCACCTCACCTCATAAAGCTGAACCTAGTATAGTGAAGTCTTTAACATTTCACTCCACTTCCTCCCACCCGAAGCAGTATCTTGCATGTAACATTGCTAAAGATGAAATGTGCCAGATTCTAACCTTTAAATTTTAGTAGGCTTTATTTTAAATCATCACAGATTTTTTTAAGCTACAGAGCATACAACAGGTATCGAGACCCTTCAGACTTCACACTAACATTAAAGGGAAAGGCAGCCCCCAAAGCAGATTGTGCAGTAGGGGGTGTGAAGTGTTCGAAACTTCAGTATGCTAGGTCTCAGATGTATGAAGTGGGATGGCCAGTTCCCTTCTTTGCTGCCTTCACCTTCTCAAGAGCAGAGTCAGGTACCCATTCATGGCTGGGTAGAGTGGAGTGTAACAGATCCAGGTTTTGAACCCAGTATATTGCCTGGAAGAGCAAGTGCTCTAACCACTCTGCCACTCAACACTATTAAATCATACCATAGTCATATCATAGCACATCATTTATTACAAAAATAACTGCTATAAATACATAACATCAAAGCTAATAATGACCTTAAAAAAAAAGTAATTCCACAAATAGACTGAAATGCACAAATTCATATTTTATGGTACACAGTTTTCATAATCACAGAACCTTTTAACTCAGTAAATGAGGACAATAAGAACTCTATAATAACATATTTTAAACCTTTCTTGTCAACAATATTGGATGTACATAATGTTCAAGCACACAAGACTTTGTTCAGAAAACATATTGCATTAAAGAGTTCCAGAATTGCACAAATTATAAACAAAAGAAACATTTAGTGAACATCCATATTCACTTTCCTATCCACAATTATTATTTGTAAAACCTGATACTGTCTGCAGAAAGGATTAGATTTTTAAAAGGTTAAAACTGCATGTTTAAACTTAAAAAAAAACACACACACATTTGTAGGCACAATAAAAAAAACCTTAACTTGTTCTGTTATAAACAAGATTTCTTTTCATATTGTCACAAACTTGTATAACAGCATTCCTGTTGCAAATCAAACACTCCATAAACCAAACACTCTAAAAAGAAATCTGCTGCCATAATCAAATGTTAAAAACAAACTAGTCTTCTGCCCCTGAAAAGCATTAACAATGACAGTGTTCTTCCTTCAGAAATCTGGTCACATGACCTCAAGCAGACAAATGGCCACAATCATCAAACTTAAAATGCACTTGTAAGCTACCTTGAACTTCTGTGGTATAAAATACTAATTCACTAAATTGTGCTACTATCAATGTCTGTGACGAGTAATATTTAAAATTTAACTAACTATAATGTAGCACCAATATAAAGTGAAAGTATTGCTCACCCCCACGCAAGCTGAGTTTGTTTATGTCAGTTTAAAAGCAAAACCTTTCATCTGCGAACAGAAATATTTACACTAAATATTCACTCCACAAGAAAGGAAGACATAACTGATATGTCACAAAGAAGCTTCTTTGAATCACTGATCAGACTGTATGGTCAATAAACCGTGTCTACAGGAATTTACAATTTTTTGTTCCTTACAAAAAACTAAAAGTTTTCCTGTTTGCTAAAACAGGATTCAAAAAAAAAAAAAAAAAAAAAAGATAGGACAAAAAATTTAAAAGCTTTCAGAAAAAGCTTACATTTTTCTTTTAAAATAATTTTAACAATGACACACATTTTGACAAAATGTATTTTTTTGACATGGTAGTCTTGTTCTTTAAAAACTCCTTGATTTGTGTAATATCATTATCAAGACATAAAATGAAAAAATTATGTAACAAAAAAACAGGACTGTATAAGTAATGTAGTAAAACTGGTTTGACTGCACGCATAAAACAACAGGAATAAAAGTCAAATTAATCTCTGTAACATAATAACAAGTTGGAAAAGAGCAGTTAATTGAATTATTTAAAGTATTCTTAACTGTTACAGACAGATAACACATGTACAGAAGATAAAAGTATGGCCATTAGAAAAGATAATGAAATTAACATTTTAACATGGAAAGTTGAGTACCAACATTGCCTAAAAGACACAAAACTAGTCATTTTGTATTACATTCAGACATAATATCTTTTAAATTCTACAAGAAAGAGATGTAGAAGAAAGGAGACAGTAGGGAAGAAAATGAAAAAAATAAAATAAAATAAACAAAACAACAAAGCAGCAACACCAAAAACAGCCAACCATAATATGTAACACAAGAAAGGCAATGATCACTTTCGACATACAGATAACATAAAACATGCATAAATAAATAAATTTCAGTATAATATAAACATCTTAAAAGTAAATGAAAACATGTAAAATATGTAACATGTAAATTCATAAATGGAGTAATAGGAGCACATGATGTATACATGACAAATAATGTAACACAAGGAAGGGAGAACTCCTACAATATGCCAACACTTTTGATAAATGAAATTGAAGACAGCAGTCAGAAGTTTTACAAGCCAGTATAAACAGGTGGTACACTCTCCTCTTTGCCGGTCAGCGGCCGATGTTCACTTGTTTCTGTGGCTCGGTCAGCTTGCCACTTACGGTATGTTTTCACAGCTCTATACATGACAAATGCAACCAGTAGGATAAACACTGTAGAAAAAATAAAATTATATATATATATATATATATACACACACATATACACATATATATATATATATATATATATATATATATATATATATATATATATATATATATATATATACACACACATATACACATATATATATATATATATATATATATATATACATATATATGTAAACGTAGAACTTACTGTGTACAAACGCACATACACACAGAGTAAGTTCTACGTTTACACAACAGATGCATTGATGAGACTTGCTCAACAAATAAAACAATTAACAAAAAAACATGTAAAGAGAGTAGGTTTTCCCATTCAAACACATATAAAATGGAGGATGAATTCTGCTGCTTTGAAAAATCTACAAATTGCATTTATCTAATGATGTTTTCACACCAATCTGCCAGACTCACAAATGTAGCTAAGTAAGAGTGATAAGTTTGTAAAAGCAACAAAAGCTACTGATATGATTTTAGCAACATTATCTAGCAAAACCTTAATATTATTAAAACAGGCAAAAACTTTCTTTGGATAATAAGCTTAAGGAACCTAGGTGGAAAGAGTTATTCATGCACTTATATTTATTTTTATAGTATTTTTATTTTTTCTGTCAGAAAATTTGTTAAATTATAAGTAAACGTTTGATATGGAAGGTGGCGAGTTTTTTTTTTTTTTTTACATTGGTACTGGTAATTATCCAGCATGACTAAAAGTTCACAAACAAATACTCTGAAACAGTCATTTCTAACTTTGGAAATGATGCCACTTCTGACATGTAACTATTTCAGAGTTATTATATTCACTGACATGTACTTCTTCTTTGATCCTTAGCCGCCGACCGTCAAAGCAGTCAGTGGCCATCATGCTTGGTGGCGTCTTGTAGGGCAGCAACAAATTGATTCAACTTTGCTCAGTCGGTAGCCATCCTTCGTACAGTGCCCCAACTCTGGTTCATTCTTTGCAACTCAGCCTCCACAGTCCTCCGCCAAGTTGTTTTTGGTTGGCCTCTCTTTCGTTTTCCTTCAGGGGTCCATAGCATAGCTGTTCTTGTGATGGCATCGGGGTCTCTTCTGAGGACATGGCCAACCCAACTCCAGCGTCTGCCAGCTATGATGGTGTGCATGTCCTCTTGCTTGCTCCGAGTAAGCAGATCTTGGTTGGTGATGGTATTCGGCCAAAAGATTCGGAGAATTTTTCTTAGGCAGGTTGTGTGAAATGAGGACAATTTCGACATTTCCTTCTCTGTAACTCTCCAGCATTCTGCACCATAGAGAAGCACAGAAAGTGCACAGCTCTGATATAATATTAATTTTGTACTTGTGCTGTACTGAGAGGATTTCCAGACGTTGTTTAAACTATAAAAGGCTGTTCTTGCTTTGTTCATTCTGTTGTTGATGTCTTTGCTTGCTCCGCCGTCTGGTGTTACTATGCATCCTAGGTATGTGAAGGTGTCTTGTTGTTCCAGTTGCTGATTCCTTACTTTTATGGGCTCGGGGTTTCTCACATTGAGTGTCATGACCTCTGTCTTCTTTAGATTAATGTTCAGGCCCACCTGCTGGCTATACTTATTAAGTCTATCCGTGTTTTCCTGGATGTGTTGATGTGAATGTGCTAGTAGTGCAATGTCATCTGCATATTCCAGATCTTCCAATGTAGAAAATGTAGTCCATCATATTCCTCTTGCACTGCCCTCTGTTGCCTGTCACATCACCCAGTCTATGACTGTTAAAAATAGAGTGGTTGATAAGGGGCATCCCTGTCGTACTCCTGTCTTCACCTCGTAGGTTAGGTTGCTATGCCCTACACTAAGCGTAAAGTTGGCATAGAGGCTTTTTATGATTGACACTATGCAGTTTGGAATTCCATAAGCCCTCAGTATTTTCCATAGACTGTCCCTATGTATACTGTCAAAAGCCTTTTCAAAATCAACGAAATTAATGTACAGCTGTCTCTGCCATTCTGAGCACTGCTCTATAATGTAAATATATGATCTGCCTGAGGGTAAATATATGATCTACACATCTTCTGTTCTTTCTAAATCCTGCTTGTTCTTTCCTCAGTTTGTGGTCTACTGCTTTTGAAATTCTCTGTATAATTATCCTGCCTAATCTTTTGCTGGGAACTGAGAGAAGAGTGATTCCTCTCCAATTATTGCAGTCTGCAAGGTCTCCCTTCTTGGGCAATTTGACAATTATTCCTTTGTTCCACTCCGTTGGTGTTGTCCCTGTTTTCCAGACTTGTGCAAATAGTGGTTCTAGTAGTTCTGCTGCTAGCTCAGGGTCTGTCTTAAATAGCTCTGCATTTAAGTTACTGTGGCCAGGTGCTTTTCCATTCTTTAACCCTTTGATTGCCGTGATGATTTCTTCCTTCCGTGGAATGTCTGTATTAACATCTAGATCGTTTTCAGCCTCAGGAACATTCAAATGTGTCTCTGGTGGTTCCTTGTTCAGAATTTCTCTGAAATGCTCTGCCAATCTTGTTTCCTGTCCTTTTACTGTTGTGATGAGATTTCCTTGCTTATCTCTTACTAATGTAATATTGTTTGCACCTCGTTTTCTGCTGATGGTTTTAGTTTTTTGAATACTGTGCTTTGTTCATTTCTCAGTGCTGCCTCTTCTGCCTATCTTGCAAGATCATCTAGGAAATTCCTTTTGTTGGCTCAGGTTTGGCGTTTAACTTCCTTGTCCAGCTGACTGTACTGTTCGCTATATAGCTGCTTTAACCTGGGGGAATTCGCTTCTGTTTTCTTTCTTTTCATTTCCTTTCTCATCGTTATGGTGTTTAATGTTTCTGGTGTTATCCTGTCTTGCTTCTTCCTTTCCTGGAATCCCAAGCATGATTTGCTGCTTTCCTTATATATTGTTGAAATGGTGTTGAATTTCTGGTCTAAATCATCAGACGATGTCTTTTCCTGACTTTTGGCAATTTGATATCGTTTCTTTATATCAGCCACAAAAGCTTTTCTGGTAAGGGGGTCCTTCAATTTGCTGATGTCAAACCTTTTCTGTGTAGTTGCAGTTGGTCCAGCAGTTCTGATTTTCACCTTCAGTTTTGCTACGACTAAATGGTGGTCACTTCCCACATCTGCACTTCTTCTTACCTTCACATCTTGTAATGCATGTCTCCATCTACCATTAATCATCATGTGGTCTATCTGGTTTCTGTCCCGGCCATTAGGTGATTCCCATGTTAATTTGTGAATTTCTTTGTGTGGGAAAAGTTGACAAGTAACTATTTCAGAGTTATTAAAATCACTGACATGTAATTATTTCAAAATTATTACAATCACTGACATGTAACTATTTCAGAGTTATTAAAATCAAAATGTTAATCTTGTCCAAACGTGGTAATAAAACAGTTCATTAGGTAACATGAGCATAAATTAGAATATTGCAAGTTGCGACCGTAAAAAATCCCTCGGTAGTTGGAAATTGTAAAAATTAGGCCATATGGCTGCTGCCCTGGCAAAATTTACAAAATTAGCAAAAACCTACCCACCACAAAAATATTTATAGAATGTGTGATTTCTGTATACACACATTGGGATCATCACTGGTGCTACGGAGTTCGTGCACTATGCTGAGATCCTCCTTGTGTGATCTTATGGAGGAGATTTGAGCACTGATAGAGTTGTCCGTGGGCAATAAAGATGGTTCTTAAAAAAAAAACGAAACCAAAAATATCCTTACCAACACTGACTCCCACAATTAATGCAATGAGCTCAGCTGTTGCTTTGCAATCTAATGATGTCACATCAATCTGGAAGAAGGGGGCCTGACACCATAATGGCGATGCACTGCCTGGAGGACAATATGCTCCAGCTGAACACGGCAGGGGATTGTGGTCCACTTGCTGCAGATGATAAGTAAAATAGGTACAGTAAAAAACTGTGATCACGCACAAGTCCAACTACTTCTGGCAAGCATTCAATTATTGTTGTGAGTACACAAACAGCACTTACACCGCCTGTTCCTTCAATAAATCCACAATGCTCCCCTGAAGAGTATGCCTTAATTCTGTTTCACGTATTTGACATGGTGGTCCTCAGTGATATCCTTGTTGTACGCACCAAAAGGCTCACTTTCTGATATAGTTCAATAGCTCCAGGCTGTTTAGGAAATGTAGATTAGATCAAGTGTCATCTACACATCCTAGGTTGGCTGTGATATATCTCCAAATTTTTGTCCGTCTCTTGCCTTGATTGTAAGTCACTCTTTCTGCCCATCTCTCAATGTTGTCTTCCCACTTTTAGTTTTTATTATCTCAGCAGCTTCTTAATATTTTTTTCAACAATGTGTTTTATCTTTTCTAATATCCTAAATATTGTATTTGCATAATTCTGATCTCTTTCATTAGTTTTCTTTTCACTCCTAGTTTTTTTGGGACTTCCTTGTTTGTTTCCTTTTGTTTCCATGAGATTCATTCTGCTATATATCCAACAGCCTCAATTCTTTCTTCCAACATCTTGCTTGCTGTCTGTGCTTTCTGGCACAGAAATGGCTAGTAATTCAGACAATTCAGGGGGTGTACTGCTGGCTGCAGAAACTACATTCAGAAGACCAGTAAACACAATTTCTTCCTAATTCTTCTACGGCACTGATGAACATATGAGAGAATGTATCTGTCGTGTTTACAACCAGAGCGCTGCAGGGACAGTTAGCATTCATACCCTTTAACATTTTCTGAGGGAGACTGAGCACCTATGGGTTTGCTAGGTGTGCAATGATGTAGATTCTGATCAAGAATATCATTTACTGCACAGATAATCTCACTTGTAACGTAATACAGTCCTGCTTTCAAGTGTTTCAATGTAGTGATAACTTCTTCTTTCATGTTTGATGGTCCATTACTATTCATTATCATTATCATCTCCTTTGTCATTCTGTATGCAGCATGCAGCCACCAATGCAGTTGTCCCCCTTGAAAAAAAATCTAAGCCAAAGCACAAACTTTTGCAATAGTGGTTTCTGTACCAATTTATTTTACATGGTGAGGTTGTCTTTTTTAAAAATTAAGGTGTTTACTACTTTTCTTTGTAGCACGCCCCTTTCAACCATCTACCATATACGTGGAGCTGTTGGTTATATTAGGACGTGTTTAATTTATTGTAATATGCTTTTGTTTGTATTAATTTTATACTTGTTAGCTCCTAAGTATTGTTTCCATGCCATTTTCTTCTCTCTTATTTTCTCTTTGACTTTATTTGTCCACCAAGGTGTCCTCTTTCTCTTGTTCCCAAGTCGTACTTCACCATGCATCTATATTATCTCTAGTAGGTATTTTTACTTTTGTAGTTATAGTTCAATGTGGTTTTATTATCCAAAATATGATATTGTCTAAACTGGTATGTTTTTAATTTTCACTGGAGGGTTATTTGGTCCATCCGTATTTATCTGGGGGGAGTCTTTGGCCAGTGTAGACTACTGGCTCGTATCCTTATTTATTGACTATTTTTATATGTGAGCTTTAGTTTTTGTAATAAAATGTTTTATTAACTTTTGTATTTCTGTCATCCCCATGCACAACCTCACATTAGTCACCTTTTATGACATGATGAGGCTGCCAGCCTCATACACAACCTCACATTAGTCACCTTTTATGACATGATGGGGTTGCCAGCCTCATGCACAACCTCACATTAGTCACCTTTTATGACATGATGGGGTTGCCAGCCTCATACACAACCTCACATTAGTCACCTTTTATGACATGATGGGGTTGCCAGCCTCATGCACAACCTCACATTAGTCACCTTTTATGACATGATGGGGTTGCCAGCCTCATACACAACCTCACATTAGTCACCTTGTACGACATGCCCAAGGGTGCAGTATTCCTATTCTTGCTTTGTCTCCTCAGAGAGCCCCCGGAACTACATAGGGCTCCTTTATTACTGCTTCTGATTAAAATATTCTACATAAGGCTCCTTTTTTACTGCCTCTGATTAAAATATTCTACATAGGGCTCCTTTATTACTGCTTCTGATTAAAATATTCATCACTGACACTTTAATGTTCCTTAATAAACTTTGCTAATCCTTCTATTATTTAGCTTTGTCCATGCTCACAGTGTCTTCTTTGATTTTTCAAGCCGCCAGTAAGTGTAATTATTCTTACACCAGTGAATCCATAAAACCTTACACCAGTGAGTCCATAAAACCTTACACCAGTGAGTCCTTAAAACCTTACACCAGTGAGTCCATAAAACCTTACACCAGTGAGTCCTTTTATTCCTGACTACAGAACTATTTCTTTCAAATTCATCACACTTCTCTTCCAATCTCATGTCTTTCCTTTCCTTGCATAGCTGCATTATTTTATTATTGTTTATAAGAAAATTAACAAAGCCCTGAAAGTTAAAACAAAATTGTCACATTTGCTTGATGGGTTACATTAACTGAATTTGTTTTATATGAGTTTCATTTGCTGTTTCCTTATGGGAAGATAAACAGACAACATAGACATTGGCCTAACAGAGACTGGAATTGTAAAATGGAAAGACAGAGGAACGGTAATAGATTGTTTACAGTAAACAGCTTAAAGGGCTCAGAAAGTTTAACAAGTTTATGACAAGAACCAGACAAGTGCCAGCGGAACAAGAGATGAGAAACTGATGCTGGTGATGGTTAGGACACACACTGAAAAACCTGTTGATAGCATTACAAGGCAGTCCTTGTTCTAAAATCTCCAGGAAAAGAGAGGCAAAGATAGACCAAAAAACACACAGAGAACTGGAGACAGAAATGAAAATGATGAGGAAGACGTAGAAAGAACTGAGCTGATGGCACATGACAGGTGGACTGGGCATGACCTATGCTCCTTGGGGGAGCTAAAGGATAATGACTGATTTTTAAATATTTTTTAATATAAAGTTTTGCCTCGTTTTGGCGAGGAGCGTCCCGTTTAACCTAGTCTGTTATATTAGGGCGCATGTTCAAACATAAAAGACCCTTAGGTCTTTGGTTATAGTTATATTGAATTTCATCATCTACAAAGTCTAATATAACAGACCACCTTACCGGACAATAATAGCCTTTAGGGCACTGAGTGCAGTTTATTGCTCCACTTAAAACAGTGTAGTAACCTCTTTCACACTTTTTGCATGACGATGAATCATTTTTGGGCTTGCATGTTCCTGAAACAAAGAAAGTCTTGCATGAGCATTTTCAGAAACAACTTTATAAACAAAATACAAATCAACCCTCGACTATTACTCTCCTAGGTACTCTAAATAAAACAGTGGTTCCCAAACCTCAAACAATCACATGCCGCCACCATGAATTTTGTCATATATTCATCATCTGTATCACTATTTTAAAATAAATATTTGTCTGTATTAAAATGAACAATATTCTTCTGACTTCCACTTGAGACACGTGAACCACACTTTGGGAATCACTGATATAAAAATTTGACAAGTTACGAATAGAATAACCCATTGTAACTTATTTCCAAAACCAATTTTAAAAAAAAGCCTAGGATGATCCTTTACAAACACCCACTTTCGACAGTCTGAAATTTTATGAAAAGAGAAAAGGTGCATATTGCAGACACGTCTGTTTTTATTACACTAACACTAATAGCTATGAGAAAGTGTAACTGTAGGAAAGAAATGAGAAAAAAATGTGAAAAAAAAAAAAAATCAAATGCTGCCACTGACCTGGTTTACAAAGGATGCAATTTATTAAGTCATTAGTTTCCTGTCCCCATGGGCAAGCCATGCAGTGTGTACATCCTGAAGTACTAGTTCAAAAAGAAAAAAAAAATCTTTTTGATATAAAATATTTATCCTTAAAACAGTCAATGTGCATAGGATTACTGCTAAACACATCACAAAATTGCAATGTACCTTCACAAGCATGCTCTGAGATACAGAAATTTAAACCACAGGGAGTAGATAATTGATAGTTTAACAAGGTAAGAAATAATAACATCAGGAACCAGAAGTGGTGCCAGCATAGCAAATGAAGATGCTACAATCTTCTTACAAAGCAGAGGTGAATAAATAATATAACTAGGTCATTTAAAATAGAATGAGTCATTAGCTTGTGGCCTATATTCTTTGACCTGAATTGTACTTGCCCCGTGAAGTTCCTGGGAGTCTCTGAGGAGACATAGAAAGAACAGGATTACCACTTCCTCTGGCATTTCATAAAAAGGTGCCTAATATGAGGTTGTGCAAGGGGCTGGCAACCTCATCATGTCATGCAGATTGCTACAGAAACAACAGCTGCAAGAATTTGTGCCAGCCCCATTCACAACTCATATTAGTTATCTTTTACAACGTTGCCTGAGAAAGCAATTCTTTCTTTGTCTAACAGAGTATCTACTGCACATTAAATATGGCAAGCTAGGTTTTTGTTTTTGTCTTTATGAAGCTACATCCCATGTTCAAAATAAAATGCTGAACTTAAGGGCAAATTCAGTTCTCATACAGATCAGTAAATGCATATAACATGGTAGAAGTGCTGTCCAAGTTGAGAAAAGTGTGACTGAATGCAGGAAATTAGTCTAAAGACTAAAAAATCAGTTAAAATTCAATGGATGTGATAATATTACATAATACTACAGTTAAAATTCAATGGATGTGATAATACTACATTAAAATTCAATACATGTGATAATACTACAGTTAAAATCCAATGGATGAGATAATACTACAGTTAAAATTCAATGGATATGATAATACTACAGTTAAAATTCAATGGATGTGATAATACTACAATTAAAATTAAATGGATGTGATAACGTCTAGTAATAATTTTTAATAGTTTTTTTACTTGCAATGCAGGCCTGGTTCACAGGGAAAACACAAAAGCTGGCCAGTCTGGCTTTGATATGTTCCTGGTTTACATGCTTTACATTCAGTGCTGTTGTACATGCTTGTATTATGGCCTGAAAAGAATTCATAATATCAGTTTCGAAATATGTATATTTATATATATTTATTTCATAGCCACTAGTAAATTATAACAGCTATATTTATAATAAAGAACCTGGCAAAAATCAGCATTCAGGAAAAACTGCAGCACTGAGGACCAGCTAGTATATCTAGCCCAGGAAGTAGAAAATGCCTTTCAGGAACAGAAAAAAGTATTGGCTGTTTTTGTGGACCTGACCAAAGCTTTTGATAAAGTATGGAAAGAAGGACCTCTCCTTAAGATTTTCAACAACAAAACTGAAGGGAGAATGTTCAACTGGATACGGGACTTCCTCCAATATCGCACAGCAAAACTTGATGGGAAATTGAGCCATTGCGTCGCTCTTCAACAAGGTGTGCCACAAGGAGGAGTTATCTTCCCCACACTCTTCATCATCTATATAAATGATATTGCAGAGAAACTGTCCAGTCATATCTCCAGGGCTCTGCATGCTGATGATTTTGCTGCCTGGTGTGCTGCAGAACATGTGCCTACTGCACAGTTCAGGATGCAGGCAGCACTAAATACCATTGGTAAACTGGCATCTGACTGGGGCGTACAGATCAACCTCTCCAAGACAGTAGCAACCTGCTTCTCTCTGTCAAATATCCAAAAAATTGTCAAACTGAAACTAAATGGAAGTGAACTTCCAAACGAGGAAAATCCAACATACCTTGGAGTCAAGTTGGATAAGAGACTCACCTGAAAGCCACACCTGAAAGCAGTAGAACAGAGAGCAACACTGAAGCTCTCCCTTATAAAGAAACTGGCTAGCACAAATTGGGAGCAAATACCAGCATACTTAAAAAAAGTCTATACAGGCAGTCAGGCCTGTAATTGAATTTGGCATGTCAGCCTGGGCCACTGCATCAAAAACAAACACAGAACGTCTAAGAAAAGTGCAAAATGCAGGCCTAAGATTAATCACTGGAGGGATGAAGACTACTCCAATCCAGGCAATGGAGAGATACACCAACATCCGCTCCCTTGATGACAGATGTGAGGAAAAGGTGTTTATTCACAGCGAGAAGCTTCTACGAATGCTAAATCATCCAATGCATGCCAAACTCCATAGCTTGACAAAAAACAGGCCGAAGAGAACCAGCTTCTTAAACATTTCAAAACATCTGCATCAATGTCATGAAGACCTCCTCCCAAAACAACCTACCGAAATGGAAATGTTAATCGATTATGAGGAGCCAAACTACTGCCATGAAAATATATCTATCATCACAGAAGTTCCTGAAATAAAAAAAAAAAGGGGCCACCAGACCCCTCCACAACTAAAACCATTGGCTCTGGAGATGATTGAAGAAAAGTACAACCCGAAAGAATGGACACACGTATACAGAGATGGATCTGTTGAGGGAGCAGTAAAGAATGGCGGAGGAGGCATTTTTTTAAGATTTGTAAATGGGAAGATCATCTGAAAGGCCTTCCCAACTGGAAAGATCTCCTCCAGTTTCAGGGCAGAAGCTATGGCACTACTACAAGCTCTGAAAATAAATCCTCACCAGATCAGAACAACAGCCACCAGTTAAGATAGTAATCTTCACTGACTGTAGATCAATACTGGAATCAATACAGAACACCAGAAATGAAAACATGACGCAAGAGATCAGATCTGAGCTTAACATTATCCAAAGGTCAACCATTGCCCTTCAGTGGTTACCCTCCCACTGTGGAATCACTGGAAATGAGAGAGCAGCTGCTCTATCTAGAAGTGGCAGTAAAATGGAAAAATTCAGCCACCAATTGCCCTATCGAGAAGCTAAAACCATCATCCACATTAAGTACAAAAACCAGTGGAAGGAGGAGGGTGATACATACAGCAGAGATGAACCAATCCACCAACTTAACAGACCATCATATTCTGCCTGAGAACTGGACACTGCAGACTACTAGGTCATCTCTATCGCCTCAGGATATCTCATACAAATGAATGTCCTTGTGGAGCTGGAATCCAGACCCCCGAACACGTTCTCCAAAACTGCCCAACCCATGATGACCCACGATGTCTAACCTGGCCTGAGGGTGCTGAGCTCAAGCAGAAGCTGTGGGGCTGCCGCGCTGACCTGGAAAAGACTGTGGACTTCGTTCTGCGACAGGCCTCCAGATTTAGCATGACAACGAACTGAACGCAGAAGAAGAATAATAAAGAACCAGATGGGTACCAGTGGCACAGCAGATGAGAATAAGATGCTGGCGACGAACAGGATACACACTGGGAAAACCTGGTGATAATATTACAAGGTAGTCCTTGTTCTGGAATCCCCAAGGCTGAGGGAGACCAAAAACAAATGGAGAAGGGACATTGAGACAGAAATGAAGGGGATTAAAAAAAAGACATGAAAAGACCTTGAATGGATGGCACAGGAAAGGAGAATTTGGTATGATTTTGCTGAGGGCCTATGCTCCTTGGGGAGCTGATGGGTTATGATGATGATGATATTCATAATAACTTTTTCTTAGCTTCCACGGAGTGGTTAACTAATATTAATCTCAACTGGTATCAACATTTCATTGGGTTTAATTTAATTTCCTCAGTTTAAATGAAAGTCTGGTAACATGCTGCGTATCATCATCATTTTTCTTTGCGTTCCCTATGGAGCATGGAGCTGCCATTGCAGATGATCCCCTTGCTGGAAGCCTGCACCAAACATTCACATGCTCTTGTAGTGGTGGTTTCTGGGGCAATTGTTTTTACATGATGAGGTGGCCAGCCCCATACACAACCTGTGGGTGCAGTAATCCTATTCTTTATCTTCTCAGATACCCCCAGAAGCTACATGACGTGCATATGTATATGATAAGAGACAAACCATATGATAAGAGACAAACCATATGATAAGAGACAAACCATATGATAAGAGACAAACCATATGATAAGAGACAAACCATATGATAAGAGACAAACCATATGATAAGAGACAAACCATATGATAAGAGACAAACCATATGATAAGAGACAAACCATATGATAAGAGACAAACCATATGATAAGAGACAAACCATATGATAAGAGACAAACCATATGATAAGAGACAAACCATATGATAAGAGACAAACCATATGATAAGAGACAAACCATATGATAAGAGACAAACCATATGATAAGGGACAAACCAAACGATAAGAGATGTATAAATGAAAATGGTATGGAATCAGTTTTACAAATAGATGAAACTTGGGATGTTTCAGGTTCACCCTTCATCAGCCACAGTTACAAACAGGTGACAAAGACAAGAAATATAGACAGGTCAAGAGAAAAAAGACAATTGAAGCTGTAACCATGTAGGAAAAAATTATGAATTTTTTTAACATCAATAAAAAAAACAGATCATGAAAAAGCGAGGGATGACTTAAGAAGGTACTGAAATTGGGAAAGTTCTGAATAGCAGAATTCAAGGAAAATGATATAGGACATTCAGGCCATCAGCAGAAAGACAACCCATTTAGAAAATGAGACGATTCTCCAAAGAAGAGCGAGTTCTGTCATCACCATGACAAGAGCGAATTACTGTCACCTGGATGTCGCAATTACCAGAATGGTCAGGACTATTAAAATGAACAGTCACAGGTTTAGGAGCCTCATGTTTAGGAGCCCCATGATAAATGTCATTTAAGTGCTCAAGAAATCTGTCTGACAAATGTCTGCCAGATTTACCAATATAAGTAACGCCATACCTTATACAGATAACAGATCAGGCGAGATGCCTGGATTCGTATGTAAATGACTCTCTAATAACAGTTACCTTTCTGAAATGAAACAGTTGGAATTTGGAGTGCAAACAGACAGGTGCGACATTTACAGCACGGACAAGCTTTTGAACCAAAATGTGAAGGGCTAGTATTCATCAAGTGGCTGTGAAAAAGAATGTCCTTGAAATGTTTGTCCCTATGAATTCCGAAGCATCCCATGTTTCCTGTGTACTATCAATTTGTTAAACTGATTCCACTCCGTTTGCTTTTCTATTTATATATTACTTCCCTTTCCAGTGGTACAGCAGGCCCTGTATTTATTTACTTATACTCTAAGAGACAAACCCCACAATTAGGAAAAACTGTACGATAACAGACTAACCATATAACAGACAAACCACACAATAAGAGACATACCATATAACACACAAACCATACAATAAGAGAAACGATACAATAAGAGACAAACCATACAATAATAGACAAACCATACAATAAGAGACAAACCATACAATAAGAGACAAACCATATGAGAGACAAACCATATAAGAGAAACCATACAATAAGAGACAACACATACAATAAGAGACAATACATACAGTAAGAAAGAAACCATATGACAAGAGACAAACCATACAATAAGAGACAACCCATACAGTAAGAGAGAAACCATATGACAAGAGACAAACAATACAATAAGAGACAAACCATTTGATAAGAGACAAACCTTCTGGGCATGGCTGACAAAATTCAGTACCATTTTCATGTTTGAAACTTCCAGGCAAACAGCCAGTGCATCTTGCAGTTCCTGCATGTCTGTAAAATAATTCAACGTGTGCTTTGAGCAAACTATTTGACATGAAGTGCAATAAATGAATACTCCCTAAAACTGGATAAAGGTGACGGTAGTCTCATAGCAGATACTGCCACAGGGGAGAGAAGTGTTATAGACTTCATTATACTAGGTCCAGCTTCATGAGGTGAAATGAACTGTTCCCTTCCTTGTTGCCTTTGCCTTCCATAGCTCAAGAGCAGAGAAAGGTTCCCATTTACAGCTGGATAACTGGAGTGTGACATTACCATGTTTAAATCCTAGAATCTGGTACCTTTGCTGTGAGAGGCTTACTTAGTCGTTCTCCTTCTACCGTGAGGTGTAGAGGTTTGGAAGAGAGAGCGCCAGACTATCCTATCGGCTGTCTTCCTCCTGGTCTGGTTCCTTTCTAGTCCTCGGTCCTTCAAAGATTGTCTAATGTTGTCCTCCCAGTGGACTTTGGGTCATCCTGGGGGTCTGGATCCCTGGCTCTTTGTTTCCCATGCTTGTCGTGGTAGCCGATCTTCTCCCATTCTGCAGACATGGCCAAACCATCTTAGTTGGGACTGTTCTACTTGGGTCTGCAGGGGGTTGTATTTTAGGCCTTGACGTATCGTCTGGTTGCGGACCATGTCTCTTCTTGTTACTTCAACCACCTTCCTCAGATACCTCATTTCTGAGGTTTGGATGTGGCTTTTGTGGGTTGTAGTCATTGCCCATGACTCGCATCCATATGTCAAGACTGGGACATAGGTGGAGTGGTATACAGCCGTCTTCGTTTTCTTACCAACCTCTCTCTTGCTGAGGAATCCTTGATTTATGGCCTGAAAAAAAAAAGTCTCCCAGCTGCTGCTTTTCGAGTGGCCAACTCTTCTTTGATGCCTCCCTTTCGGTCTATAATAGCTCCAAGGTATTTAAAGTGGTCGACCTGCTCCAGGACCTGTTCTCCCAGCTTAATCTGATGTCTTCTTTCTTCTCGTGATATCACCATGGATTTTGTTTTAGAGCTGCTTATGACCATCCCTCTCTTCTCCAGCTCTTCCTTCCAGACTTGTAGGTTGGATTGGAGATGTGCCTCTGATTTAGCAATCAGGGCAACATCATCAGCAAATGCCAGCTCTGAAATACATACCTGTCTCGTCTTCCAGTACCCCACTGAATACTTTCTTGTTCTCTCCTTACATGCCTTGATAACATCGTCCATGAGGAGTATGAAAAGATAAGGTGACAGGATATCACCTTGTCTTACACCAGTGGTGGTCCTGAACTCTTCTGGCTTATGGTTTGCTGTCTTCACATAATTTCTGCAAGACTTGTAGAAGCTCTGTATAGCATGAATCAGAGGTGCTGGAATGTTCTTCCTTGCCAAACAGTCCCAAAGTTTGCTCCATGGGACCCTGTCAAATGCCTTTTCCAGATCTATGAAACACAGATGGATCTCACTCTTATACTCAAGAGCCTTTTCACTCAGCTGTCTGAGTGTGAAGATTAGGTCTTGAGTACTTCGATTTGCTCGGAATCTGCACTGGATCTCATCCAATTGTGGCTCAGCTAGGCGTCGGAGTCTCTGCTCTAGGATTATAGAGTAGATTTTGCTAGGGACACTGAGAAGGGATATGCCTCTGTGGTTTCCACATTGTCGATTGTCACCTTTTTTGAAAATTGGTGTTATGATGGCAATCTCCCAATCCTTTGGTATGGTCTTGTTGCACCACGCTGCCCGTAGGACCCTACGAGTAATAGGTCACCTGATGCTCCCATTTCTGGTGTTATACCATCATGACCTGCTGCTTTGCCCATCTTGATTTTCTCCAGTGCTGCCTTCAGTTCTTCCATCTTTATGTCATCTTCATCACCATTGGTTTCCTCTTCCGTGCTAGTGGTTATCATTTCTGATGCTTGACCTTGCTCACCATCAAGGAGTTCTGAGAAATATTCTTTCCATCTTTCCATTACTTCCTTCGGGGCAGTAAGCAATTTGCCTTGCTTGTCCTTTATAAATTTGAGAGGGCATTGTTTTTCCTTCCTCATGTTCTTTAGGGTCTTATAGAACAATTTCTGGTTTTCTTGCGCATCTTTTTCTAGCTTTTCTCCAAATTATTCCCAGGACTTCTGTTTTGCTGCTAGCACCTTGTTCTTTGCTTCTGTTCTAAGTATCACATATTCTCTATATTTCTCTATTTGTCCTGCTGTGTTTTTAGCTCCTAAGTATTGTTTCCATGCCATTTTCTTCTCTCTTTGACCTCCTCTGTCCACCAAGGTGTCCTCTTTCTCTTGTTCTCAAGTTGGACTTCACCACATGCTTCTGCAGCAGCTGTCTTTATGATGTCCTTGAATTTAAGCCAGAGGGTTTCCAAGTCATCAGGTTGTTCTTCTGTGTTTCTCACCACTGTAGCAATAAGCCCCTGATAAAAAGGTAAAGGAACCCGTTACACGCCCATTGAGGCATATTGGGAATATGGTGTTAGGCCCATATTATCTTGACCGTCGGCACACGAGGGGTGATGTGGTCGGCATCATGCCAGCCGCCTTAACCTTCCCAGAGTAGCTCTGGTACCCATTTGGGGCTGGGTCGACCCAGGAGCCGTTTGTGGCCTAAAAATTTTCCGCCTCATCTGGGGATCGAACCATAGACCACTGCGCTAGGAAGCCAGTGCACTAACCACTATGCTACCGCGGCTCCAAGCCCCTGATATCTGGTCTTAATTTCTGGCTCTCTCAGCTTGTAGGTCTTAATGCTCATTTCTCCCGTTTGTTTACTTGGTTTCTTGCGTGATGTTGGGCAGTTCCCAGGCTGAGCAACTCTTTCAGTTGTTCTTTTGATTGTAAGCAGGTAGTGATCACTTCCAATCTCTGGCCCCCTCCAGACTCTAGCATCCCGGACATATTTGAAAGAGCTCCTCCTAACAATGGCATAGTTGATCACTGACTTCTCATTATTTGTTGGTTCACGTCTAGTGTATACATGTATGCGCTTATGGGGGAACTTTGTGTTTGTAATAATCAGATTCTGCTCACTGCAGAATCTAAGGAGTCGCTTTCCATTGTCATTGAGAGTATCTTCTCCATATCTTCCGATAACTCCACCCCATCTAGCATGGTCATTTCCAACTCTGGCATTGAAATCTCCGAGCATGATAATTTCATCTAGGCAGTCATCCACTGTCCTTTGAAGCAGCTCGAAGAATTCCTCCTTGACCTCTGCTCTCTCATCCTCATTTGGCCCATACACTATGACCAGGTTGACTATGGTTTCTCCTTTTAGTTTTACAACCATAATGCGCTCCGAGACAAAGTTCCATCCCTTGATATTATCTTCCTGGTTTTTGGCCACAATGCAACCCACGCCCCCTTTAGCTCTTTCAGATGTGGGTACACCACTGTAGAGCAACATGTTGCCATCGAGATCCATGATTCCTTGTCCCTTTTTCTTTGTTTCCGTTATAGCCAGGATTTCTAGTTTTGCTTTCCTCATCTCTTCCACCAGCTCCTCTTCTTTCCCATATATACTTCTTGTGTTCCACGTTCCATAAGTCGTAGTCCGTAGTCCGTTCCAGTTCGTCGCCTTTAGAATCAGTCTGGTTTTCTCTCTTGTAGTTCACGTAATCATGTTTTAAAGCAAACAGGTGATTGGCCTGTTGTGCCTTTGCATGGTGTAGGGGCTGCCTCCTTACGGCCTCCATGCAGGCCGCCCTCCTCCTTTTTCAGCCAGGCTTGGGACCAGCCTAGGCGGAGTTGCTGTGAGAGGCAAGCACTCTAACCACTCTGCGAATCGGACGTGCTAAAGGTAGATGTGGAATTTTATTTTTGCTTAATGAGAAAACATAAAGGCATGCAAACAGAATGCATGTAGATACAATAAAAAACTTTGCAACCCTACAGATTAAAATTATTTGACAGCAGTTACAGATATATCATCACTGTCCTTTGTGCTCCTTACGGAGCCTTGAGCCACCACTGTAGCTGGTCCCCTTGCTGGAAGCCAGCACCAAGCATTTACATGCTCTTGGAGGAGTGGTTTCTATGGCAATTTGTTTTACATGATGAGGTTGCCAGCCTCATACACAAACCTCATATTAGTCACCTTATGTGACGTATATGAGGGTACAGTAATCCTATGCTTTCTTTGTCTCTTCAGAGATGCCCCGAGAACTGCACAGGGCACTTACAGATATATACCAGAAACAAGATGCATTTAGCAAGAGTGAATACTGAAACAGGAGAATACTAAACACCAATACATAAAGTGTAGAGCAGGACAAGGAAACGCACTTTTCCCTTACTTCTTTTTTCCATACAGTTAAAAACATCATGGCAGGTTTACGTAACATGACATGACAACAGTAGTATGGCATCATCATCATCAGCTGCCATCTGTAATGGATCTCACAATCTGTTTCTTGTCTTGGTTGCACTGTGAATGTCCATCTCTTGATGTTATCTTCCCACTTATAGCGCTGTCTTCCTCTTGCACGTTTGTTTCTATGATCTTCTTTATGTCTTTGGTGCTGTGATTTCTGTGACAAGAGACTACCGCTTTCTTCCACAGATTCTTTGGATCGAGCTAAGCTAACTTTTACTAGTTCCACAGTTTTTGTTTATTCTTCTTTTTTTTGTTTCGTTGATTATTTACTTTCATGTTTCAGTATTTCTTTTACATTTTACGGTTTTCTTGTATTGTTATTGTTCTTTTTTTCTCTCATCACTTTTTCCATCTGCTTGTATCGCCCATTTGTTGTATATTTCTCATCATCGTATAGTTTTGTAGTACCTATATGTAATTTTTGTCTTTGTCACCTGTTTGTGGCTGACGAAGGGTAAAACCCGAAACGTCCCTTGTTTCTTGTGAACCGTAATTTGTAAAACTGATTAAATACCGTGTTATTTATTTAAAAACATATTTTAGCTGTCTAATTTTGATCTCCTTCATTAATTCTCTTTTTGTTTCTAGGTTTACTAGGACCTCATTTGTATTCTTCGCTTTCCATGTCACGTGCCCCATTTTTCTATATATCCAAATCTCAAAGACCTCAATTCTTTCTACTAACTAGAACATCTGCAATATCAAATACAACAAAGTCTTAACAGAAGAAAACAATGGTGATTTTCTGTGCCTATTTGGGCACAGTCACTTAGGTAATAAGGTAAAGGATCCCGTTACACGTCCATTGAGGCATATTGGGACTATGGTGTTAGGCCCATATTTTCTTGACCATCTGCACACTAGGGGTGATGAGGTCAGCATCACACGGGTCACCTTAACCTGCACAGAGATACTCTCATAGTCACTGAGGACTGCATGAAAAAACATGTTTGTATTTAAAATGCAGGAAGACAAAATTAGTGGGCTATATCTGGTGGGGTGGGGTGGAAGGGGGGGGGGGGGGTAAAAATATCTCCGTCTGTATCATCTTTATAGGTAGGAAGATGCTAAACATGTTACCTTACAGGCTTCCGTGAATACAAGCTTTCCATAGAGCTTCGGGATTTTTAGGTGAGTTCCCTTCCTTGGTACTTTCCATTTACAGTACCCTAAGCTAAGCAGATTGGAGCATGACACAACGATGTTTAGAATACAGTATCTTGGCCGCGAGAAACCAGCGCTCTAACCACTCTGCCAATCTGACGCTCCAGTTATAATAACTAAAGTTAAATGTGTGTCCCAGCAGCATCAGTCTGATTTTAGGATGCAGATCATCCACGGAGACATGCATGCATCAGAAAGAAGAAGACATGTCTTAAGTGGTGACTAATTTGAAGTTATGTGTGCAGCTGGCAATCTCAACATGTAAAACAAATTGCTACATAAACTACTGCTACAGGAGCACATGAACTACTGTTACAGGAGCACATGAACTACTGCTACAGGAGCACATGAACTACTGCTACAGGAGCACATGAACTACTGCTACAGGAGCACATGAACTACTGCTACAGGAGCACATGAACTACTGCTACAGGAGCACATGAACTACTGCTACAGGAGCACATGAGCTACTGCTACAGGAGCACATGAACTACTGCTACAGGAGCACATGAACTACTGCTACAGGAGCACATGAACTACTGCTACAGGAGCACATGAACTACTGCTACAGGAGCACATGAACTAATGCTACAGGAGCACATGAACTACTGCTACAGGAGCACATGAACTACTGCTACAGGAGCACATGAACTACTGCTACAGGAGCACATGAACTACTGCTACAGGAGCACATGAACTAATGCTACAGGAGCACATGAACTACTGCTACAGGAGCACATGAACTGATGCAGGCTTCCAGCAAGGATTCACATACAGCTAAAAGGGAATAGAAGAAGACCTCATACAAAGAATGCAATCAAGGCATCTCTTGGTGAAGGTCTGAAGTTTAATCTCTGCAGTCAAATTCAGTTTGATTCATCTATAGTACTGAGTTTTTGACACATCACCAGGTTAACGTGTGGACTCTTTAAACATAAAAACTGAAGAGGTTAAACAGCTGACAAATTGACTTCTCATGGAGCAGTGTAGATCATCTTTTCATTATCATGTTACCTTTCACTCCATATGGAGCATGAGAACCCCACTGTATCTGGCCCCCTTCCAATAAGCCGGACATGCCAGACAAGCCGGACAAATCTAAGTTCATTCTTACAAAACAAAGATTGCCACCTCCAAAACTTTCTTATCTTTCTTTTCAGGGGAAATAATTATGTTTTATTTTGTGCAATTAAAAAAAAGCCACAATGTTACAAAAAAGACAATGCATAAATTAATATTATCATGTTAAAATAAATTAAAGGTTCTGGCTGTTCCGAGCCTACAAAAAAATATAAGAATAAGAACAGAACATTCATGAAGTAGGCCTACGTTTATCTGAGACTTGAAGATGCCAAACACACAAGCAAATTACAACAAGTGTTATAACTTTTTCTAACCCAATAACCATATGGTGTGCCACGATATAGTACATTATTCACCCTAGGGCTGCCCTGCACACCTGTTTGGTTCTAGTCAGATTTATTCTTGTCTACACTTCCAATCAATCATTCAATACCCTTTAGTTCCCCAAGGAGCAGAGGCCTTCAACAAGCACAGGCAAAGTCCTCTTGTCGCATGCCATCAGCTCTAGTTTTTCTATGTATCCCTTACCAATTTTATTTCTATCTACAGTTCTCTTTTCCGTGTGTTCTTCGGTCTGCCTCCAATCTCTAGCCCTGGAGATTACAGAATAGGGGCTGCCTTGTAACGTTATCAAAAAGTCTCCTCAATATGGGTTCTATCCATCACTAGCACCTTCTTCTCAACTTTTGTTCCACAGGCACTTGACTGGTTCTTGTCATCAGTTCCACACTGGTATCATACCATTTCAATCCTTCTATCCTTTGCAAGCACCCAGTTATAAATGGTGCAGCTTTTTGGCTGTTGTTTTTGTGGTTCTCCATGTTTCAGGGCAATATAATAGAACCGATTTGATATTTAAGTTGAAGATTCTTTTTGATTTCCATATATTTCCCAATGCAATGAAATCTCCTCATGCTATTACTAGATATAGTTTAACAAAAAAACACACACACATATATTAACATTTACAGCAACACCAGCATAATTCAAACTTCACTGCCTGCTGTTTCCAAACTGTTTATTTCAACCTTTGTATGCTGCAACAAAAATTGAAGTTCACACATAGAACATTTTTAATTATTTACCAAGGTACTCACCCATCTCACACAAGGAGCACATTTTACTGGCCGTCTTGTTAGCAAACTGTCCTGCAGGACACGGCTGACATTCTGTACATTCAGTTTTACTGAGGAAATAAACAGTCAAAGCACTGACTTGTCTGTAACCATGAAAAAACTATGGCATAAGTATAAGGACAAGATCATCAGTAAGCATCACCAAGTTAAGACAATAAGGGTTCTAAGTAGCGCACAAACCCTTTTCATACAACCGATATGACTAATTTGCATACTGCATGTTATACAACATCATCATCATTTTCCGTTGAGAACCTTACTGAGAATAGAGCCACAACTGTGGCTGGTCCGTCTGCAAGAAGCAGCCACATGCTCCTGCAGCTGTGGTTTCTGTGGCGATTTGTTTTACAAGATGAAGTTGCCAGCCCCATGCACAACCTCATATTAGTCACCGTGTACAACACGCCCGACAGCTCAGTAGTCTTATTCTTTCTTTGTCTCTTCAGAGACACCCAGAAACTACACGGGGCAAAGTTAAGTATATAACTCACAACGCACCTCAGATGCATACATCTAAACACAAACATATACACACAAAATCCCCTACCTCACAAGAAAACGTAGCTGCACACATCTAAACAAACACACACAAAATCCCCTACCTCACAAGAAAACGTAGCTGCACACTTCTAAACAAACACACACAAAATCCCCTACCTCACAAGAAAACTTAGCTGCACACATCTAAACAAACACACACAAAATCCCCTACCTCACAAGAAAACGTAGTTGCACACATCTAAACAAACACACACAAAATCCCCTACCTCACAAGAAAACTTAGCTGAAATTCACATTTTGCCAACTTACTTGCAAAAGTGCCCCAGGTCACATGGACTGCAAACAGTTTGTCCTGTGAGATTATTGTAAAACCCAGCCTCACAAGAATCACATTTGACTGCTCCAGAAATATTTACAAATTTACCTGAGGATAAAATGTGAGAAGTTTAAATAATTGTCCATGTCAAAACCCAGCCCCTGCAGACCCAAGTGCAACAGTGTCAATTATGATGGTTTGGCCATGTATGCAGATTGGTAGAAGACAAATGTGGGAAACTAACAGTCAGGGATCCAGACCTCCAGGACGACCCAGAGTCCGCTGGGAGGACGTTCAAATTCACAAGACAGACTTTACAGCTATGTTTAATACTTCTGTACTGTAATCCCGGATTATAGGGAATATCCAAAATGATTCTCTGCTGGATTCCCCGTAGATAGGGAATGAACAACACCCATATGGAAAAACATAGCCCAAATGAAAAATAATCAAGCAAGCACATTAAATTTTAGTAGTGAGTGTTTTGCACGAAATTACAGCTTTCATAAACAGTGCTTGTTGTGTTTGCAGAAAATTTGGCTATTTTTAGCATGAAGCATGTCAGTCAGGAACCAAGTATTTCAAGTGGGAAAGCCCTAGGTCTAGGCTGCTTACAGCTCCTCAGGTAATAGAAAACAAGTTGTTTTCAGATGATGATGGACAGAAACTTGATGATACATAGTCTGAATGTGGCCTAGAATCTAGTGATAAAGACAGCAGATCTGATACAGATAATCAGCAGGATCTTAGCGGCTCCAAGACTGGTGCCAAGGGGCGGCAGCTGGAAGTGCATCGATCCAGATGCTGGGCTGGTTGGCACAGTAAGACGGAATAATGGTGCTAGATTATAAGTATATCTAGTATTGATAATGTTCGGAAACGTTATGTGCAGATGATGTGCAGTGGTTTTCATGCAATCGTTGTTTCTGTGACACGTGTGTTTTTATACATTTTTACTCAGGAACTCAGGCACAGAGGGACGTAACTCTCAAGGTATCAGGGCTAGTAGGGTTAAATAAACAAGACTGAAATTGTGTTTGTAATCTGTTTATAAATGTTCGACTGGCAGAATGGTCAGAGCGCTAGCCTTTTAAAGGAAAAGTTACAGGGTTTCAGGCTCAATACCTGGTAATGCCACACCCAAGTCTACCCAGCTATAAATGGGTATCTGGGACTCTGCAATAAGGAAGGGGATTGGTCACCCCACCTCATAAAGCTGAGACCTGGTGTAGTGAAGTATCTAACACTTCACTTCTCTATGGCAGTATCTGACATTGGAATATTTATACATATTTTTTTAATCTGCTTATTCGGCGAAGCATTATAGGATGTTTGTCACCTGCTACTTGATCCATCTTCTTCTGGAACACCCTCTATATAAGGTCTTTTCCAATTTTGAGGTCATGTGTTTGTGTCACTGGTTGCTCAAGATAAACCTCTACAAGGTGTTCACACCAATTGTCAATACATTCTTGAATTAATTGATTCATTACCCCTCAGCGCTCTCAAGGGACACAAGCCTTCAACAAATTTATGCCAAGTCTTCCTTTCTGCTCCTAACAAGGTCTTTCCAAGTCTTCCTTTGTGCTCCTTACAAGGTCTTTTCAAGTCTTCGTTTTCTTTATTCCTTTAATTTCTGCCTCCAGTTCTCTTCCCCTTGTGTTTCTTGGTCTCCTTCTACCTCCCTTACCCTAGGGATTCCAGAATAAGGACTGCCTTGTAATGCTATAAACAGGTTTCCTCAATGTGTGTCCCATACATCGCCAGCATCTTCTTCTCATCTCTTGTTCCAATGGCACTTGTCTGGCTCTTGTTATCAAATCCACATTGGTGATCTTGTCATACCATTTCCATTCTGCTACGAGGGGCGTTCAGAAAGTAATGCACCACATCGTTTTTCTCAGGAGCTGTTTATTCAAAAAGCATGAAATTTATACACGATATACATGGATATCCCAACGGGCTGATCACCCGTTTGCCAGTCACTTTGATTACGGAAACAACAGCAAACGGATTGATTTGTCGTTGCCCTAAAGACGCCATTAGGCGTGATGGGAACAACGGCAAAGAAAATCTATTCGCTGTTGCCCTTAGGCCACTGACTGCTTTGCCAGTCGTTGGCTAAGGATGGAAGAAGAAGAAGATACATGGATATGTCATGTAAACATCGGTATTAATCAACATAACCCCCATCAACTTGTACGGCTTTATGCCAACGCGAAACAAGTGCATGTATTCCCAGCCCGTACCAGATTTTGTCTTGATCATGTAGCCATTTCTTCGCTGCATGAATCACTCCTTCATCATCTTCAAACCTTGTCCCACGGAGTGCATTTTTAAGTGGACCAAATAGATGAAAATCAGAGGGTGCCAAATCTGGACTATAGGGTGGATGGGGTAGTACAGTCCAACCCAATTTGGTGATTGCTTCCCGTGTTGCCAGACTTGTGTGAGGGCGCGCATTATCGTGAAGGAGAAGCAGGTCTGCTGGATTCTTGTGCGGCATTTCTTTGTGAAAACGTTGATTTGAGTTTTTTCAATGTCTTAATGTAAGCTTGCAAATTGATTGTCTCTCCTTGGCATAACGTCCACAAGAATCACACCTTCAATGTCCCAAAAGACAGTGATCATGACCTTTCCAGCTGAAGGAATTGTCTTGGAATTTCTTTCTTCTTGGTGATTGCGGATGATGCCACTCCATTGATTGTCTTTTTGTCTCAGGTTCAAAATGATGTGCCCAGGTTTCGTCACCTGTAACGATCTTAGCCAAAAAGTTCTCTCCATCAGCATTGAAACGCTCCAACAATTCAGAAGAATTTGCTTTCCTTTGCAATCGGTGGTCATTTGTGACACTTCGAGGAACCCATCTTGCGCAAACCTTAGAAAATCCGGGAGTTTTTATAACTGCATTTGCACTACCAATGCTGACTGACAGCTGTAAGGCCAATTGTTGAGTAGTGATTCGCCTATCAGTAAGAATAATGCCCTCAGCGCATTTCAACATTTCTGCGTTGGTGGCTGTGGCAGGACGTCCCCAGCGCGGCCGATCAAGCAGCTCCGTATCTCCACGTCCTGATTGATTCTCTGAACCCAGCGACTGACTGTACTCCTGTCGACTGCAAAACTTCCATACACATCACATAGACGCTTGTGAATATTCACAACAGTTTCCTTCTCTGCAACGAGAAATTCTATCACAATTCGCTGTTTATAACACAAGTTGCTAACACGCTCCATTTCAACGGTTTAGGGCAGCCGTTTTATTTGGCCGGTTGCGGTGCAATTTGGTGCACACAATTGGCACATGCCATATTTTAAGTATGCAAAATGTCATGCTTCTATCTTCATTACTAGCTGAGAAAAACGATGTGGTGCATTACTTTCTGAACGCACCTCGTATTCTAAGCAAGAACCGACTAATGAAAGTCTGTAACTTCTTGGTTGTTGTTTTTGTTGTTCTCCATATTTCAGAGCCATTCAAAAGGACTGACGACATTTCTGCAGCTCAATGATGGGTCCCTGCTCTTCTGGTTTCTCACTGGGTCATTTTTGTTTGTATAGCTGCTTTTCTCTTAAATCTGTTTTCAAAGGTGGTCAGGTTTTTTTAAATTGTGCACCTGCCTTCTTTGTTGATATTCATTTCTAAATATGAAAAGCTGCACTTTTCTTCAGCCATCTGGCTATCTTCTTCTTCTTCGTTCATCCTGAAAAGGACGTTGGTTGCATTGTGTCCGTTTACAGCGAAGCTGCGATATTTGCGTCTTTTGGCCGACACATCCGACTTCAGCATGGCATTTTTGGGACCGGGTTAGCCTTCCCTCTTCGATCCCTACTCCCTCAGCCAGACTGCAGTGATGCAGCCTGTTTCCAGGACCATCACTTGGAGGTGGAGTAGGGTCTTGGTCAGCTCTCATTCGCTGACCCTGACAGTCTAGCTATGGGTCGCTGACTGCATTCCTCACTGTTGACGTGTCTTAGGTCCCATCTGGCTATCTGTTTTTTAAGGATTTTTTTGTGCATTATGTTTTCTCACTTCCTTTATTTTATTTACCCCGATATGCAGTCCTGTTTTTGCTACTTCCATCTTCAGTCTATCTGTATTTTACTGCAGGTCTTATGATCCACACGTCATTTGCAAAATTAAGATCACACTGTTTGTCAAATTCCCACTGCTTTCTGTTCTCCTACTTTCTATTGTTTATCACATTATCCAGTCCACTACTATGAGAAACATGGTGGCGACAGCATACATCCTTGTCCGACAAAGCTGTATACCATCAAAGTTTCTGAAAGTGTTCCCTTATTTTTTTACTTGCTGTTATAAAAACAAGGCATGTCATATAAGGCAACTAATAGGAGGTTGTTCATGAGGCTGGCATCATCTTCATGTCAAAAACATTGCTACAGAAACTACAGCATCAAGAGTATGTTAATGCTTTGTGCAGGCTTCCTGCAGGAGGACCAACTGTACTGGTGGCTCCATGCTCCATAGGCAGCAAAAAGGAAAATGATGATATAACAAGAACTGAAGTTCACATACAGAACATTTTTAATTACAGTTATCCAGGTACTCACCCATCTCACACAAGGAACATATTTTACGGGCCGTCTTGTTAGCAAACTCTCCTGGAGGACATGGCTGACACTCTATACACTCAGTTGTACTGAGGAAATAAACACAGTAACAGCCTGTACTTGTCTGCATGAACAATGGAAAAGAGATAGCAGGTGGTATGGACTATCCGTAAACATGGCTAAGTTGAGATAGTTTACAGTTAAAGTAGTGCACATCAAATTTTCACATAAGTTATACCCTTATTCACAAGCTGCATGTTATAGTATATACAAACTAAGTGCAACAACTATAGTGGTAACTGTCATCCTTTGAATATAGTATTTTACTGTGATATACATGCATGGAGGCATATCTGGAGTCATCCTTATATGACCACCAGCTATGCACAATGCTACAATATATGTAAGTGGAAGTGAACATATGTCTGTGAGGCTAATTACATCCTCACTGACTCTTGAAATCATCCACACACTTCCAGGGATTACCCCTGTGCTGAAACTTGTTGAGAACCCAGCATTGCACACTAAGCTTGGAGAAGTCACTTGAGCCCCAGGTGTAATTCTTTGGCTTTGACTTGGTTGACTGCATGCAGGAGGATCTCACTGTGGACCCAGTGATAGGCAGGGGAAGCAGAGAAGTGGCTCTGTGCAGGACGTGACAATTCCTTGGGACAGCCCAGAACCAGAGTACAGTATTTTAGCTCTGCATAGTTGGAGAGGGGAGCCGCGGTAGCATAGTGGTTAGTGCACTGGCTTCCTAGCTCAGTGGTCTATGGTTCGATCCCCAGATGAGGTGGGAATTTTTTAGACCGCAAATGGCTCCTGGGTCGACCCAGCCCCAATTGGGTACCAGAGCAACTCTGGGAAGGTTAAGGCGGCAGGCGTGATGCTGACCACATCACCCGTAGTGTGCCGATGGTCAAGAAAATATGGGCCTAACACCATATTCCCAATATGCTTCAATGGGCGTGTAATGGGATCCTTTACCTTTACCCTATAGTTGGAGAGCCCCCTTGAATAGCAGGGAATGCACAGTATGCCACACACTTCTTACTCCTAGCTTGGGACCTGATGTGATGATCCTTTAAATGCAAGCCAAGCTGGAGCTCATGACTTCAACTCAACATGTTTCGGAATGGCAGAAAAGCCACAGGAAAAGCCTAGATAATACCAAGGAGTCTTCAACTTGATATTGGCTGCTAAAGAGCAGCCCTAGTTAAACAACAACAACTGTGGTATACAGCTGTTGTTGTTATAGTTCCAGCAGTGTTTGGACTCGCACAACTCAATGCCATGTAGTGACTTTTATCATCATCTTGGCACAGTAATGCTGGGGTGACCATGGATTTTCTACCCACCCCGGAGAAAAGGCAGAACTGAACTGTCCTAGCACTAGGGAAGACAACCAGGATTATTCTGTGTCTCCTCAAGATGTGTAGCCAAGGTAGCTTTTACAGTGCTTATTCTCCTCCACCAAATTGCATGCTGGCTATGCTGAGTTCTCCTGGCTCCACGCATGGGACCAAAAGTTAAAGGCAAAATGATCATCATGTCCTGAGTCACTGTGCCTTCATGATGAGCTTTGGTCATATGAAAGCAGCACATTCTGGTTCCCACTTCTCAGGCCTGCTATATATAGTTCTGGGTCCTTTGCAACCACAGAGTGTATATAAGGTGCAAGGGATCGAGTTTGTTATCAAGGTTTGCTCCTCTAGATCCATTGTATTTAGCCAGGGGATTTGCACCCCCAGTTACCAGCACCCCCCCCCCCCCCCCCCCCCCCCCCCCCATGTATATGAGAGGTTATGCTAGAACAAGAGGCTTACACTGTAGTGATCGCTCCTTTCATAAAAAAAATATTAACTAGGCCTAGGGTGATGAAAGGGGAGGGATCCATACAGAGGCAACTCCACTACCCATGACACCAACACATCACACCCCCTGTCTGTGATACAGACTTGGATCCTGGTATACAGCTGTAAGAACAGGTATTGGTCATCATTTAAGGAAGGCAAAGACAGTAAGGAAGGGAAGTGGTCACCCCCACCTCATAAAGTTGAGACCTAGTAAAGGTGAAATCTCTAACACTTCACTCCCCTATGGCAGTATCTGCTTTGGTTACCTTTACCTTTTACTGTGGAATGACTGTGTCCCATTATGAGTTCAGCAGATGTAGTGAAATACATCTGTACACACATGATATATAGCTCACAACACAACTTAACCATACACATCTGTACACAAAAACTACATAACTTATAACACATTTCAGCTCAGCTGAATATTCTGCTTACTTGCAAAAGTGCCCCAGGTCACATGGCCTACATGAAGTTTGCCCGGTAAGATTACTGTAAAACCCAGCCTCGCAAGAATCACACTTGACTGCCCCAGAAATATTTACAAATTTACCTGAGAAAGAAGTAGATCAAAACTTTCAATGAGTGGCCTAAAACATGTTTATTTAACCATACACATAACTGTCAGCATCGAAGATAAATAAAGTGAAGTGTGATTAATTTTAAATAAGAAAAATTCTTTGGTTTTGTTTAACTATATAATAAATGAAATCTTTGTTTCATCGGGGTAAAGAAATAAGCATGATTTCCTTTTTTTACACTTCTTACTTACTTAGTCGTTCCCCTTCTACTGTGAGGTGTAGAGGTTTGGAAGAGAGAGCGCCAGACTATCCCATCGGCTGTCTTCCTCCTGGCCTGGTTCCATTCTAGTCCTCGGTCCTTCAAAGATTGTCTAACGTTGCCCTCCGGGCTGCCCTGGGGGTCTGGATCCCTGGCTCATTGTTTCCCATGCTTGTCGTGGTAGCCGATCCTCTCCCATTCTGCAGACATGGCCAAACCATCTTAGTTGGGACTGTTCTACTTGGGTCTTCAGGGGTGGGATTTTAGGCCTTGACGTATCGTCTGGTTGCGGACCATGTCTCAAAGTTTGCTCCAGGGGACCCTGTCAAACGCCTGTTCCAGATTCATGAAACAAAGATGGATCTCACTCCCACACTCAAGGGCCCTTTCACTCAGCCGTCTGAGTGCGAAGACCAGGTCTTGAGTACTTTGGTTTGCTCGGAATCCGCACTGGACCTCATCCAACTGTGGCTCAGCTAGGCGTCAGAGTCTCTGCTCTAGGATTCTAGAGCAGATTTTACCAGGGACACTGAGAAGGGATATGCCTCTATGGTTTCCACTTACACTTCTGCCCTGCAATAATATAATCTTTAAAGTCTTTTTTTTTCTTCCCAATTAAGACATTTGTTACTGCAATAGTTATTATTAACATTCCATTCACAAACATTAAAATAAAAACACACACATGTACACCCACACGTGTACACAGAGAGATTCTATGGGGAGGCTGGTGAGATTTAAATGTGCAAGACAGACTATCCTTATGTTTAAGTATACAAGACAAAATGTGTGATTATTTTTATATGTACAATACTGTTGAAGCATACAGGACATACTCAATGACTATTTCTGAATACACAGGACAGACTATGAGTAAATTAAAATGTACCAGACTTATTCAATGGTTACAATTAAGTCTACCTGACAGACTTACGATTACGTTTAAACGTATAAGACTGACTCAAGGTTGTATAAGACTGACTCAAGGTTGTATGAGACTGACTCAAGGTTGTATAAGACTGACTCAAGGTTGTATAAGACTGACTCAAGGTTGTATAAGACTGACTCAAGGTTATACAGGACTGACTACATTAATTCAGTACCCTTTAGCACCCCAAGGAGCACAGGCCTTCACCAAATTCATGCCAAGTGTAAGTGCTCCTGTCCTGTGCCAAGTGCTCCTGTCCTGTGCCAAGTGCTCCTGTCCTGTGCCAAGTGCTCCTGTCCTGTGCCAAGTGCTCCTGTCCTGTGCCGAGTGCTCCTGTCCTGTGCCGTCTGCTCAAGGTTCTTCCATGTCTTCTTTATCCCTTTCATCATCTGTCTCCAGTTCTCTTCTCCAAGTGTTTTCTTTTTGTCTCCCTCTACCTCTCTTACCCTGGAGATGCCAGAACAAGGACTGCCTTGTAATGTTATCAACAGGTTTCCTAAACATGGTTCCAATCCGTCTCCAGCGTCTTCTCTTGTTCCACTGGCATCTGTCTGGTTCTTGTCATCAGTTCCACATTGGTGATCTTGTCATAACGTTGCATCCCTTCTATTCTATGCAAGCACCCATTTATGAAAGTCTGTAGCTTTCTGCTGTTCTTCATGTTTCAAAGCCAAACAACAGGACTGATTTGAGTAAGCACACATTTATTAAAGTCTATAATTTCTTGGAATTACCCTTTGATTATGCTTAAATGTACAAACTGACTGTATGATTATACTTACATATACAAGACTTCTTTAAATGTACAAAAATAACTCTAATAGTATGTACATGTATATAAGTACATTTTATTACCATCAACAATTAATTTGTTCCCCATGGAATGTAACTGATGCTTACCCCTAATTTCAGTTCAGCCAATGAGATTCTGGTCTATTTGGCTTCCTCTTCTACCGTTCTCCTTTCTCACATATTTTTTCCCCCGGTGAGTTCCAGTCATATGCATGTCTAGTTGTACTAAATTGTTGTTTCCTGAGGATATGTCCTATTCATACTATGATAAGGTGTTCAAGAACTGAAACCGAGAATCACTTTGAAACCTGATCAGGCACAACGGAGTCTGCAATAAGTTCATTAACCTAATAAGGTAAACACCTAAAGGCATGGCAAACAGATTCTTCACGAAAGACTACTTACAGAACTCTTTGATATAAGATCTGGAGTGTGGCAGGGATGCTTCTTGTCATCATTTCTCCTCTTACTAGCTACAGATTAAGTTCTGAAGACAACATCAAACACCAGAAATGGAATTAAGTAGACTCTTTAAACAGCAGTTTTGATTTTGCCAATGGCCTTGCTCTTTTATCCCAAAACCGAAACCAGATGTAAGACAAAATGAGAATACTGAATGAGAGGTCTGAAAAGATTTCTAGAATAAACCCTGTAGATGATAGCCTGACTGCCCATCATTATTATGACCCTACTTTGTCTGCCTGTAATCCTTGCCTGCTGTAACAAGTTCACACAGAACATTTTCACTCACAGTTATCCAGGTTACTCACCCATCTCACACATGGAACATATTTTACTGGCGGTCTCATTAGCAAACTGTCCGGGGTGACATGGCTGACATTCTATACACTCAGTTTTACTAGGGAAAAAAAACAGTAAAAGAATTTACTTATCTGTATCCTTGAAAAACTGTATGGGATAAGTATAAGGAAAAGACAACCAGTAAGCATCACTAAGTTAATAATCTAGAGGTTAAGTGTGGAAAACAACAAACCACATAAATGATGTGCCTAATTTGCATGCTGCATGTTATAGGATACACCCACGTGTTACAGGTGCCTGAAAGGGGAGCAATGATTGGTAACACTATAACCTGCCATGCGAGTAGTAAGAAGCGACTCAGGAAGGGTGGGCATGGGACTGGCTACCCCACCCTATAGAAATTTTAAGCCACAAAAATTTCAACAAATCAACGAGGAAACCAGCTGATAGTATTACCAGGGAGTCCTTGTTCCGGAATGCCAAGGGCAGGAGAAGCAGAGATAGATCAAAGACACACAGAGAAGAGAACTGGAGACAGGAGTGAAAATGGAGGGCAAGACATTGAAAGATTAATGGCCAGCGACAAGACTTGGCTTGTGTTTCTTGAAAACTTATGCCCCTTGGGGAACTAAAGGGTATTGATTGATTAATTCTTTGACTCCGGAACAACGCTCAGAGCATTGGTCAGATTTGACACCCGTGCCAAAACAATGCTCTGAGAGTTGTTTTTAGTCTATCACAAATTGAAATTACGGCACAGGGTGGAAAATAATTCCAAAGTCAAAGAGTTAATATTATAGGATATGACAACTGAAACATCAAAACTGCACTTTCATCACTGCCATGCATTTATTACACAACTTTACTGAGTTAGATCTGTCCCATTTAGTTCCCTGGGTCTGTCTCATGTAGTTCCTTGGGTCTGTCCCATGTAGTTCCCTGGGTCTCTGAAGAAACAAAGACAGAAGAGAACTACTGCTTCCTTAAGCATGTCACAAGAAGAGACTATTAGGTTCTGCATTGTACTGGCAATCTCATGATGTAGAACACATTTCTACAGAGACCGCTGCTGAAAGAGCATATGCACTATAGTAGACTTCCTTTAGTTTATTTGCAGTGGCTGGTCCATGCTAAATAGGAAGCAAAACAACAGGAGATCATGATGATGATACTAACAGAGAAATGTCTTAAGGAGTAGCAGATATAGCGGAACAACAGCTAGGGCAAGCACATTATGAAACTTAGAAGACTACAACTAACCAGATAACTAAAAAGAAAAGGCGTGAGCCAACTGAACAAAGTCAATGTTGCTTTGTTAGCCAATAACTTCACATGCAGAAATCCATGAATATGGAGTATAGCACTTGAACTTACAATTATGAAATACAGAGCTGAAATCCACAATTATGGAATAAAGTGTTCAAACTGACAATTACAGAACATATTGCTCAAATTTACAACTGTGGGATGTATAGCTCAAACTCACAAATGTAGAATATACAGCTTAAACTCACAAATGTAGAATATGGAGCTTAAACTCATAAATGTAGAATAGTTAGCTCAAACTCATAGGTGTAGAATATATCGGTTGTACTCACATATGTAGAATATATAGCTCAAACTCACAAATGTAGTATATATAGCTTACACTCACAAAAGTAGAATATACAGCTTAAACTCACAAATGTAGAATATATAGCTTAAAATCACACATGTAGAACATATAGCTCAATCTCACAGCTATGGAATAAATTTCTTGAACTCACAGTAATGGAATACAGCCTTCAAAATTACAAACTACAGAATAAAAAACTCAAAATTACAACCAAGTGCCCAAACTTCCAACTATGGAATAAAGCACTCAAATGTACAACTATGGAATTAAGTGCTCAAACTCATACCTATGGAATAATGCATTCAAAATCACAGCTACGGACTACAGCGCTCACATTCAATGCTTTACGATATGGAATATAGTAGTCAAATACATAACTATAAAATAAGGTGCTAAAATCTACAAATGTGGAATAAAGTGCACCAACTCACAAATTACAAATACTATTGAACTCATAAACACACTCATCAAGTCACATCAATAAAAAAAATACAGCTACTGATAATACACCTCAGCTGTGAATACCATATTAAAAATACTACCTAAACCACAACACACCCTAGTTTAAAACCACAACACATCCTAGTTTAAATCCACATTTGGCTTACTTGCAAAAGTGCCCCAGGTCACATGGACTACAAGCACTTTGTCCCGTAAGATTACTGTAATATCCAGCCTCACATGAATCACAATTGATAGCCCCAGAAATATTTACATATTGACCTGAGAAAAAAATGGATAAAAACAGAACGCATAATTATGGATTAGTGCATGGTTAAAACAGGGAGTGCAGGAAAAGGCACATAAATTATCAGTAGGAGGGAAGTTTCAGATGGCCACAAAACAAAAGATGAAGAACAATAATAGAAGTGGAAACCAGAAAACTAGGATCTCATAGACAGAGCTGAAAAAGATGGCCAACAATAGAAATTAGTGGTCAGCAACAACTGCAGCACTAAATTCCACAGGGAATTAAATAAATTGGTGATGATGATGAAAGCAGTAAGTATCCATTCATTTATTTCTCCTTTGGCTCCATATGCAGCCATGGAGCCCCCACCGTAGCTACCTCCCTTGCAGGAGGCCTTCACTAAAGCATTCATCTGCTCTTGCAGTGGTAGTTTCTACAGCAAGAAGCCTCTTATGACATGCCTGGAAGTACTTTCTCCTTCTCTTCTTTGCTTTCAGCTTCCTGTGGCTCATAGGTCTTCAGTTAGTCCAATGGCAAGTCCACCTGTCCTTTCCACACCTTCATTATGGTTAAAATGAAAATATGAAAGCAATGCACAACTGTTGATATGAAACCATGTTAAGTACAACACAATGATGAACATGAAACCAAAGTAGTAATATATTATGGCTAATATGATTTTAAAAATTGGTCAATACAAAACCAAGGAAGCATGGTCGGCCCTGAGGATTTTTCAAAGCGGTGTTCCCCCGATAAACTGCATTGTTCTCCTATAAGGGTCAGTATCATTCTATTAAGTTGGATCACACTTTAATTTCTACATTTTTTTTTAAGTTCCCCCCCCAAGATGGTGTTTGGTGTGGCTGCACCGCCCAAGTTGCAGCTCTGCTTACTTACTTACTTAGTCGTTCCCCTTCTACCGTGAGGTGTAGAGGTTTGGAAGAGAGAGCGCCAGACCATTCTATCAGCTGTCTTCTTCCTGGCCTGGTTTCATTCTAGTCCTCGGTCCTTCAAAGATTGTCTAATGTTGTCCTCCCAGCGGACTCTGGGTCGTCCTGGAGGTCTGGATCCCTGGCTCTTTGTTTCCCATGCTTGTCGTGGTAGCCGATCTTCTCCCATTCTGCAGACATGGCCAAACCATCTTAGTTGGGACTGTTCTATTTGGGTCTGCAGCGGATGGGATTTTAGGCCTTGACGGATCGTCTGGTTGCGGACCATGTCTCTTCTTGTTACTTCAACCACTTTCCTCAGATACCTCATTTCTGAGGTTTGGATCTGGCTTTTGTGGGTTGTAGTCATTGCCCACGACTCGCATCCATATGTCAAGACTGGGACATAGGTGGAGCGGTATACAGCCATCTTCGTTTTCTTACCAACCTCTTTCTTGCTGAGGAATCCACGATTTATGGCCTGAAAAAGTCTCCCAGCCGCTGCTTTTCGAGTGGTTGCAGCTCTGCATGGAACCAAATTGTAATGATCAATTTAATACCAACCTGATGGGCATGGGGCACATACTGCTGAACCAGCCTTTGCAGCAAAATGGCCTACTGTGCAGTTTGTGCAAAGATCGCTGTGTGTCTTATTGCTGCAATATAGAAATATTTTATACGAATAAGGATTGGAAAAGGAGAAAGAAGAAGAAGAATAGAGTGATAGAGTGCATGTTAACAACATGAAAGAGCTGTATTAGACAATGTTTAAGTTCACAATTATAAAGTGAAGATTGCTCAGGTGACAGTTAACAACATGAAAGAGCTGTATTAGACAATGTTTAAGTTCACAATTATAAAGTGAAGATTGCTCAGGTGACAGTTAACAACATGAAAGAGCTGTATTAGACAATGTTTAAGTTCACAATTATAAAGTGAAGATTGCTCAGGTGACAGTTAACAACATGAAAGATATGTATTAGACAATGTTTAAGTTCACAATTATAAAGTGAAGATTGCTCAGGTGACAGTTAACAACATGAAAGATCTGTATTAGACAATGTTTAAGTTCACAATTATAAAGTGAAGATTGCTCAGGTGACAGTTAACAACATGAAAGAGCTGTATTAGACAATGTTTAAGTTCACAATTATAAAGTGAAGATTGCTCAGGTGACAGTTAACAACATGAAAGATCTGTATTAGACAATGTTTAAGTTCACAATTATAAAGTGAAGATTGCTCAGGTGAAACAACATGAAAGAGCTGTATTAGAAAATGTTTAAGTTCACAATTATAAAGTGAAGATTGCTCAGGTGACAGTTAACAACATGAAAGAGCTGTATTAGACAATGTTTAAGTTCACAATTATAAAGTGAAGATTGCTCAGGTGACAGTTAACAACATGAAAGAGCTGTATTAGACAATGTTTAAGTTCACAATTATAAAGTGAAGATTGCTCAGGTGACAGTTAAAAATGCTAAACGTAGAACCCCACTTAACGATCTGAGTATATTCTTAGAAAATAGAGCGCTAAACGAAAGAAAGCTCTATGGGGCCAATATTCTTCTTTGATCCTTAGCTGCTGACTGTCAAAGCAGTCAGTGGCCATCAGGCCTGGTGGCGTCTTTTAGGCCAGCAACAAACTACTTCCACTTTGCTCAGTCGGCAGCCATCCTTCGTGCAGTGCCCGCCCTAGCTCTGGTTCATTCTTTGCATCTAGGCCTCCACAGCTCTCCACCAAGTTGTTTTTGGTCAGCCTCTCTTTTGCTTTCCTTCAAGATTGGGGGGCGGGGGGGGGGGGGGGGCAAATATACCATAACATAAATGAAGACATAATCCTGATTAAGTTATTTTTAGCCTGAGAAATATACAACAAAGCTCTACTCTAGCAGTCTATCTCCCCATCACTGAAATGTATTGAAAAAAGCATAAAATTAAAAAAAAGGGGGAGAGGGGATGATTAGAAAAGTTGGGTAGAAAGTGAAAGTTGATGAGAGTTCTCTTTATCTGCTGTCTCCCTATCACACACATCGCATCGTGGCTATGTGATCTGACTAGCTATGTGCACAAATGTAAATTCTGATGGCCACTCTCAGAGAGTTGTTCAAACTTGCTAATTTTGCCAATTTGTATGGACATTCGATTTTTAAAAATGGATTAAAATTTAAAAAGCAACACAATGAAGCAGTGCTATATGGTGTAGCACTAAATGTCTGTGTGAACAGTTATAAAGGTTTGATAACGTCAACAATTATAAAGTTAAAGCTGACGATGCTTGTTTTTACAGTTACAAAGCACTAACGAAAGAATACACTGAGGGGCAGACAACAAACTGGTTTGAATTTCGTATGAGGGAGGATGAACTCCAGTCAACCACCAGCAAGTCATATAACTTAGATTATAAGCAACTAGGAATACAGATGGACTGCACAAGTGACAGAATTTTACTGAAACAACATGACGAAAAACAAAAAAAGCACAAACATGTACGGAAATGGAAAATTATAATTCACCTTTTTCTGAGATGCTTCACTGCAAAAAGGTAAAGGTAGGCCCATTGCACAATACTGCTGCAGCGAAATGAAGTGTTATAGACTTCATTATACTAGGTTAAGCTTTATGAGATGTGACCAGTTCCCTTCCTAGCTACCTTTGCCTTCTTTAACTCAAAAGCTGAGTCAGGTTATCATTTAAAGATAGGTGGACTGGCTGGGAATCACTGAAAGGTTCTGAGCCCGGTAACCTTGCCATGAAAGGCAAGTCCTCTAACCACTCTGCCAGTCAGATGCTTCATGGATAAATACAATAAAATCAGTTTTTTAATTTAAAAAAAAAAAAAGAATCAAACAAAAAAGCATACTTGGTTGATGTTCCATTTGGACACTTTTCACAAGAAGATTGGCCTTGCTGTGGCTGGTATTCCCCAGCCAAACAGCCACTGCAAACATTTTTAACATTAAAGCAGCAATGAATGACACAATGTAATTGTTAATGACTGTGAGATTTCATCTGCTGTTGTTGTTTTCGATCAGCGGATTTAGCCCTTCGGCCCAATAACATGCTGGGGTGCCTGTGGACTTTCCTTCCTACCCGGTCAGAAGCCAGACGCCTGTGCCATCTCAGCTCCTTTCTATCCACAGAGGGTTTGTACATTGTCTCTGTCCATGTGTATGCTATACCTCATGTCCACACAATGGTGCAGTCTTGGTAAATTTTCACTCCAACAATTCCTTTAAGTTACAGCTTTGCAACCATACTTCCCACGGAACCCAAACACTTTGGTTTCCCGGAAGCTGCCCGCAGAGTCATCGAAGCAACTCCTGTGGATCGCTAGTCAGCATCGTTTATGGTCAGAACTACGACGGTATCTGATTATCTTCGCGCCTCCGACTTTCATTCTTGATTAATGAAAACATTCTTGACAAATGCTTTCGCTGTAGCTCGTCTTGGAGATCTCATCTACAAAATGATCCCAGATTATAAATATAGACAAGAGTGAGGAATGCAGTCAGCGAACCAGAGCTGACCAAGACCCTACTTCACCTCCAAGTGGTGGTCCTAGAAACAGGCTGCATCACTGCAGTCTGGCTGAATGAGTAGGGATCGAAGAGGGAAGGCTAACCAGGTCCCAAAAATACCGTGCTGAAGTTGGATGTGTCGGCCGAAAGGTGCAAATATCGCAGCTTCGCTGTAAACGGACACAACGCAACCAACATCCTTTTCAGGACGAACGAAGAAGAAGAAATATAGACAAAAGTAAAATATGTTATAAGTCAAAACTAAGTAGCCCAATGTAGTTCCTGGGGGTCTCAGAAGATACAAAGAAAGAATAGAACTACTGTATCCTCTGGCATGTCGTAGAAAGTGACTAATAAGAGGTTGTACATGAGGCTGGCAATCTCATCAGATAAAACAAGTTGCCATAGAAACCACTATGGCTACAGCATGTGAATGCTTGGTGGAGGCTTCCTGCAAGGGTAGCAGCTGCAGTGCTGGCTCCTTGCTCTGTCAGGCGCGTAAAGGAAAATGATGATGACGCAAATATAAGATAAGTCAAAACTAAGCAAGATGAGGTAACATTTCTCTTTAGACTAGTAAATTATGGTGGTCACTGAAAATGATTCTTAGTAATCCCACTTGGAGTGCTAAGCATACAACGGGATATCATTCTATAATTTACTAGTGTAAAGAGAACTGTAACAGTAAGATGACTAAAAGGCCAATTTTACAAATGCTTATTTGTAACTCCTCTCAAGTTCTAAATGAAGAGCAAACTGTTTACAGATGGATGCTTACTTTTATTTGCAAACGTCCCTGCGTCACAAATGTCACATGTGTTGGTGGGTAGACCAGTGCAGTTTTGAATTGGTATACTAGCATAATATGCCGGATTAAGTGTCAGACATCCCCAGTTCAGAGTGAATAGTATTAAAGCGGTTATCCAAACATCTGTGGATGGAACATTACAAAAAAATTACAGCACCTCTCAATCTGGTATTTACTGTATTTTACAAAAAAAGGGAGGAGTCCCATAGCAGATACTGCCAAAGGGGAGTGAAGTGTTAGAGACTTCATTAGACTAGATCCAGTGTGGTGTGGTAACCAGTTCCTTTCATCGCTGCCTTTGCCTTCCCTAACTCAAGAGCCAAGTCAGGTATCCATTTATAGCTAGGTAGACTGGAGCATGACACTACCAGGTTTGATCCAGGAACCCGGAAAGTGACCTGTGAGAGGCAAGAGCTCTAACTGCTTAGCCAACCTTACGCTCTGGTATTCATTCCTTGTACTAAATCAGACATCTTTTTTTTGTGTCTGTAAAACTGCTTGATATATGAGCCACGATAAACAAGAACTATGTGTTACCAAATTTCAGTTGGAAACAGGAAAAAAAATAACACACCCGCAGAAGAAGATTTACCCCTAGGCTGGAACCCACACAGAAGAGAAGAATAGGGAGGCCAATGAAAACCTGGAAAAGAAAGGTAGAAGAGGAATTCACAGACATTGAGACCGCACGGGCAAAGCTGAAGAAGACAGCCCAAAGCAGAAATCGGTGGCGACCAAAAATTGTAGACGTATGATCCCGAGGGAATGAGAAAGAAATTAAGGTGTCACCGCCAAGAGTGTGTGGGCAATAAGTTCAAATTTTTTTTTAAAATTTCTTCTTCTTCTGCATTCAGTTTGTAGTCATACGAAATCTACAGGCCTGTTCCTAGTACTAAGTCCACAGTCTAATCCAAGTCAGCGCAGCAGCTCCATACAGCTAATGCGTGTGTGCTCTAATTTTACCTGGTGTCTGACCATAGCTGACGTACTCCATCTTCCAAAAGCCGAGTAGTGTTTTTTTGCTCTGGGCTGTCTCCCATAGCCTTTCTATTTCCTGGTGGTAACTGCAAGGCAGTAGGTTGGTTTGTTTGCCGAGGTTTAGCAGTGCCACCTGTTTCCCCTCCCATCCTGCTGGGAAACTAATAAACTGGTTTAGTTCGCAGCTGACAAACCATATCTGGATGTCATCCCATCTGTGGACAGCCTCGTTGGGGGCAGTCGCCCCTTCTGCCAGGATTTAAAAAAAAAAAATTAAACATAAAAAGGGTACAGTTATGGTAAGTGTGGACTGAGCAGTAAGTGCTTGAAGGCCCGCTCTCCCAGATCCTGCATTTATGTCAGATAGGTGATTAGGGGGTCAATGACCCTTGCTGCCCCAGATCACTGCCAGTCCATCCCTGGGTAATGGTTATGGTAGCAGGTATGTGTTTAATAAGTGCAACCACATAGTGATGTATCAATAGGCAGGTGGCCGACATGTTTGCGTCTGTCTACTATTCTTTAGTTCTCATGTCTTGAATGTATTAGCTGATCTGACTCAAGCCACAGTCAGTAGTAGTTTACATGTCTCTGCTTGGAAAGTGAAGTAATGTGATAACAAACATGAACAAGATACCGAGTCTCATTGAATGACACCTGAGTCACAGGAGGTTTGAAATTAAGAAAAGTAGGACGTATGTTCGATACGCCATTAAACAAATAATTCAAAGACGCAGTAATAAGGGGTAAGGATTAGGAATCTTAACCTTATTGACGTTGGATGGCGTCTTCATTTGAACCTCACAGGGGGGATCATTGACATTGTGCGGTGAAGTATAAACAATACTGCAACTCACGTTTAAAATTAAGGTGTTTTAATGAAAACATCCAAATCATGGTAAACAGCTTAGCATCTCCTACTCAAAGTCGGAATTATCTGCTTTGTGTAATCATCGGTGTCAAATTTCTCCTCAACAGATAAAATAGAATTGACGCTGTCGTAACTGTTTACTTAGCGCCATTTTGAACACCGTGTGATCAAAATGTCATGTGACTTGAATAGTCACTTGCGCAAGGATATATTTTTTAGGTGCTATTGGGCCATTGGGTATGCTAATGTTAGGTAGGTGTAAAACGGATCCCGTTTACATGCCCATTGAGGAATATTGGGAATATGATGTTAGGCCCATATTTTCTTGACCATTGGCACACGAGGGGTGATGTGGTCAGCATCACGCCAATGGTAACGTTAGCTCTCTCTAATTGTGTTGTGTGTCATTGGAAAGCTAATATATCTATTTGTTAGTTTGTATTTTTTTAACATAAAGGCATAATTGGTAGTTGTGATTTTCCCTGTTTACAATGATTTGACAGGTGTGATGCCACTTTCTCATATCGGCAGTTGTTCATATTATTTGGAATTGAAAACAATATATATCCTAATTATAATCCATCAGAGGTTGAACAGGATATTTGCCTTCATTAATAAAAAAATAAAAATATTTGACTTTATTATCTGCCACATATGTACAGCACAGATCGAAAGCAGAAACTACTTTGTGTGTAATACATATGCACAGGCAGAGCCAACGATTAAGCAGGGGACCACAGTTGAAAATATATTCACAGGAAAAGAGTGGAGTAAGTCAGATGAGAACTGGACTAACTACCAGCTAGTAATCATCAGCCTTGGTAGAGAGTGCAGAACTTGGGCCGATGGGAGAACATAGCTGGAGATTGATCAGCTTATGTATGATCATGCTGCGGATGATGATGATGCCATTGTGTACGCCAATGGGTCTGTAATCTGTGGTGAGAAATCAGGGTTGGGCTTATCAGCTAGAGTAAGGGCAGAATCGTCGCTGATCATAGCGGTGCTTACATGATAACAACTTCTAGCATGAGAATGGAATTAGAGGCAGCTACTGGAGCCTTAAGGTGGCTGTCTGAGATTTCATTAACAAGGGTAGTTATTGTATCAGGCTCACAATCCATGCTTCGGAAGGTCCGAAGTGGATGGCTTTGGTATCTTCAGGAACGGGTGTGGATCTACTGACCTGGTTGTAATGTTATGATGTATGTATATAAGCATTACCTCGTCATCTACACAAGCACACACACATGTTTCAGAAGGCACTCAGTAAAAGCATGTTCAGCTTGTAGCCATGTTTTATTTACAGAATATCGTACATGTCAAGATTCGCATTATATTACAATGTGTGGTTCGTACTTTAATGTATTCATATTACATCCCCCCTTTTTTGAAAAAAAATGTGTGCAAACATTTCCAACGAAATGTTTCATGTGAGAAAGGATAAGTATGTGTAATGCTCAGTGTGAGTATATATGTGTCACTGTCTGTATCGGCTGGGAGGTGTCACTGTACGGCCAGAACGAGTGGTGTAAAGTGCTGGTGGTTCTGCGGAAGTCCCTGGTTTAGCTTGAGTTGGTTGTGATTTCGGCCTTGGCGCTTGTTGGTTTTGTGGGGCACCAAGGTCTGGAGTTACTGCATTGTCTGTTGAAAGCATGGGAATTCTCTGTTCTGTTGTATTCTGTGGGATTTCTCTTATGTCCACTCTGTTTCGCCTCAGGAGGTTGCTGCTGCTGTCTGGTCTTAAAGTATAGCTCCTGGGTTCAGGGTTTCTGGAAATGATTGTTGCTTTTGACCATGTGTCATTGTTGTGGTTGTAGGTAGTTACATGCTGACCAGGATATAATGGTGGTAAGTCTTTAGCACATTTGTCATAGTTGGATTTCTGAACTTGCTGACGATGCTGAAATTGATCATATGTGCTGTCTCTATGTTGTGAACGGAAGTGGACCTTAGATGGTAGGAGGTCTTTAATTCTTCTATCAAACATAAGTTCTGCTGGACTGTCGATCTTACTGTCTACCGGTGTTGTTCTCCATCTCAAGAGTGCTAGGTGTACATCCTCTGTTCTTGTTTTCTTCATGATTGACTTGATAGTTTGTATCTGTCTCTCAATGAAACCATTAGATTTAGGGTATCTAGGTGATGATGTTGTGTGTTTGATCTTCCAGTCCTTAGTGAAGTTTCTGTATGCTTGACCTGAGAAATGTGGACCGTTGTCTGATCTAATTTCATCTGGGATGCCAAACATGCTGCAATACTTCTTTGTAATGTCTGCAATAACAGCTGATGGTGAGGGTTGTGGAAGTTTCTCAATGATGGGAAATTTGCTGTAGTAATCAGCAATAATAAGATAGTCATTATTGTCGATTGAGAAAATATCAGTTCCTATAATGCTCCAAGGGCTCAATGGTATGTCTGATGGTATGAGAGGTTCTCTGCACTGCCTATTTGCATGTTCTTGGCAAATTGAACAGTTTTTACATAGTGTTTCTATGTCCTTGTTTATCTGTGGCCAGTAAACATCTTTCTTTGCTCTCAGTTGTGTCTTCACAATACCAAGGTGACTATTATGGAGCTGTTTAAGGATGATATCGCGTTGTGTTTCTGGTACAACAATGCGATCTCCTTTAAGGATCAGACCATCTTCGATGCTTAACTCGTCCCTCATCGAGTAGTATGGACGGATGTGTGTTGGAACTTCCCTGATGGAGCTTGGCCATCCATGGTATATCAGTTCTTTGAGAGAGTTAAGAATAGGATCTCTCGTTGTGTCTTCTCTGATGTGTTCAAGCCGATTATCGCTAAACTTGACAGAATCAACTTTGATGTTTGGGGTAAGATCTGTTATCTTGTTGGGGTTTGGTAGTCTGCTGAGAGCATCTGCAAAACCTATATCCTCTTTAATGTTGTTAATAGTTACCACACTCAGCTTTTCGCACATTGGTAAACCCAAAATTGCAGGTCCTTCAACATCTACCAAGTAAAATGTTGACGATGTCCATTCTGAGCCTCTGTATGAACATTCAAGTGTTACTGCTCCAAAACAGTCTATACTTGTTCCATTGTAAGCTCTTAGCTTTGTCCTGCCACTCCTACGTTTTACATCCCTTGTGGGAAATCCTTGCTCATCCACCTTGTCAGGCATGATCTGTCTGAATATTCTTAAGGGTAGAGTGTTACCTTGGGCACCTGTGTCTATCTTGAACCGAATATTTCTTTCTTTGTGCATTTTAATTCCTGGTCTTCGGAATTTTACCTTGCAGAAAGCCTGCGTTCTCTTTGGTTCATTACTGAAAGTTAGTATCTTCACAGTATCAAAAGTGGAAGGATCACTTTCTTCACTGGAGTCAAGGTCCTCAGTCATCATAAAGTGTGTTTGTTTTGATGACTCTCTGCTGTGAAGGTTGTGTTGAGCACTGTCTTGTTTCCTCTTGAAACATAATTTTATCCAGTGGCCCCTCTTTCTGCAGTAATGACATGTAGAGTCTTTAGCTGGACAGTGGTTTTGTATGTGGTTTAGGCCACAACATTTACACATAGCACCTCTGCTTGTGTTGTGTTTTTCTTGTTGTTTCGAACCAGTTGCTTTGTTGTGTCTAGGTTTATAGCTTTTCACTGCATCCACCTGGGCTGCTAATGTACCTTGCTGAATTTGTTTAATGCTTAGTGCTTGTGCCTCGTGTTTCCTGCCTTCATCCAGAAGTTGTTGTAAAGTTAGCGTATCACTCTGGCTCAGTAGCCATTTCTGGAACTCTGGCATTGGTGTGCTAAGAAGAATCTGTTCAATAATTCGCTCTTTTTCTTCTTCGTTGGTAAATTTACATACTCTTGTTTTCTCCTTAATGCGAGTGAAGAAATCATCTAGGCTTTCACCACGTTTCTGTCGCAGGTGGTGAAGCTCTAATCTTGCCGCTCTAAAGTTTGTGTGCTTTATGATCAGACGCTTTTCAAATTCGTCCAATATGGCTACGGGGTCGGTTGCCGACTCAACCGGCATGGCGGTAGCAAAACTGTTGTAGATTTTCAAACCTTCATCGTCCAATGCTTCTAGGATATATGGAGTTAGGGTTTGTCCTTCCAGACCAGTGGTCTTGGAATATAGATCTATGCGTTGGCGCCATAACAAGAAAGCTTCACTCTTATCACCTTGACCGGCGAATCTCATTTGCGGTGCGTTGCGATATTGTTTCACCGCCATGGCTGACCACGATGACGAAAATTAGCCGAATACTGTACTCACGTGTTATCGTGTAGCTGTTTTGCGTCAGTCCGGTATCGACCGCTGCCACCATGTAATGTTATGATGTATGTATATAAGCATTACCTCGTCATCTACACAAGCACACACACATGTTTCAGAAGGCACTCAGTAAAAGCATGTTCAGCTTGTAGCCATGTTTTATTTACAGAATATCGTACATGTCAAGATTCGCATTATATTACAATGTGTGGTTCGTACTTTAATGTATTCATATTACACTGGTCATGCAGGGCTGCGCGGCAATGAGTGACTAGATTCAAGAGCACCCATATAAGGTACCGTACATTGGATATGGATAAGGGAGAGATACTGAGGGTAATTAATGATCGCTGTTAAGGTTAGAATTAATATGGTTTACGTTATTGTTACACACCCAGACATATGTCCAGTTATTTGTGAAGAAATATGTCTGTCGGTGGTCAACTGTATTTTTGCATAACTTTACATTTTTATTGAACGCTTCAGGGGTTTTCGAGGATAACGATTTTCACGTGCGCCGGGCGAATTCTGGATTCGTCAAAAGATAGACGGATTATTCTCTCTGCTCCTAGATTTTGGAGATATGTTAGTGGTAAGGTATACATTTTGAAGGCCACCACTATTGATCAATCATCATGATGGTTCCCGAAGCTTAACCAGAAGTCTTCGTACCATATGTGTGCAGGGAAGTACCGTATTTATTGTTTCCTCGACTTACTAACTTCTGCCTCATTGCTTGGGTGCTGGGGATTTACCCGCACTTGCTTGTCACAAAGGCCAGAGCCAAAGCGAGAGAAATCTTAACTAATTGATTGCCACGTTTGGGGATAATTGATTGACAAATGACTGTGTTATAAGCACGGACATTGCCTATATGCTTTTTTTCATGCCATGCATTTTTATCTTTTACGTTGATGGAATCGTCCTGTGAAGTCAATTTAATAAATGATGTTTGCCAGTGGACCAAACCACCTGCCGGCTCATGTTATTAGTTTTCAGTAAATAAATATTAGGCAAACATAAAGGTATGTTTTCAGGCACTCGTAAGAAATAAAGAAGTAGAAAACTAGACAACAGGAAAACAACACACGTGAGTGCCATTATCATTCGCGTGGTTAGTGCGATGCTCTGAATGATTGAATGACTGGACATATACTAGAATCGTAACAATCGCATATTAGAGAATGGCACCTCAACCGATGAATTATCAAGGCTAAGATTGCTGAAATTTAATTTACTCTATATACAATCATCCACAGGGAATAGACAAAGATTATGAGAATAAATGCAAGAAATGATAACAAGGTTGAACTTGAAGAAACACCACTAAAGGATGTAGAATCATACACATATCTTGGCAGTAATATAGACAAAGTTGGAGGGACAGACAGGGATATCAAAATAAGAATTCAAAAAGCAAGAGGAGCTATCACTGCACTGGGAAACATATGGAGAACAAGAGAAATCAATTCCAACACGAAAATAAGAATCTTCAACTCAGATGTCAAGTCAGTCCTATTATATGGCTCTGAGTAAATAAATATTAGACAAACATAAAGGTATGTTTTCAGGCACTCGTAAGAAATAAAGAAGTAGAAAACTAGACAACCGAAAAACAACAGACGTGAGTGGCTTACCCAGGACTCGAACCCAGACATGGAGAGCAACAAAAACAACAACCAAAAAGTTAGACTTTTATAAACGGGTGCTTGCGTAGAATAGAAGGACTGAAATGGTATGACAAAGTCACAAATGCGGAATTGATGACAAAAACTAGACAGATGCCAGTGGAAAAGGAGTTGAGAAGAAGACGCTGGCGATGGATAGCAAACACATTGAGGAAACCTGTTGATAGCATTACAAGGCAGGATCCTTGTTCTGAAATCCACAGGGAAAGAGAGGCAGAGGTAGACAAAAAGAAAAAAAAACACATGGAAAAGAGAACTGGATACAGAGGTGAAAATGATGAGGAAAACATGGAAAGAACTCGAGCAGATGGCACGGGACAGGAGGACTTGGCATGTGTTTGTTGAAGGCCTATGCTCCTTGGGGAGCTAAAGGGTATTGAGTGATATGCAATCATCGTCATCAGCTACCACCTCCACGTCGAAAATCGGCTGCAATGGATCTCCAACATCTTCTGTCTCTTGTCTTAATAATGCACTCTGATAGACTCTTTCCTGTCAATCTCTTGAATGTTATCTTCCCACTTATAGCGCATGGATTGAGGGTTTGACGGAAAGTGTTTCAGTAAGTTTCCTTTTCTTTGTCTAGATTTTTATTTGTTTAATTTATCATTCGTTTATATCGATAAAAGTTGTTTTGGCTCCCATTTCGTCTATATTTTTCGTAGTGCTTGTTTTCTTAATTTAGTTTTTTCCCCATGCACATTTGTTTACGGAAATTGGTTACAGTGATGAAATTTACAATATAGCTTTAATTGTCATAGAAGATACGGTTATTTCCTCCACTGTACCTCCTTCAATGTGCTGGATTTTTTTATTCTCCTGCTATATTTCCTCTTTTCCATTATTTGTTTTGAGTGTATATGAGGTAGCTTATCTGAGTTTGGTATATTTCTGGTTAAGCATCCAATTGGCTATTTGATTAGAGCGTTTTTCTCTCGTGGCACAGTAACCAGGTTCTGGGATTGATACTTGGTAGCGTCACGCTCCAGTCTGCACAGCTGTGAATAGGTACCTGATTCTGCTCTTGAGTAAGGGAAGGCAGAGGCTGCGAGTAAGGGAACTGATCATCCCTACTCATAAAGCTGGACCTCGTATGGTGAAGTCTGTGTCAAAACGTCTTTGTGCGTGTACTTTTGCTCCCCTCTCTCACCCATTCACTCCCTCCGGCAGTATCACTTCTTTTCTTCATTTGCTTCATCGTCCTATTATTTGGCATATCTTTGCCCTACATTCTTTTACTGTGAACGAGTTCACAGATTTGTTTGTGAGTTGGCGGAAATATTACAGCATAATAAGAAAGTGTAATAATATGGATGGAATTTTACAAGGTAGTATTTTAAAACACGCGGGGAGAATTAAATTAAACACCCCTACCCATATAGTTCAGAGCTTTCGATTGGATTGATTTGAGAGCCGGAATACACAATGGTTCTCATTGGCAAATTCGTCGGAAGCACAATCTGGGATTTGAACTGGAAATGAGAGATGTAACCTAATGAGTCGGCGTCTGTGGCCTAATGGATATGAACGCAGTTTCATAATCCAGATATACCAGGTTCGAAACCTGCTGCAGGCGGTTTGGTAGCAGATCGCTTTGTGTGGATTTTTAACAATGGTATAAGCGTCGTACCGTTCAGAAAGCAATGGCAAACTACTGAATGAAAAAATTGCCTAGAAAAATCAAAAACAGCCAATAAAAGCTGGGGTTGATTGCCACGTCCTGTAAAGGATAAGCAACTAACTTTTTAACCTAATGAGAGATGTGACCACAGATCAGACTGCAGCGCAACGTCATATTAGCAACTCCCAGGAGCCAGAGAAACATAGGACTAAAGATTCCAAAATTCCAAGTGACAGATAGGAAGTATTTGGGCAACTTTAAACCTTAAAAAAGTAAACCCGCATAAGTACCAAGACTGGAAACTTAAAAGGACCCGGACAAAAGTATTTGGGCAATTTTAAAACTTAAAAGTAAACCCGCATTTATAAATACGAAGTCTGGATACCTAAGGAATCAGATTCACCCGTCATAAGGGGAATAATAAAGTTTCCCAGACCAAGTGATTCGCAGAAACCCGTCATAAGAGGATTACTAAAGTTTCCCAGGCCAAGTGATTCGCAAAACATTCGCCATAAGAGGATTACTATAATTTCCCAGACCAAGTGATTCGAAGCATCTAATAAAGTGCAGTGTCCATTCTAAACTGTGCAGGAGACTGTGTTCCCAAATTGTGTTACTTTGGGGTAAGTGTAAACATTTATTTTACAAATGTGAATTTGACATGTGTTTCTTCCTAAGTGGTTATACATGAGGCTGGCAATCTCAATATATGAAAATAGTATATTCATAAACCACTTCAGCAAGCGCTGGTGATTTCTTCTTGCTAGTCGTACAGAAAACCGACAGCAGAGGTGACCCCAGACTCCGACTGCAGCAGTGATGAGTGATGATTACATCACGTGTGCATCAAGTGTATCATATCATTTTGTGAAATATATGTACCTTGTTACTAGTAATTCAGGCAAATCATTGCTTTTCGCGCTGTCCAAGCACATACGGTTATTTCTATGGAAGGGGAGGAACTGCATACTCCTGGTCTCCATCAATCTAGCCGAACTGAAGGAGGTACAGTGGAGGAAATAACCGTATCTTCTATGGCAATTAAAGCTATGTTGTAAATTTCATCACTGTAACCAATTTCCGTAAATAAATGTTAGACAAACATAAAGGTATGTTTTCAGGCACTCGTAAGAAATAAAGAAGTAGAACACTAGACAACAGAAAAACAACAGACGTGAGTGGCTTACCCAGGACTCGAACCCAGGACCTTCCGTGCGACAACCCCGCCTAGCTATGCAAGCGAATCACACTATCCTCCCTGCCATCTAGGCATCACCCAAAAAAAATTATGCTTCGATGACGGGTCATTAGTGCGACCCGCAATACATAACTCCGGAAATTTACCATGGGCAGTCCAGCCTATTAATGAGGCAATCACTTCTGTTGTTCCCCTATTATACAGTATAGGTCAGACTACACAAGACAAAGACCTTAATACTACCTTTTTCCATTCTATGGTATATTAATCCAGCCTGATGTTTACAGTCTTTTGTAAGATCATCTCTGTATTTCACCCTTAATGCTAGTGGGTCACCAACTCCACAGTTTATAAGTAGAATGTCATCTGATGTTTCTTGCTGTGTGCGGTCATGTAGACGAAAAGTAGACGAACCAAACAATTTGCGACCCCTAATCTTGTTGAATCCTGTTTTTAGAATGGGAAATCCATTGATATTTTCACCCAATAAAATGTCCAGCTTGGTAACTAGTTCTCATGGGTGCTAATTTATATAACAGAATAACCAAAATGTATCCAGGTAACTTTTAATGTGGTGTGATATACTATCCATTGCTCCAAAGAGGCTAATATTTACATAACAATACCAAAATTTAAACACTTTCCAACGAAACGCTAATATTTCACTATTAAAATCACTGCTTATAAGACTTGGCTAAAATCCAAGACACAAGACGATGTATATTAAATGCTGAATAGGCGAAGAAGTGCAAACGAATAATCAACAATGCAAAAGAAGATTCATGGCGTGCATACGGTGAGCAGATAACAGCCATCTGCAAAGTACGCCAAAGAGATTTTTACAAAAGTATTAATGAGATGAAAACTTCATTCCTATTACATACATTAATGATAGAAATGGAACATCCATATTCAATGACAATAGAAGAAAGGCTAGATGGAAAGAACTTCTCAACCAAGCAAGCACTCGGAGAAACTCTGTATACACCCCAAGGCACAATGCTTCATGAAATCGAAGAAGTTGCAAAGAACAGTCCTCGAGAGACATACCCGGCATGGACGGAATGCCAGTAGAACAAACTCAAGCATGCGGCGAGACAGGAGTAAAATTGCTGAAAAGAATGTTTATTGTAAGGCAGAAACCTGAAGTTTGCGTTCTTGAGCCAAGTGTGTCACGTTGGCTGCTGTGAGCCCGTGTTGATGTAGGATGTCTGTGATGTTGTCTCTTGGTCTTCCACGTGCCCTGAAACTAGATCCTCTACTGTTGTAGATTGGCAGTGGTAATTTATCGGGCTCCATTCTCATGAGATGGCCAAACCACTTAGTTTTTCTGTCTCTCTATATACTTAGTGTAGTATGTAGTTCTTACATGTTTTTCTGATATCATTTGTCATTCTGTCTCTGTCTTTACATGGATTTTCTTAAGCAGTTCATCTCACACGATGTGATTTTTCCTCTCCTAAGCTTGGTCAGGGTCGTTGTTTTACATTGATAGCAAAGAGTTGGTATTATTAATCAGCTAACGTTTAGTTTCCGTACTGATACTCTAATGTTTTGAAACAACAGACAATAAGAGACGATAGGATAAAATGAAATTAAGTTTTGCATTGAGTATATGAAATGGTTTGGACATCTGGTCAAATTGACAATTAGCCAACTACTAATGGCACCGCTTACAGGCTGGATTAAGATAGTTGGGGAAGCATGAAAAATGTGGATCCAGTCTGTGGCCGAAGCTTTCAGGAAGAAGATCCATCACAGAAACAACTCAAAATGTCCAGAATTTCGTTGAAACTATTCACGATGCATAACGACACCACTGAATGAGTGAAGAAAAGAGGTTCTAAAATAATAATAAAATAATAATAATAACAATCGAACGAGCATTGACTCGGAAAAATGTACTTTGTCGGAACAAATTCAGCGATCAAGAGACATCGCGAGAGGTTGGAGAAGTGATTAAAGCCTAAAAGGGTATGTTATTTTCATGAGTAATAGTTAGGTTATGCTAAGAGCAGTGATACAAATAAGGAGGGTATGAGTTGGTTTGGATTAGAAACAAGAAGTGGGGGAATGCCATGAAAATCAATAATATTCACTCCGCGTCAGACAGTGTTTTCAGACTGTTCCTAGACAAATGCCACAGATTTGGGCCATCGTTATTGCTTCCTACCCCAGTTTATTTTGCTGTGTAGTAATATGAACAATAACATAGAGATGCCTCTTCCCTCTATGTACTGATCGGATATATAGTACCAGATGGATATTTATTGATCTATAGAGACCTATTTTCGAAAGAACATCTTTGCTTGAAGGCTTATACTAGACTACAATAATGAACAAATCTTCAGGAAAATATGGAATGATAGAATTATGGCTCAGTGTAGACAAAATTATCAACGGGCTGATCACCCGTTTGCCAGTCACTTCGATTACGGAAACAACAGCAGATGGATTGATTTGCCGTTGCCCTAAAGACGCCAATAGGCGTGATGGGAAATAATGGCAAAGAAAACTTATCTGCTGTTGCCCTAAGACGCCACTAGGCGTAATGGCCACTGACTGCTTTGACGGTCGGTGGCTAAGGACGGAAGAAGAAGAAGAAGAAGTAGACAAAATTAACTAGATTAACAAAGGCTAGCTGGCCGCAAGGGGTAGCGTGACGTTAGAGAAAAAAATCTATCTCTCTCTCTCTCTCTCTCTCTCTCTCTCTCTATATATATATATATAATCCACCAACACATGCTCACTGAGCTTGAAGACTGAATCTCGGACCCAGTGGCGTACTAAGGGGGTGCGAGGGAGGCGGTCCGCCCCGGGTGACAGCCAGGAAGAGGGGTGACATCGGACACTGCTATGATAGTAAAAGGTAGTCCCAAAGCAGATACTGCCGTAAGGGAGTGAAGTGTTAGAGACTTCACTATACTAGGTCCAGCATCGAGAGGCAGGGTGACCAGTTCCCTTCCTCACTGCCTTTTCCTTCCCTGACTCAAGTGCAAAGTCAGATGCCCATTTACAGCTGGGTAGACTGAAGCGTGTCGATACCGTGAATCGAACCCGGTACCTTTGACGCTCCGTGTAACCACTCTGTCAATCTGACGCTCGCTATGATAGTACTCACTTATCAAAAATATACTTGTATGTTTCTTTTTTTTGGGGGGGGGGGGAAGGAGGGGGTTTGTGCCAAAGATATGAACCGCCCCAGGTGCTAAATACTTTAGGGACGCCTCTGCTAGGACCCAGAAGCACTCGTTGTTTACAATCTACCAATAAAATAGTAGCGAGAATAGTAATGGATGGACACAAGTCTTCTCGATATCGCCGTTGGTCCCGTGTTTGAATGTTTGATCCCTTAAATTTGATGCCATTATTTATTATACGTGGTTTTATCACACAATAGCCTACTGGTGGTACTTGCGGTATTGTCATGTTCTTAGTGGTTCTTTTATACCAGGGGTCGGTAACCGATTGATTCCGATCTACTGGTATATCCCAGTGGATGATTTGGTAGATCTTTAGACGAAAAATGAAAGACTTTTTAAACTATGGACATTTCGGACTAGACCTCTCTCGTCGACATTTAAAATCTCAGTGTTCCCGAAATCAAAGGTCTTTTTTACTCATTCCCAATGAAACTCTCGAGCCGGCTACTAAAGTTTATTCGAATGTAAACTGCATGAGATAGGTATGCGATCTTTTCTTTGTAAGGTACATCATTCCCCCTTCTCTCTTACCCACTTAAAATTACACACATGCACACACGTGCATATATACCTTGTATATATAATCCCAGCCTTTTCTGTCAGTAACGCTAAGGGATGCAACTTTAGTTGAAAGTTAGACATTAATTGTATTGTTTCCCTTATATGTATTCTCCCGAAAATAGTAACACTGGATAAAGAAAAGTGCACAATTGATGATGTGCACAAAAATATTTTATAGATTGTGTGATTCCGTATACACACATTGGGATCCTCGCTTCTGCTACGAAGTTCGTGTACTGTGGTGATGCACATTGGTTACGTTTTAATACTTTTGAATAAGTAAAATTGCCGTTAGGTATTGTTGCTTTTGAATTTAATTCCCGTCTTATGACGGGCTTTTACACTTATATATATATATATATATATATATATATATATATATATATATATATATATATATATATATATATATATATATATATATATATATATATATATATATATATATATATATATATATATATATATATATATATATATATATATATATGGGAGCCGCGCTGGTGTAATGGCTTCGGCGTTGTACTGGCGACCAGGTGTTCATGGTTCAAACCCGGGTGTCAGCGTTTGAAGGAATGTTTACGACCGGAAATTTGACTGAATAACCTGAACGGCTCCTGTGGTAAACCCTCTGTGGATGGGAAGGAGCGAAGCTCCTGACCGGGTTGGAAGGAAAGTCCTCAGGTTCCCCAGCCTCGCAATGACATGTCATTGGGCCGAAGGGCTGAAAGCCCAAGTGCCGCTGGTTAAGGAAAAAAAAAAAAAAAAAAAAAAAAAAAAAAAATATATATATATATATATAAATAAATATATATATATATATATATATATATATATATATATATATATATATATATATATATACACTTGGTAGATCTTTAGATGGCACAGTGTTACTAAAGTAGATCCCAAAAGCTTTTGGTTGCCGACCCCTGTGTTATACTATCCTGATGGTGCTTGCCACATTGTAATGTCTTTGGTTTTATCGCTTGATACTACTATCCATTGCGATATTCTAATTTTGTGGTAGTTCTGTCGCTTGATCATCATAGTGACTGCGATGTTTTAAGTGTTTCGTGGTTCTGTCGCTTGATTCTGGTAGAGTTTGGCTAGTGTTAATATCAAACTGTTAATGAAGTGCTTGCGATATTATTCGGTTGTGCACGTAGCAGCTAAGGGTAGAAGGCATGTAACCTGGTGATAAGTTATCATATGACAATAATGTTTTTTTTTCTTGTTAGCCAATATTTATAAGGGAGCCGCGCTAGCGTAGTGGTTACAACACCGCTCTGGCGACCGGGTGATACAGGATCAAACCCGGGCGACGGCATTTGAGGATTTTTCGTCGACCGGGATTTGGACTGGATTAACTCGAGACCTGGCGAGGACATTTGAAGGAGTGTCGTCGACCAGGGACTGGCGGCTCCTGAGCCGACCCAGCTGCAATGGGTACCTCCGAAATCGGCGAGTATTTGCCTGAATGGCGAGGGACACCTGTCTCTGTACAAGAAATAAAGGGATACTCACGTAAAATCAATGTCAGGTTAGACATAAAATAATAACCTGAGATTTCGCCTCGAGTATTAGCGGGCGTACGCAAAAAAAAAAAAAAAAAAAAAAAAAAAAAAAAAAATTTATAATTGTTGATTAAAAACGAAAGGTTATTCAGTTATAATCTGATAAATTTGATTTCTGCGTTTTGTTTTAAAGTTACACGTGATTAAAGGCAGTATGTGTTGCAAGTGATCGAAGAAAGTGTGTATGTAATGTGAGACTACGACAAACAGGTCTGAACTTAAATATTCAAGCAACCACGTACAGATGCACTGTAAATATACATGTAAGATCTTTTTTGACATATCATTAGATGGTAATGAAGCTAACAAAAAAGTTATTTTAAGAAAGTGTGTATGTAATGTGAGACTACGACTAAAACAGGTCTGAAGACATCAATATTTTCGACATGCAAGGTTTTCTACAAAGGAGATCCCGTGCAGACCAACAGATCCACATTGCGAATAATAGTTGAAGAGAGTGGAACTTGTCTCTTCAGACTGAGAATTCGACAGTGTTGGCACAAAGACCTCACAATGTTTCGACAAGCAGGTTTTCGACAGAACAGGTCCTGTGAAAACTAAAACGTCTACACTGCAAATAATAATTGAACAGAATTTAAAGTGGAACTCATCCCTTTAGGTGGGACATATTACAGTGCTGGCACTTAGATCTCAAAATTTCTTGAATGTGGATATTCTATCAACCTTATTATGTGGAAATACATCATAATTAAATATTTATCATTGAAGTGAGGAATTAGAATTATTGAAAGTGGCATCGGATGTGCTTATTTGGTAACATTTAGTTTTCACGTAGCTTCCATAAGGATCCCGCTACACGCCCATTGAGGCATATTGGGAATATGGTGTTAGGCCCATATTTTACTGTAGGTGTACTGCTGTTTATTGGTTTGTTCAACTCTTTTTGTTTCTGTCTGTCTGTCTAATGTTTGTAGTGAACAAACTGCCAAAGTATTTGAAATCCTTCACGTGTTTTAGTTTGATATTACGAAATTTGATAATTCACTATCTGACTCTCTCTCCTCTCTCTCTTTCTTTCTCTCTCTCTCCTCTCTTTTTCGGCTGTTTAACTTAAGTTTATTTTCTATATGCTGATCTTCATGTCATGGTATAGGCAGTTGGCGCTAAGATGATGATAATATTAATGATAATATTAATAATAATATTAAAACATGAAATTAATAATAATATTAATAATTATTATTATTATTGTCAGAGCTATTCATGTATGCCGAGAAATCAGTTACACTGTGTGTTTATTTATTTTTTTTAAATTTTAAATTTAATATTTCATCATCATGTGACATATTCTTTCCAGAACGTTGTCTCCATTACAGCTGCTCTGAACGCATCACGATTCTGGGCAAGTCGACCTGCATCAGCCAAAGACAAGTTCAGACTCTCTGTGATGTCCTGGGTCCACCGTCGTCTAGGTCGACCCCTTCCCCTTTTTCCAGGGACCATGCCTTCCATCACTGTTTTTTCCAGACTATTATGTCTTTTTATATGACCGAAAAATTTCAGCTTCCTTATTGCGATGGTATTTAGGAGCCAATGTTCCTGTACGTTTAGTGAGTGCAGTACTTCTCTGTTGGTCTTTTTTTTCTGTCCAGGGTATTCTCAACATCCTTCTGTAGCATTTCATTTCGAATGATGTAATCTTTTTTGCAACTGTTTTATTGAGTGTCCAAGTCTCGCAGCCGTATGTTGCTACTGGGAATATACATGCTCTGATCAGTTGTAACTTTGTTTCTTTGCTTGTGCCTTGCCATAGGTTTTTCATCTGTATTAGCTTATGTGAAGCAATTGCAAGTAAATTTAATATTTACGTTACTTTATTATTACTTTTCGCCCTTCCCTCCCCCAGTCTACCCAGCTGTGAATGGGTGGGTACCTGACTCTTCTCGTTAGTTAGGGCAGGTAAGGGCATCGAGGAAAAGAACCCCACCCCCCACCTCATTAAAAGTTAGACCTAGTATTGTGAAGTCTCTAACATTTTACTCCCTTACGGCAATTTCTGCTATCGGATCACCTTTACACGTACTTAGTAACAAAGAGAAATAACAGCCCACAGCAGTAAGAAAAAGCTTGTTCTACATTTTTAAAGTACAGTGCCCTCCCCTCAACAACAAAAAATTCATTGTTGTCGACAGAGAATATAACTTTAAGTCTATTTCAGCAGTCGAATAACACGATAACAATACTTTATTATTGTCGTATTATTATTAAGATGTACACATTAATGAAAACGGCCACGATGATACACAATAGGCAAATAGACAAATGAATGGTAACAGGGTTGAACTTGAAGAAGCACCAATACAAGATGTAGAATCGTACACATATCTTGGCAGCAATATAGACAAAGTTGGAGGGACAGACAGTGATATCAAAATAAGAATACAAAAAGCAAGAGGAGCTTTCATTGCATTGGGAAATATATGGAGATCAAGAGAAATCGGATCCAACACGAAAATAAGAATCTTCAACTCAAATGTGAAGTCAGTCCTATTGTATGGCTCTGAGACATGGAGAACAACAAAGACAACTACCAAAAAGCTACAGACTTTCATAAATGGGTGCTTGCGTAGAATAGAGGGATTAAAATGGTATGACAAGGTTACCAACGTGGAACTGATGACAAGAACTAGACAAGTGCCAGTGGAACAAGAGATGAGAAGAAGACGATGGCGATGGATAGGACACACACTGAGGAAACCTGTTGATAGCATTACAAGGCAGTCCTTGTTCTGGAACCCCCAGGGCAAGAGAGGCAGAGGTAGACCAAGAAGCACATGGAGAAAAGAGCTGGAAACAGAGGTGAAAATGATAAGGAGAACGTGGAAAGAACTTGAGATGATGGCACGTGACAGGAGGACCTGGTATGTGTTTGTTGAAGGCCTATGCTTCTTTGGGAGTGGAGGGTTATGAATGAATGAAATAGACAAATGCAGAAATGAATATGAAAAACTACGTAACTAATAGTACATGCACAAGTTGTCGTAAAACAATCATTATTGGGAAACTAGGCCTTTAATTTTATCAGGAAATACTGCTTTTTTCTGTGTGTGTGGCTATTGTTGTGCCCACATAGCACTCGGACACGTGCGTGAGAAGTGTGGGCGTGGACTGACTGAAATCACAGGCTGTTGTATATCACGCACGTGGCCTGGCACTCTGACTTCTGCCGTTGCACGCACGTTATTTTAGATTCTTGTAATAGAGTTATCTACCCTTCCAAGATGGAGGTGAAATTCGTTTCTCACCTTAGACGCCGAAAGAAAAACATCAGGAATGTGTATATTTCGATGGATATCACCATGTTATGTTAAATTATAGAATAAGAGATACACCAGAGTATCTAGTGGTGTAGATATTTTCCTATAACTGACCTCGAAACCCTTGAATCGGTCGGTTGGATCGGAGGGTTGATCAGTGAGTTAACAATTCACTATCGTAAAACAAGCTATTGTTACCGAAACAGAACCAGGCTCGACAGTAAACATGACTCACTCTAATATCTTGGGGGCTAAGGAGATTTCTAAAATTGGATACTGGAATGTAAGAACTATGTATCAAGACGGAAAATTGGAAGAAGTAATTAAAGAAATGGATAATTATAAGTTGGACTTATTGGGTGTCAGCGAGTGTAGATGGACGGGGAAGGGCATAAAATATATTTCAGAAGAAAAAAAGCAAATTATATACTCTGGTAGTAATGATAATCGTCACACAGAGGGAGTAGCCATCCTAATGACACAGAAAGCAGCAGCATCGCTTATCAGCTGGGTACCTATCAATGAGAGGCTAATATTAGCTAGATTTCAGACACGATTTTTCAAGCTCTCAATTGTACAATGTTATGCACCAACTAACGACGCTCTTGATACCACAAAAGATGACTTCTATGAAGCACTTCTAAGTACCATCAACACAATACCCAAGCATGACATAATAGCAGTCATGGGTGATTTTAACGCCAAAGTAGGTGACAACAACGATGGAGTACAAAGATATCTCGGTACTCATGGCATAGGCTGTATGAATCAAAATGGCGAAAGACTTCTAGAACTTTGTGAAATATCAAACCTCGTTGTGGCAGACACCATCTTTCCACATAAGAATATCCACAAGATAACATGGAATTCACCTGATGGCAGAACTAAGAACCAGATAGATCACTTCTGCATAAGCGCTAAATTTCGCTCATCAGTTCAAGACGTCAGAGCATACAGAGGTGCAGAGATCGGAAGCGATCATAACCTCTGCATAGCTAAAATGAGAATTAAACTGAAGAAGTTATACCAACCGAATAAAAATAGAAGAATAGATGTACACAGACTGCAATCAAATGATATAAAGAAGGAATATAATGTCAAAATGAACAACTATTTCGATGCTTTAGGCAAAATTGACAACGATATCACCACCAAGACAATCGATACTAAATGGGAACAACTGAGAACAGCAATGACAGAAGCAGCTGTAGCGACCACCGGATACCTAGTACATAAAAAAGAAAAAATGGATGAGAGAAGATACTTGGGATAAAATACAAGAAAGGAAAACAGCAAAACTTAAACTACTAGCGGCAAGTACACATAATGCAGTTGAATCTTGCAAACTAACTTATAACTTGTTAAATAAAGAAGTGAAGACAAAAAAACTCGAAGAGATAAAAGACATTTCATCAATGAACTGGCCGTAGAAGCTGAAAATGCTGCAAGAACTGGTAATAGTAGGTGCCTTTATCAAATTACAAAACAACTATGTCACCAGCCTACTGCTATGGAAACACCTGTTAAAGGTAAATTAGGGAATTCAATACCAACAGAAAAAGAACAAATGAAGAGATGGGCTGAGCACTTCATGGAGGTGCTAAACAGACCACCACCAACAGTAACACCTGATTTTAATAATGAAACATCCACAACCACTTTGCCAATAACTTGCGATGAATTCACGCTGGACGAGATCAAACAAGCCGTTAAAAGATTAAAAAATTTTAAAGCTGCTGGAGTTGACGAAATTTCAGGGGAAATGATTAAAGCAGTTAATGACAACAACCTCTTGAGAATTTTAGATATTATAAATGAAGTATGGAGAGAAGAACAACCACCACAACAATGGAAAGACAGTATTATTGTAAAGTTACCGAAGAAAGGTGATCTATCAGACTGTAATAACTGGCGTGGTATATCTCTATTATCAGTACCTGGAAAATTATTATGTTGCATGATGTTAGAAAGACTTAAATTGCATGCTGACGAAAAGATCAGAGAAGAACAAGCGGGTTTCAGGCCGAAACGATCATGTATTGATCAAATATTCACACTAAGAACAATTATAGAAGAATCAGTGGAAAGGCAATCGCCACTTATTATCACCTTCGTCGATTTTCAAAAAGCCTTTGATAGTCTACACCGCCCATCATTGTGGAAGATACTTACAATCTATGGTTTTCCAACAAAATATGTGAATATAATCAAAGCGCTATATGACAATGCAAGATGTTGTGTTAGAACAAATAAAGGGAATACAGAATGGTTTACAGTAGAAACAGGGGTGAAACAAGGCTGTATTATGTCACCACTACTTTTTGGAATAGCTATTGATTGGGTTATGAGAAACTATACCCACAATGAACAATTGGGTATAAAATGGACAAATGGAAAATTCCTGGGGGACCTGGATTTCGCAGATGATGTAGCATTCTTAAGTTCAACACCAAGACAATCCCAAGAAGCAATAAATAATTTGTGTCATCTCTCGGTTAAAATTGGTCTCCAAATAAATGCCTCTAAAACTAAAGCTATGAACTTTTCTAACGAGACCTTTGATATCATCTTGAACGGGGGAAAAACTACAGAAAGTTGAAAGTTTCAATTATTTAGGCAGTAAAATGACTCAGGATGGTGACACAACAAGAGAAATCCATACTAGAATTGCTTTGGCAGCTAGCGCCTTCAATAGATTATCTAACATTTGGAAATTACGATCATTGAATATACATACCAAGCTTCGTCTGTTTAATTCAAATGTTATCTCAGTGTTAACATACGGCTGTGAGAGTTGGAAAATAACAAAATCATTGGAGAACAAGCTGAATACATTCGAGAACAAATGTCTTAGAAAACTCATGAACATCAGTTGGAAAGAATTCAAGACTAATCGACAAATAAGAGAAGACTCTAGGCAGAAATATGTCTCCGACTATATAAGGAAAAGACGATGGTCATATATCGGTCATGTCCTACGAATGCAAAACAACAGAATACCACTACAGGCGCTCACTTGGGTTCCTGAGGGTAAGCGGAAAAAAGGAAGACCAAAAGAAACACTCAGAAGAACAATAATAAGAGAAGGAAGAACGTTGGGCCTAAATAATGTGCAAGAGCTAAGAGGAGTGGCGTCACAACGAACAACCTGGAGAGCACTGGTTTCTGCCTTATGCGCCGTGTTTGGCGCTTAAAGAATTTATTATTATTAATAGAGGGCGCCACGTGAAGCTCCTGTGTGTCTCTGAGAAGACAAAGAAAGAATAGGATTGCTGCACCCTCATGCATGTCGTACAAGGCGACTAATTAAGGTTGTGCATGAGGGCGGTAACCTCATCATGTGAAACAAATTACTACAGAGATTATCGCTGTAACATCTCTGTAACTGCTGATTATGATGTTTGTATTATTGGCATGTTATCACAAGTATGATTTAGAGCGTCCTGTGAAACACCTCCCCCCAACAAATTAACAAATTGCAGAAACATTGAATTATTGATAGTCTAGACTCTTGATCAGTGGTTCTCAACGTGGGCTATTGTTATGAGTAAGTTCATAACATGTTTGTCGATAGCCATTCAGTTCGACATATCGTTGTTTTTATTTATGAGACCGTTGCCCTGGTTTCAGGAAGTGGCGTCATTACATTTGGTGGTCTCAAGTGGCAGACGGCAGTTTTGGAGTCTGCTAACTAAAGCGTCCCTTGGTTTGGGGGATTCGCTGTGTGTCTTTTGAAGGCGTTGGGCGCATGTGTTTTATGCTCCTGAAAAGTGTATATTTTACTGGATCTTCATTATGTTATTCCATCACTAGCTTACCCATATACCCCCGTGTGGTAAGACTAGTCTACTGTATGAAAGAAGTGAAGATGATTCTGTGAAGCAAGTGAGTTGCATTAATATCATAAAAATAGTGTGGGAATGGTTTTGACAGCGTTCCAGTATAAGACTGTACAGAGACACTAGAGACAATCTAGGCACTGCCATATTTTGATGGGCAGATGATTTCAAGATATTTTGGAGCTACTAAACATGTAATAAATATCGTTATGTGAATTGTCCAACCTGGCCTTCGGACTATTATTCATGCTTTTGAAGTTTACAGTGTTCGAGCGGGGACTTGAATGAACCTCCCCTATTTTATGCTTGGTCTGGATTCTGGTTGAATCATACAAGTAATTATATGAAAGGACTTCTACCTTTCATACAACTAACACAGCACGTATCAATGGAAGCTCGTCACGTAACAGCTATATGGTCATGCCATATTTATAGTGGGCCACAGTAAGATGGTAAAGTACCTTTTTCCGGCAAACAGCGACTATGAGGAGGGCCACATTGGTATATGAGGCTTAGAAAGGGGGGGGGGGTGTGGGGGCATGAGCAAAAAAATGTTGAGAACTCCTAGTCTAGATCAGGGTTTGTTAACTTTGTGTGTGCATGTGTTCCATGGACCCTTTCGTTTGTCCGATGAAAGTAGCTTCTTGGAAAAAATGTACATAAAAGCATAATGAAAAAATGTACATCTTAAATTTTAGGTTATGTACACGGACCCTCTTGAACCCATTCATGGACCCCCATGGTGTGCGTGGACCACGGGTTAAGAAACCCTGGTCTAGATATTAACTTGTTATATGAGAATGTCTACGTCACTGATCTAGAATCTTAAGGGTGGGAGAAATTGGAGAACGAAAAAAGAAACACACACACGGAGAAAATAACTGGAGACAGACATGAAAGGGATAAAGAAAAATAACAGAAATACATTGAACGGATGGCACTGGACTGAAAGATAAATGTTGATAACCTATGTTCCACGGGGAACTGACAAGTGATCAATGAATGTATGGTTTTATACTTTAGCCTAGTGCAAACGTTGCCATTGGTTCACAATAGAGCGTACAACTAAGTTTTTCAATTTATTCGGTTTATATTTAAAAAATTTTTCGGTTTATTAATATGTTAACTAATTGCTTTTGTTACTATTTCTTGAACTCCTAGGTACATACACACTTGGACAGTAGAGTTGGAAAGTCAAACTTCGGACCGCCTTTTTTAATTACAAAAGAAAAAAAAAAGGGGGGGGGGGGGGGGGGGGGGCTCTTTCGCACGACCCAAGCCATCATTTCGTTCAGACGTGAGCTGAGGGACTTCCTGATTTCGCCGGATGCTTAATGTCGACAGTAAACATGGACTTGAGACGTGTGGGAAATATCAATCTCTCTTGATTCATGCTGGATAAAAAAGTGCGCTCTTCAAAATAATGTTGGCAATGTTTAATTTGATAACTGTATTTTCTGCCTATTTAAACTAAGAGAGTCACAGGCTGCCTTTGAAAAATGTGATCAGAATACACGCTGCAAACCAAGCCTATGAACGTTTATCTTATTGGTCAGAAAGCAAGTTACAAATCAAACTTCTAAACGTGCAGTTCATTGGTCAGAAACCAAGTTTAAAACATAGCTTGTAACCGTTTATTGGTTTATTTCCCACACGAGCGAAACGGATGTAAAAAAGCGATGAAAATCAGGTGAAGATTTAAAAAAAAAAAAAAAAAAACCAAGAAATCAAGACAATTGTCTAGGCAGTAAGACTTTGGACGGTCTGTTTTAAGGTGGTTACATCACATGGAACTTCTTCGTACACTCTCAGAAGTCTACTTAAATATTTTCAAAGAAAGCAGCGGTCAGCTTGAGGCTGTTTGCATCTCCATAGTTATGTTTTCTTCCGAAAATGGTACTGGTGATGGCCATGTACGCTTTCTATGTTCCTCGTATGTTGGACATCTTTGAAGCAGATGTTCAGCAGTCATTTTATCAGTGCCACATTTACACTTATAGGTAGGTCCTGTAATGTTATGATGTATGTATATAAGCATTACCTCGTCATCTACACAAGCACACACATGTTTCAGAAGGCACTCAGTAAAAGCATGTTCAGTTTGTAGCCATGTTTATTTACAGAATATCGTACATGTCAATATTCGCATTATATTACAATGTGTGGTTCGTACTTTAATGTATTCATATTACATCCCCCCTTTTTTGAAAAAAAAATGTGTGCAAACATTTCCAACGAAATGTTTCATGTGAGAAAGGATAAGTATGTGTAATGCTCAGTGTGAGTATATATATATGTCACTGTCTGTATCGGCTGGGAGGTGTCACTGTACGGCCAGAACGAGTGGTGTAAAGTGCTGGTGGTTCTGCGGAAGTCCCTGGTTTAGCTTGAGTTGGTTGTGATTTCGGCCTTGGCGCTTGTTGGTTTTGTGGGGCACCAAAGTCTGGAGTTACTGCATTGTCTGTTGAAAGCATGGGAATTCTCTGTTCTGTTGTATTCTGTGGGATTTCTCTTATGTCCACTCTGTTTCGCCTCAGGAGGTTGCTGCTGCTGTCTGGTCTTAAAGTATAGCTCCTGGGTTCAGGGTTTCTGGAAATGATTGTTGCTTTTGACCATGTGTCATTGTTGTGGTTGTAGGTAGTCACATGCTGACCAGGATATAATGGTGGTAAGTCTTTAGCACATTTGTCATAGTTGGATTTCTGAACTTGCTGACGATGCTGAAATTGATCATATGTGCTGTCTCTATGTTGTGGACGGAAGTGGACCTTAGATGGTAGGAGGTCTTTAATTCTTCTCTCAAACATAAGTTCTGCTGGACTGTCGATCTTACTGTCTACCGGTGTTGTTCTCCATCTCAAGAGTGCTAGGTGTACATCCTCTGTTCTTGTTTTCTTCATGATTGACTTGATAGTTAGTATCTGTCTCTCAATGAAACCATTAGATTTAGGGTATCTAGGTGATGATGTTGTGTGTTTGATCTTCCAGTCCTTAGTGAAGTTTCTGTATGCTTGACCTGAGAAATGTGGACCGTTGTCTGATCTAATTTCATCTGGGATGCCAAACATGCTGCAATACTTCTTTGTAATGTCTGCAATAACAGCTGATGGTGAGGGTTGTGGAAGTTTCTCAATGATGGGAAATTTGCTGTAGTAATCAGCAATAATAAGATAGTCATTATTGTCGATTGAGAAAATATCAGTTCCTATAATGCTCCAAGGGCTCAATGGTATGTCTGATGGTATGAGAGGTTCTCTGCACTGCCTATTTGCATGTTCTTGGCAAATTGAACAGTTTTTACATAGTGTTTCTATGTCCTTGTTTATCTGTGGCCAGTAAACATCTTTCTTTGCTCTCAGTTGTGTCTTCACAATACCAAGGTGACTATTATGGAGCTGTTTAAGGATGATATCGCGTTGTGTTTCTGGTACAACAATGCGATCTCCTTTAAGGATCAGACCATCTTCGATGCTTAACTCGTCCCTCATCGAGTAGTATGGACGGATGTGTGTTGGAACTTCCCTGATAGAGCTTGGCCATCCATGGTATATCAGTTCTTTGAGAGAGTTAAGGATAGGATCTCTCATTGTGTCTTCTCTGATGTGTTCAAGCCGATTATCGCTAAACTTGACAAAATCAACTTTGATGTTTGGGATAAGATCTGCTGTCTTGTTGGGGTTTGGTAATCTGCTGAGAGCATCTGCAAGACCTATATCCTCTCCTGGGATATACTGAATATTAAAATCATAACCTTGTGTTTCCAATAACAGAGCTTGTAGTCGTGGTGGTGCTGAAGCTATTGGTTTTTTATGAATCATCTCAAGTGGCTTGTGATCTGAGAGAATTGTAAATGGGCGGTTGAAAAGAAATGTGTGGAAGCGTTTGATTCCAAAACGTACAGCTAGCATTTCTCTTTCAATGTTTGCAAGTTTCTTTTCGCCAGAACTTAATGATTTGCTTGCGTAAGCTACAGGACGAAGTTCTTTGGCATAGTGTCCTTCAGGATTTTTGTCTGGTTGCAAAAGTGCTGCTCCTAGGCCTTTCAGACTGGAATCAACCATGAGAAAAGTGGGTGCTTGCATGTCATAGTATTTCAAGCATGCATCAGATGATATGAGGGTCTTCAAGTGGTTGAATATGTGTTGGTAGTCTTCTGACCATTCATACGGAGTTTCATTCTGTAGTAGAGATCGCAAAGGTTCTGCAGCAGCTGACAAATTTGGTATGAATTGTGCTAGGAAATTGACAGCACCTAAGAATTGTTGCAGTTCCTTCTTTGTAGCTGGTGTTGGCATGTCATGAATATCTTCAACCTTTTTAGGGTCTGGTTTTACACCATTCTGGGTGTACAGCAATCCAAAAAATTGTATCTCCGTTGCCTTAATTGTACACTTTTTGCTGTTGAATGTTAGCCCATTGGCCTGTGCTACATGCATCAAGTTAATCAAGTTACGGTCGTGTTCTTGTTCTGACCTGCCGCAGACTACAATGTCATCCGCAATAGCCACTGTACCAGAACATTGCTCAACAATGTTGTCAATCTTCTGTTGGAAGATGTCTTGTGATACATTCAAACCAAATGGGAGTCTCTTGAAACAATATCTGCCGAATGGTGTTCGAAAAGTTGTAAGGAGTTGACTTTCCTCTGCTATCTCAACACTCCAGTATCCGTGTACAGCATCTAGTTTAGAAAAATATTTGGCATTGTGGAATCTGTGAGTTATCTCTTCCACTGTATGCATTTTGTGTGGACAGCGCTTTAGACTGTTGTTTAAGTGTTTTGGGTCAAGGCAAACCCGAAGAGAACCATCCTGCTTCAGAACGGTTGTGATACTACTACACCAATCAGAATGCTCTTCAACCTTTCTAATAACATCATTCTGCACTATCTTTTCTAGTTCTGTGGCAAGTTTCTGTTTAACATGTATAGGATACTTTCTAGGTGGGTCTATCTTTGGCTCAGCGTTGTCTTTTAAAAAGAATCTTGCCTTTCCTGGAAGTTTGCCTATTCTGTCGAACTGTTCTGGGAATCGCTGTTTAAGGTCATCTACTCCAGTGACGTGTAGAGTAAGATGTTCTTTTTTGTCAGCTTTAATGTTGTTAATAGTTACCACACTCAGCTTTTCGCACATTGGTAAACCCAAAATTGCAGGTCCTTCAACATCTACCAAGTAAAATGTTGACGATGTCCATTCAGAGTCTCTGTATAAACATTCAAGTGTTACTGCTCCGAAACAGTCTATACTTGTTCCATTGTAAGCTCTTAGCTTTGTCCTGCCACTCCTACTTTTTACATCCCTTGTGGGAAATCCTTGCTTATCCACCTTGTCAGGCATGATCTGTCTGAATATTCTTAAGGGTAGAGTGTTACCTTGGGCACCTGTGTCTATCTTGAACCGAATATATCTTTCTTTGTGCCTTTTAATTCCTGGTATTCGGAATTGTACCTTGCAGAAAGCCTGCGTTCTCTTTGGTTCATTACTGAAAGTTAGTATCTTCACAGTATCAAATGTGGAAGGATCACTTTCTTCACTGGAGTCAAGGTCCTCAGTCATCATAAAGTGTGTTTGTTTTGATGACTCTCTGCTGTGAAGGTTGTGTTGAGCACTGTCTTGTTTCCTCTTGAAACATAACTTTATCCAGTGGCCCCTCTTTCTGCAGTAATGACATGTAGAGTCTTTAGCTGGACAGTGGTTTTGTATGTGGTTTAGGCCACAACATTTACACATAGCACCTCTGCTTGTGTTGTGTTTTTCTTGTTGCTTCGAACCGGTTGCTTTGTTTTGTTTGGGTTTATAGCTTTTTACTGCATCCACCTGGGCTGTTACTGTACCTTGCTGAATTTGTTTAATGTTTAGTGCTTGTGCCTCGTGTTTCCTGCCTTCATCCAGAAGTTGTTGTAAAGTTAGTGTATCACTCTGGCTCAGTATCCATTTCTGGAACTCTGGCATTGGTGTGCTGAGAAGGATCTGTTCGATAATTCGCTCTTTTTCTTTTTCTTTGTTAAATTTGCATACACTTGTTTTCTCCTTGATGTGAGTGAAAAAATCATCTAGACTTTCACCAGGTTTCTGTCGCAGGTGGTGAAGTTCTAATCTTGCCGCTCTAAAATTCGTGTGCTTTATTATCAGACGTTTTTCAAATTCGTCCAATATGGCTGCGGGGTCTGTCGCCGACTCCACAGGCATGGCGGTAGCAAAACTGTTGTAAATTTTCAAACCTTCATCGTCCAATGCTTCTAGGATATATGGAGTTAGGGTTTGTCCTTCCAGACCAGTGGTCTTGGAATATAGATCTATGCGTTGGCGCCATAACAAGAAAGCTTCGCTCTTATCATCTTGACCGGCGAATCTCATTTGCGGTGCGTTGCGATATTGTTTCGCCGCCATGGCTGACCTCGATGACGAAAATTAGCCGAATACTGTACTCACGTGTTATCGTGTAGCTGTTTTGCGTCAGTCCGGTATCGACCGCTGCCACCATGTAATGTTATGATGTATGTATATAAGCATTACCTCGTCATCTACACAAGCACACACATGTTTCAGAAGGCACTCAGTAAAAGCATGTTCAGTTTGTAGCCATGTTTATTTACAGAATATCGTACATGTCAATATTCGCATTATATTACAATGTGTGGTTCGTACTTTAATGTATTCATATTACAGGTCCTATCTTTAACTTGTTGAATAGATGATATCGCAATCTGCTGTGGCCGTGCGGTGTCTAAAGATAATAACTTGTTTTCTTCTGCTGAGCTGTTAATAAGCATCCCTTTGTGTGTGTCAAAGTTTCTGTATCTGGTTCTGATAAAACTCTTTGCCTCTTCAAAAGTAAAGCCTGTATCAGGTTGAGGTAGATTTCCACCTTCTTTTGCCAGCTTCTTCATTGCCGGGGATGCTCCAATGAGATGGGATCCATTGTATCACAATCATTTTGAATCGTTGACTGAAAGGCGAGGAGGAATTTGGAGGGCGAGGATTTCATGTCTACAAAAACAACAGTAGCATTTATCTATAGATCAGGTAGGAATAAATTATATTCAGAAATACCGATAGATCTCTTGAATGCTTTGGTAGATTTCTAGATGACGGAGGGGAGTGGTAAACACGTTAAAGCTAAAGAAATTGTCAAATATCCTTCTCCCGTCGGAATTTAAAAGCGAGGTATTCCCAGGATTACTTGTAATTTTTTCCGCGTTCTCATTGAAAACTCTCGACCTAGTTTACAAAAATACACTTTAATCGTGAACGGCATGACATTGGAAGTCAGTCTTGTCTTTGTAGTGAAGTTAACATTTAGTAAAATATAATTTAGTTTGAATTTTCCAATGCTATGATGATGGAATTGCTGGAAGCAAATCATCCGGCAGAGATAAAAGTGACATGAAGACGGTACTTATTCCTAATTCCAAATACTCATGAAGACATGATTTTATCAAGGTAGATCTAATAGAGCTCAATGTTTATGCAGTGGATCCCCACAGCTTCAAGGCTGTCTGCTGCGGCTATAGATCATGATAGAACGTAAAATCTGCAGATTTTCTCTTAATATATTCAGTAGAAATAAACTTTCCCTCGACGAATATAACACATACTGAATACTCCGAGCTTCTGAATAAGTGTGTCCTTCATTTATACCAGTGGCCAGCGTCTGCGTCGTCGTCATATCAGCCGCAAGGGGTTTCAAGTTCTAAATATGCGTAAATTACACTTGACGCACCCTCGTTTTGGTCGATAGGGCCAGACCCTGTACAGTTTGTGGACATGGAATTCCCAAAGAAAATCCAGTACTGTATATTTGTTCTTTCTTTCTTTCTTTCTTTCAGCCTGTCTGTGTGCCGGTCTTTCTTACTTTCTTTGTTAAGTTTAGGAGGCTACAAAGAATTTGAGCGGCAAGTTAAGTCCTTTTTCGTTCAGATGTATCGGTCGATTTAGTCACCAAAGTTCATAATGATTCGGAGATGACGTAATGAAACTTTTATTTGGAATTTCGTTCCGTGTGTGTGCTGAATTTGTGGATAAAATTTGGTTATTGTTTTTTTTAATTTTCATGTTCTTTTTGGGATTGTTAGTTGGTTATGTTTTGTTTTTTGAAACAACACACTATAATTGAAACCCGTCCTTTTGACGGATTTCTTACTCGTGAAATAAGTAAATACAGTCTATTTTTAAGGTCTAGGCAAGTTTCGAGAAGAGTTAAAACGCATTGTATCATCTGACATAGGTCACGAAAAGAAATATAGAGAATGATATAGAAAGAATACACCGCACTGGCTGAACATGGCAAAAGCACCGCTGTGGAAAACCATGAACGGCAGGTCGTGGCAAGGCATGATCGCCAAAGCGAGCCTGTATAACACTTGAGGATAAGAAGCAGAAAATACAGTTTATATGTGAGAAAATGAAAAAACACATAAGATATAAATTCATCATCATCATCAGCTGCCATCTCCACAACGAAGGTTGGCTGTAATGGATCTCCAACGTCTTCTGACTCTTGTCTTGGTGGTGCACTCTGATAGATTCTTTCCTGTCCATCTCTTGATGTTATCTTCCCACTTATAGCGCTGTCTTCCCCTTGCACGTTTGCCTTCAACTCTCCCTTCTAGTATGGTCTTCTGCAAGGTGTTATGCCTTTTTATGTGGCCAAAGTATTTTAGCTGCCTAACTTTGATCTCCCTCATTAGTTCTCTTTTCATACCTAGATTTTGTAGGACCTCCTTATTTGCTTTCTTCTCTTTCCATGAGATGCGCCCCATTCTTCTATATATCCACATTTCAAGAGTCTCAATTTGTTCTTCCAAATGCTTATTCATCGTCCATGTTTCTGCACCATACAGAAATGCAGAATATATATAACACTTTATGATTCTCAGTTTTAATTTGTGAGATAACTGTTTAGATGTCAGTATATGTTTCATGTTGTTGAATGTAGCTTTGGCCATTCCTATTCTCTTCTTGATTCCTGTTTCACATCTGTCATCTTCTATTATTATATGACCAAGATATACGTAGCTCTTGACTTATTCCAGGTTTTTCCCATTTATGCTTATCTTTAATGTGGGCTTATCGTCTGTTTTGCTAATTATCATAGTTTTTGTTTTCTCAACACTAATGTCCAATCCATATTCATGACTTACACTGTTCACTTGCTTCACTAGTTCTTGTAAATCCTGTTCACTTTCAGCTAACAGCATGGTATCATCTGCATATCTAAGGTTGTTTATTGACCTTCCATTGATGTTCAGTCCTGGCATTTCCTTTATCTGTTTGAAAATGTTTTCGGTGTATAGATTAAATAGGCAGGAGGACTGCACACAACCTTGTCTGACACCTTTTTTTATGTCCATGTTTGGTGAATAATTCCTTCCCGATCTTACTGTAGCAGTTTGCTCCCAATAAAGGTTACTGAGTATTCTTATGTCTTTTCCATCAATACCTATGTCTTCGAGGCATTCAATTATTTTCTCATGATGGACTCTGTCAAAAGCCTTCTTATAATCAATGAAGCACATGTACATACTTTTTTGGACCTCTGTATATTTTTCTGCTAATATTCTTAGGCAAAATATTTCCTCTCTTGTTCCACTGTTCCGTCTAAAACCAAACTGTTCTTCTTGGATTTCGTTGTCTACCTTACTTTTTATTCTTTCCAGAATGATTTTGAGCAGTATTTTAATTGCATGACTCATCCGGCTGATTGTTCTGAAGTCTGAACATTTTGTTGCATTAGGTTTTTTGGGGCAATGTTATAAAGACTGATGTCTTCATGGCGTGTGGTATATATCCTGTATTGTATTGTCACCGATGGTTAGAATTGTCTGCCCTTGTCTGAAGTTAACCTGTCTGTTATTTTCCTATTTCATGTTACTGCCTACTTATTCTGTCATTTTTGATTTTAACAGCTCTTTTTGTTCATGCTGTGGTATGGTTTTGTGTGTGTGTGTGTGTTGTTTAATAAACATAAAAACCTATCCTGTGGTCACTGTATGTCATAACGTTGTCCCTTACTGCCATTAGGAGCATAGGAGGGAGAGAAACAGATTGTCTTAGTAAAATAAGTCGCAGTAGGCTGAAGACGTGGCCCAACCACGCTTCAGAAGTCATATCTCTTCTCATAATTTCATTAGTGACTCTATTCGCATCTATTTTCACATCTTTGCATTCATACTCTGTCTGAACTCAGACATAATCTATTCTCAAATTATAGCCTACTGTGACATGTATATATCGTTGCATAGATCTGTGATTGTATCTATACCAAAGCTCTCCAGGGCTTCTATCATTTCAATTTTTATGATGTCCATGCCTGCTGATTTTCCTTTTTGTATCATATGTATTGCATTCTGTACTTCTGATCTGAGAATGTTTGGGCCTTCATTAGAATCTGGTGATGGTTTTTTTTTTTACCTCTGTTGTCCTCGAATAGTTCTTTTACGTACTCTGCCCATCTGTTTGATATGTTTTTCTCATCAAGTAAGATTACACCATTTTTGTTCTTGATACAGCCTCCTCCTTGGGCAAACCCGACCTATTTGATAATGTCTTTATTTCTTCATGCATATCTCTTGTCATTTGTTTTGTTTCTATGTCTTCTATTTCCTTGCATTTTGTTTCTATCCACAGTTCTTTTGTTTGTCTACACATAGTACGTATGTCGTTGTCTATTGTTTTATATTCTGGAGTGTTTTTTGTTCTCTTTCTTTCTGCCATTTTATTCAAGATGTCATCTGTTATCCAAATTTGATTTTTCTTAGGCTCGTTTTTAGGTAAATTTGCATTTGCTGATTGTATGCTTGTTTTTAAACATTCCCATTTTGCGGCTACTTTTTCTTCTGGGTTTTCTCTTCTGTACTGTTCCATGCTTTCTGTCAGTAACTGTTCATACTTATTTTTGACATCGACAAGATATTTTTTTTTATATCTGGTTGTTTCAGTGCTGATATTTATATCTGGGGTTCCTCCTTTCTTCTGTTTCCTGCTCTTTTTAGCTTTATATTTACTTTGATGACGATCGGATTGTGATATGAATTTGTCAGCGCCAGGATGTGCCTTTGCTCTTGTGACACTGTTTTTAAATCTATGTTTTATCATGATAAAGTCAATTTGATTTCTTGATACATCGCAAGGGCTTTTCAATGTGTATAGTTTCCTTGGGTGGTGTTCATAAAAGGTATTGCATATAACCAGCTGGTTTTCTTCATAGAACTGGATAAGTCTGTCTCCTCTATCATTTCTTTTCCCTAGTCCATACTGTCCTACTATTTTCATGTATTTTCATTTTCTTATTTTTGCATTCATATCACCCATTACTATCAACACATCTGTAGATTTTACTGGTTTAAGTGTGTGTTGTAGCTCTTCATAGTATTCCTCTATTTCTTCTTCACTGTGTTATTTAGTAGGCGCGTATGTTTGTAAGATTGATATGTCAAATGGCTTTGCTCTCATTTTCAGTAACATCATTCTGTCATTGTGTGTCCAGTATCCACATACATATTGTTCTAATTCCTTCTTTATTAACATTCCTACTCCTCTTTCGTGTTTTTCTCCTTCTGAGTGTATAAGTGTGTATTGGTCTCTTTTAATGTAGCCTGTACCCAATAATCTTGCCTCTGCAACTCTTAGTACATCAAGTTTCATATTTGTGGCCTCTAAAATGAGATTATCTAACTTTCCTCCTCCGTTTAGAGTTCTAACGTTCCATGTTCCTATTTTTAGGCTCCTCCTATTAGTGTTTAGGTGGTCTTTCTCAGAATGCTCCCTTTCAAAAGAATTTGAGGAACACTCGTCATTATGTACTTCTTTACTCATTAGAGGAGTTGCCTCTTCCCTGTTATTATGTATAGTAGATTTCTCGCCAGGGGACCAAGAGTTCTCTACATATCGTTTCTTATCTTTTTGTTGCGATTCCATTACATTCTTTAGGACGTACGTGGTAAGGCCCCAATCTCTTCCACGGTGGCTAGCCGTTGTCTTTTTCTATGTCCGACACGCCTCTAGTGCGTCACACACTTTGCTGTTTTGCTTTGTGAGCCGTTGATCTTTTTAGATTCCTCTCCTCACTCGCCGTCTCAGTCTTTGTGTACTAGAAATGGACATTCCCTTGAGTAAGACTGCTCCTACTTCACTCATGTAGTTTAGCCAGTCAGCCAAGACTGTTGCCCGGGATGTGGCCACCGCCGTACACAAGCGGTATTCATGGAGCCATACATGAGCTAGATAAAGAGAGGGGAACCAAATAGGATCCTGACTAACCATTAAGGATATGGCTGTCTCTCACCGTAAGGTACTATCCCTCTCGCTTTATCCTACATCCCAAGATATAAATTACATAGACATATATGTACAGTTTAGGCATTGTAGTTCACAATATAATAAATTCCTACTTTAACCTCACAAATATGCCCATTTTACAACAACACAAAATCTGATCAATATTTCTCAGGCAATAATCCTACTTTCAAGCCCAAGTGCCGCTGGTTAAGAAAAAAAAAAAAAAAAAAATAAGTTTAAATTGTTATTTATTCTTTCCCTTGACACACCGGGAGATTTATATTGTTATTTATTCTTTCCCTTGACAAGCCTGGAGTAATATTTTGTTTTTCCGAAATTCTGTTCGGCCTTAACAGTACGCGGCTGGAAACCTTGCAGATTATCTTTCTATTATGTGTTCCTCAGTGCACAGTGCCGTATTTCCCGACTGTTTGTTTTCTCTTCGTCACATAAACCCAGGCCGTTTCATAAGGGCACTGCGTTCGGCATTGAACACTTTACTATTTGTTTCCAATATTCTGTTTTGTGCAATATTTTTTGTTATGTCCATTAATGAATTTCTCTACACAGCGCGTGCTCAAATCCGGTATACTCAATTCATTGACCTTGGGACTGTACCGTTGTTCCCACTAACTACATTTCTTAATTGCAATATTGAGGTGTTTATTGCTGTTATTATACATTTCTGTTGATATCTTCACTAATGTGTGTGTATGTATATATATGTATATATCCACACACACACACACACACACGCACGCACGCACGCACGCACGCACGCACGCACGCGCACACACACACACACATGTATATATATGGATGTCCACATGAAAGCGCGAATATTCACATGCATTCAGGTGTACAACAATGATTGTTTAAACGTAATCTCTCATATGAAAATTGATATAATCTTCGTCCATTTTCTGTATCAATTAAAAGAACAAACAAACAAATGTGACTGTTTCTTATTATATTATTTGTGTGTCATGACTTCCTTTTATGAAAAAACCCGCGTCATTGGTTAATTTGCATAGTAAAACAATACATGACTTAATTTCTATTACATATATTTGAAACTAAAATTGATTGACTGAGAAAAGACGAAGATTTGAAAATAATTGCGGTAAATGATAACCAGAACACCGCCTAGGCCGGTCCCAAGCCCGGCTGAAAAAGGAGGAGGGCGGCCTGCATGGAGGCCGTAAGGAGGCAGCCCCTCCACCATGCAAAGGCACAACAGGCCAATCATCTGTTTGCTGTAAAACATGATTACGCGAACTACAAGAGAGAAAACTGGACTGATTCTAAAGGCGACGAACTGGAACGGACTACGACTTATGGAACTTGGAACACAAGAAGTATAAATGGGAAAGAAGAGGAGCTGGTGGAAGAGATGAGGAAAGCAAAACTAGAAATCCTGGCTATAACGGAAACAAAGAAAAAAGGACAAGGAGTCATGGATCTCGATGGCAACACGCTGCTCTACAGTGGTGTACCCACATCTGAAAGAGCTAAAGGGGGCGTGGGTTGCATTGTGGCCAAAAACCAAAAAGATAGTATCAAGGGATGGAACTTTGTCTCGGAGCGCATTATGGTTGTAAAACTAAAAGAAGGAGATACCATAGTCAACCTGGTCATAGTGTATGGGCCAAATGAGGATGAGAGAGCAGAGGTCAAGGAGAAATTCTTCGAGCTGCTTCAAAGGACAGTGGATGACTGCCTAGATGAAATTATCTTGCTCGGAGATTTCAATGCCAGAGTTGGAAATGACCATGCTAGATGGGGTGGAGTTATCGGAAGATATGGAGAAGATACTCTCAATGACAATGGAAAGCGACTCCTTAGATTCTGCAAAGAGCAGAATCTGATCATTACAAACACAAAGTTCCACCGTAAGCGCATACATGCATACACTAGATGTGAACCAACAAAGAATGAGAAGTCAGTGATCGACTATGCCATTGTTAGAAGGAGCTCATTCAAATATCTCCGGGATGCTAGAGTCTGGAGGGGGCCAGAGATTGGAAGTGATCACTACCTGCTTACAATAAAAAGAACAACTGAAAGAGTTGGTCAGCCTAGGAACTGCCAAACATCACGCAAGAAACTAAGTAAACGAACGGGAGAAATGAGCATTAAGACCTACAAGCTGAGAGAGCCAGAAATTAAGATCAGATATCAGGGGCTTATTGCTGCAGCGGTGAGCAGCACAGAAGAACAACCTGATGACTTGGAAACCTTTTGGCTTAAATTTAAGGACATCATAAAGACAGCTGCTGCAGAAGCATGTGGTGAAGTCCGACTTGGGAACAGGAGTAAGAGGACACCTTGGTGGACAGAGGAAGTCAAAGAGAAAATAAGAGAGAAGAAAATGACATGGAAACAATACTTATGAGCTAAAAACACAACAGGACAAATGGAGAAATATAGAGAATATGTGACACTCAGAACAGAAGCAAAGAACAAGGTGCTAGCAGCAAAACAGAAGTCCTGGGAAGAATTTGGAGAAAAGCTAGAAAAAGATGCGCAAGAAAACCAGAAATTGTTTTATAAGACCCTAAAAAACATAAGGAAAGAAAAAGAATGCCCTCTCAAATTTATAAAGGACAAGCAAGGCAAATTGCTTACTGCCCCGAAGGAAGTAATGGAAAGATGGAAAGAATATTTCTCAGAACTCCTTGATGGTTAGCAAGGTCAAGCATCAGAAATGATAACCACTAGCACAGAAGAGAAAACCAATGATGGGGAAGATGACATAAAGATGGAAGAACTGAAGGCAGCACTGGAGAAAATCAAGATGGGCAAAGCAGCAGGACATGATGGTATTATACCAGAAATGGTTAAGTACATGGGAGCATAAGGCGACCTATTACTCTTAAGGGTCCTACAGGCAGCGTGGTGCAACAAGACCATACCAAAGGATTGGGAGATTGCCATCATAACACCAATTTTCAAAAAGGGTGACAATCGACAATGTGGAAACCATAGAGGCATATCCCTTCTCAGTGTTCCTGGTAAAATCTACGCTAGAATCCTAGAGCAGAGACTCCAACGCCTAGCTGAGCCACAATTGGATGAGGTTCAATGCGGATTCCGAGCAAACCGAAGTACTCAAGACCTAATCTTCACACTCAGACAGCTGAGTGAAAAGGCCCTTGAGTATAAGAGTGAGATCCATCTTTGTTTCATAGATCTGGAAAAGGCGTTTGACAGGGTCCCCTGGAGCAAACTTTGGGACTGTTTGGCAAGGAAAAACATTCCAGCACCTCTGATTCATGCTATACAGAGCTTTTACAAGTCTTGCAGAAATTATGTGAGGACAGCAAACCATAAGTCAGAAGAGTTCAGGACCACTACTGGTGTAAGACAAGGTGATATTCTGTCACCTTATCTTTTCATACTCCTCATGGACGATGTCATCAAGGCATGTAAGGAGAAAACAAGAAAGTATTCAGTGGGGTACTGGAAGATGAGAAAGGTATGTATTTCAGAGCTGGCATTTGCTGATGATGTTGCCCTGATTGCTAAATCAGAGGCACATCTCCAATCCAACCTGCAAGTCTGGAAGGAAGAGCTGGAGAAGAGAGGGATGGTCATAAGCAGCTCTAAAACAAAATCCATGGTGATATCACGAGAAGAAAGAAGACATCAGATTAAGCTGGGAGAACAGGTCCTGGAGCAGGTCGACCACTTTAAATACCTTGGAGCTATTATAGACCGAAAGGGAGGCATCAAAGAAGAGTTGGCCACTCGAAAAGCAGCAGCTGGGAGACTTTTTCAGGCCATAAATCGAGGATTCCTCAGCAAGAGAGAGGTTGGTAAGAAAACGAAGATGGCTGTATACCGCTCCACCTATGTCCCAGTTTTGACATATGGATGCGAGTCATGGGCAATGACTACAACCCACAAAAGCCAGATCCAAACCTCAGAAATGAGGTATCTGAGGAAGGTGGATGAAGTAACAAGAAGAGACATGGTCCGCAACCAGACGATATGTCAAGGCCTAAAATCCCACCCCCTGCAGACCCAAGTAGAACAGTCCCAGATGGTTTGGCCATGGCTGCAGAATGGGAGAAGATCGGCTACTACGACAAGCATGGGAAACAAAGAGCCAGGGATCCAGACCCCCAGGACGACCCAGAGTCCGCTGGGAGGACAAAATTAGACAATCTTTGAAGGACCGAGGACTAGAATGGAACCAGGCCAGGAGAAAGACAGCCGATAGGATAGTCTGGCTCTCTCTCTCTCTCTCTCTCTCTCTCTTTCTCTCTCTCTCAAACTTCTACACCTCACGGTAGAAGGGGAACGATTAAGTAAGTAAGTAAGATAACAAAATTGCACTTTGAAAAACATTCAAAGAAGATGTGGACTCATACAAATATCATGGCAGCAATATAGACAACTCGGGTTAGAATACAAAAGTCAAGAGAGACTTTCGTTGCAATGGGAAATAAGTAGAAATCATTAAGTGAAATATCAAGTCAGTTTTATTATATGGCTCTTTAACATGAAGACCAACGAAAACGATATCCAAGAGGTTACATATTTTCATAAAAGGGTGGTGGCCCCGAACAGAAATACTGCAATAGTATAACACGATCACCAGAGCAGAACTAAATGCAACAAACCAGTGGAACAAGAGATAAGGGAAACACGCCGCTGTTTTGCAAGTCCACACATTGAGGAAACCTGCTGATAGAACACAAGTCAGTATGTGTTCAGGAATCCCAAAGTAAGAAAAATAGAAGAATATCGAAAAAGACAAAGGGAATGGAATTGGATACTAACATGAAAGGTATGAAAAAAAAAAGACATGAAAAGACACTGAACGGATGATACAGGACAGGAAGCCTTATGTGGATTTGTCGAAGGTCTGTACCCCACAGGTAGAAGAGGAATAATGAAATGAAAATTTGCTGAATCAGTCCACCTTTCCACTTTTCTTAGTATGGCGATGTCAGCACACATCCTGTGTATTTTTTCCTATTGTTTCAGCTATATATGACGCATAAAGAAATCGCTAGCACACAAACTGGTTTACCTATGAACTTCTACTGTCATCTCAACTGCAGCACTTAGGTAAGGTTATAGTTCTAATAATTTGTTTATTCTTGATTACTTCTTCGTGCACGATATTTCCCTCTACCCGTCTCTTGACAAAGGGAAATAGATGATATAGGTGTCTACACGGAACTGTTACCCACCACTTTTTGGGGGTATATGACTCCAGTTTGTGAGAAAATTTCGGCGATGAACATAAACTAGGAGAGTAGTTCTTTTCTACGACAGACTGTATTTTGCAAGGCACTGGAAGCATTGCTCCAGCAAATGGATGCAAACTGAGAGGAAAAACGTTCTTCTTTGAATATGAAAATGTGTTCCTGTACTCAAAAGATTCGTCAAAAAGATGCGTTGTATTTTCAGAAAAGAAGAATATGTCAATGTATGGCCAGCGAAATGACTTGTGTGATAGTGTACTTGCTTTGGCCCAGAAGAATTTCCACCGTTGTCCTGCTGGGCAATATAAATCAAACTGATCTCCTTGGAACGAGAGCGCTTGTCGCAGTGCGTCTCTCTGAGATGAATTCAACATGACATCTATGTCATCATCCCAGGGAATTATGTCATGATGTCGTGAGGAACCTAACAAAGTTCCTCCATAAAGAAAAAAGGTCAAATTAAATTTTACACAGGCTCGGATAAACGTTTCAAATAAAATTAAAATAATTTGTCTTTCTTCGTGTGAAAGTGCTGGTTGAAAGTAAGTCAACAGTGATTCTGGTGAGGAATTGTGGGTTTGGCTACTACTGGTGTTCCTGAGAAAATACAGAGTTCTCACTTGTCCAACAGTTGTTCCAGGTATTAAAAGTGCAGTTTCATTAACTTCTGGGAAACGGAAGTTTTCATAACTGTGTGCTCTTCTGATGAAATTAACACTACCTGTGGCCCAGTTCAGAGTGTTGAGAATCATCGATGATGATACGTCGGGGAGTAATATCTTCAGCATCAGCAAAACAGTTGTAACAGTTACTGCTACAAAAGATATCCGACGGTCGAGTAGCTTCGACATCACGACCCACGTGACGTGACATGAACAAAGTTATTTGATCAATAATTAATCATTCAATTTTTAGCAATCATAGATTATCGTTATCTTTCCAAGAATTTTCGGTACATCTTCTTCTGTATGACACTGAAAAATATTCTCCTTAGCGAATCACAATGTGTAAAGTTAATTCTCTTGAATTAATCACCCTAAATTGCAGAATAATCGTCTTTCTCTCCTCTGAAAGTAGCCTAAAGTCTAATAATCCTAGTCAATAATGTGTCCATAGTTCGAGAAATCTGTAAAGCTCTCGATAACTTTTTGACCAATTTTCTTGAAGACTGTTCAGACTAACAACCTGACAGTTGATTTCCCCAGCGTGCTGCTCGAGAAGCTTCTAACATCTGAGCAATGAGTCCAGTCGTATGTATCCCCTACCTCGGACGCGTACTGACTCCATGTAGTGGATCGGCCAACAAATCTATGCTATATCTCGTGACCAGAGGACATCAAGTAAACTGTTTTACTATAATTTGTTAAGAATTCCTGCACTACAATGTAGAAGAAAAATGTTATTTAGCCGTTTTAGTGAGAAAGTCACTGCGAATTAGTGGCGTGAATGGTCAATGACTTCTGGTTGATCACAATACGGTATTTTTTGTGTGGTATTTGTAGGGCCAATAACCAGTGACCAAAATAAAGGTAGTTCCGTGGCAGATACCGCCGTAGCAGAGTAAAACATTACAGACTTTAATAACAGTATGTCTTAGCATGATGATGATGGTGGTCGCCAGTTCCGGTGTTCGCTATCTTTACCTCCCCTTACTCAGAGTCAAGTACTCATTTTTACAGCTGGGTAGACGGGTGCGCGACTCAACCTGTTTCGAACCATGTTCCTATTCTTCGAGAAGCAAGGCCTTCGCCCAGTCTGCCACTCGGACACTATTACTAAAGAGTATATTGCATATTTGACTATCAGTTCATTCATTGCCCTTGAACTCCACGAGGGGCATAACCCTTCAAATATTTCCCTGTGCTTTATCATTGTAACATCTTTGTTAATGGGACAATGGTATACGTGTATAGAAACAATTTCCCAATGTAGAAATTATGTGTGCATATTCAAGTACATGTAAATGGTATGATCCAAATGTTATCCTGAGAACTGCTGCTGCATCTTTTTCTTCTTTGGTCCTGAGCCGCTGGCTGACAAAGCAATCAGTGACCATCACGCCTGGTGCGTCTTGTAGGGCAGCAACAAACTGTCTCCACGTTGCTCGGTCGGCTGCCGTTCTTCGTGTGGTGCCCCAGCTCTGGCCCATGCTAGCATCTCTGCCTCCACAGTTCTCCGTCAGGTGGCTTTTGACCGGCCTTGCTTTCGCTTTCCTTCTGGAGTCCATAGCATGGCAGTTCTGGTGATGATGTCAGGGTCACTTCTGAGGATGTGGCCAACCCAATTCCAGTGTCTACCCGCTATGATGTGCACATGTCTTCTTGGTGGCTCCGAGTTAGCAGTTCTTGGTTGGTGATGGTGTTCGGCCAGAAAATTAGAAGCATTTTCCTTAGGCAGATTGGGTGGAAAGAGGACATTGTGGATGTTTCCTTTTCTGTTACCCTCCAGCATTCTGCACCGTACAGAAGTACATAAATTACGCAGCTATCGTATATTTTTAATTTAGTATTTGTACTGTACTGGAAAGATTTCCAGATGTTGTTTAGATTGGTGAAGGCTATCTGGCTTTATTCATTCGGCTACTGATGTCTTGCTTGTTCCGCCATCTTGTAATACTATGTTTCCTAAGTATGTGAATGTTGCTGCTGCATATAAATAAGGTTATATGTTAGACTAGTCATGCCATCATGCAATGTATGTATATAGAAACCAAAACTTGAAGACAGTTTCAGAGTTGTTCACACTGAACACTTAAAAATAAACAGTGGGGTCATATAAGGATATTCGCCTTCACCAACGATCATCTCATGCTCATGAACTGGGTAGTGAGACAGACAACAGAAGGAAAGAAAACAGGAATACATTGGACATTGGACAAGCAGCTAGGAGATCTTGACTTTGCATACGACATATGTCTTCTATCACATAAACAACAACACACAGAAAAAGACAAATAGTTATGACTGAAGGGGCTATTATATATATATATATATATATATATATATATATATATATATATATATATATATATATATATATATATATATATATATATATATATATATATATATATATATAATAGCCCCTTCAGTCATAACTGACTATGGGAATGCGCCCCAGGTGACAGCCCTCAGCTGCTTATTTTCCCGGTGTTCCTTTCGACTTTTTCTCCCCTCTTCTGCTTGTTGTGTGAGCTTCTTTTCGCCCAATCTGAGGTGGCGCCGCAGATAGCATTGCCACTTGGTGCGATCGGCAGCTTCATCCTCCCAAGTTTCTGGATTTATGTCCAGTGTCCTCATGTCTCTCTTACACACATCTTTGAATGTCAGCTGCGGTCGCTCAACTGTTCTTTTGCCATATGCCAGTTGTCCATAGAAGAAATCTTTTGGGATGCGACCATCTTCCATGCGGCGGACATGGCCAAGCCAGCGTAGTCTGCGCTCTCTAATCAGTGTATACATGCTTTGAAGGCCAGCACGCGGCAACACCTCAACATTTGTCACTTTATCTTTCCACGAAATGCCGAGGATGTGGCGTAGACACCGTAGATGGAAGGTATTCAGCCTTCTTTCTCGCTTATCATAGGTTGTCCACGTCTCGCTGCCATATAGAAGTGTGTAGGGAGAAGCTGGAGTGTCCTCTCCATGACGCGAGATTGGGCACAGTTATATGGAGATCAAGCTGTTGCCCATGCAGCATGTTCCCCTTCTCCACGCAGCCGGTAGATCCAAAGGAACAGCAGTAGCCGATACAGTTTGGTACCAACCACGTCGCAGGAGTTGCCAGAATAATGTCGAATCAACATTAGACTGCCCTGGGGACTCCGGATTTATCCTCAGGGTTTACTCCCGAAGCCTTTCCCATTAATGGATATTCCGGCTAGGCAGAGGTGGTTTGAATTCAGAGTTTTACATTCTATTAGATAGGCTACCAACCAAGAATCACGAGCCCTATCTGCCCGAAGCTACTGGTTTTAAGGCGCCAGTGACTCGACTTCGCCCCTTCTCCCGTTAGTGGAAACAGTTCTGCCGGGATCAAATTGAGCCACACATGAAGGCCGGGAGCTGGGCTTTGTAGTCAGAGGATATATATACTGAAGCTCATTAAAAACGCACTACCTGTATAATCCAGGAACAGAGTGTGAAATGTAAATATAAGTGTTTACAAGTTTACATATTTGGAATCTTTATTCATTTTCCCATGAATCCATGCTGGTCATTAATTTGTACATTTGATTGTTATGAAATTCATTACAGTCTGTGCATGCAAGGGAGAAAACCAAAAATGCAACCAATAAAAACATTCATTCACACTATCCTCAGTATCTGGTATGTCCACCGTGTGCTTGCAAACAAGCTTTGCAGCGGCTCCGCATGGAACGCACAAGTCTCTGAAGGAAATTCCGGGGAATCAAGTCCCATTCACGTGTAAGAGCAGCTTCGAGCTGTTGCAGATTAGCTGGAGAACCTTGCCTATAGACTCTGCGTCCAAGCTCGTCCCACAGATGTTCTATAGGGGACATGTCTGGTGATAGGGCAGGCCAATCACAATGTTCTGCTGCTTTAGATATTGCTGCGTAATGCATGCGGTGTGCGCACGTGCGTTATCCTGCTGGAGAAGCTGCAAGTCTGGATAATTTGTGAACGCAGGAGCAACCAATGCATCCAGAACCTCATCTTGATATGTCACAGCATTAACATTTCCACGGAAGACGTGAAGAGGCAAGCGATGGTGAAAACTGAATCCTCCCCAAATGTGAATACTGCCACCTCCAAATCGGTTGTGCTGACGAACACAGCAATCTGCAAAGCGCTCTCCACACCGTCGCCCAAATCCGCATACGTCCATCAAGCAAAGGATATGTTGAATCTGCTCTCGTCTGTGAATAGGACAGCATTCACTGCAGTCTAGTCCATCTGACATGTTGCTCTGCCCATTGCAGGCGCTGCTGACGATGTCTGTGAGTCAAGTTTGGCCCAACATAAGGTTTTCTTGCAGTAAGGCCTGTATCTCTGAGTCGTCGTATGACCGTCATTCGAGAGACTTGCCCACGTCTACCCACTATTGCTCTTGCTGTTTGACTTGCCGGGAGAGAACGATTCCTTAGGTGACTCAGCACAATATGACGATCTTGCGCAGGGGTAGTAACTCGTGGTTGGCCACTCCGAAGTCTATCCCGGGCACTGCCAGTGGTTCCGTAACGTTCATTGAGACGTACAATAGTGCTGTGGTGGCAATTCATCCTTCTGGCAATAGCCGCGAGCTCATTCCGGTCTATAACATACAAATGGCTCGTTGGCGGTCGTTTTCAGATAGTCGTGGCATTTCAAGCACATGTACTGGGTGTTTTGTCTCAACGGTCTTTTTATACCGAGTATACTGCCACAACGCGTACACATTTTCAGGGTCATAGCTGTTGGGAATCGTGTTGCACGTGTAACTTTCATTGTTTTCATGTAGTCTGTACACAAACCCGTGGGTTGAATCACGCACTTTCCATTCCAGCAGCCATTCGCTCTCTACCTCATGACAAACACGGGGAAAATCCATTCCCACACTTTTTTTTCCAGCTTCTCGGCATCAGTATATATAATAGTGGTGCGTTTTTAATGTACTTCAGTATACGTATGTCACGGATTGCCTCCCCTTAGCTCTGCAGTAGTGGTCCACCAATGACCAAAACTGAAGAGTATCTAAAATGAGTCATCAAAGGTGTCTACCTTCGCACAAGATTACTCTTGGCAGAGTTGTAGATAGAAGGGTAATGACGCTTCTATCCCAAGGTAGTATTCACAAGATAATTCAGAAATCAAGAACAATGCTGCATACGGCTGAACACTATTAATTTATATCTGATCCGTCGCCTTTTGTGAAGAATTAAGCAATAGTTTTAGCCCGTTCAAGCCCCCAGCTGGAGTAAATCCAGCGAAATTCTTTTATAAGTATTTGCTCTTTATATGTAAATATATGTCTAGATGTATATATATATTAAAGAGTCTTGCTCATACGTTTGCTTGCATATCTATAATAACTGAATCAACAATGATTGTTTTGTTTTAAAATAACATGTAACAAATTTAATAATCAATTAGTTTTAACAGGTTAAAATAAATGGAACGATGGTGAATTTTAGATGTAAATCAAATTTGTCTTCACTGAGACTTGGTTTGAGGATTAAAAAAAACAATTGTCCTTCTGCTGTTTCCTTATAAAACAAACTTAGCTGGTCTAAGTGAGTCCTGCAGCTGTGGTTTCGTCAATTCTTCTGTGATGAGGCCACTTCTTCTCTTCACACAACTTATCCAACGTAGGCGGTTAATGTGGATTCCCTGTTTTTACTCACAACTAGTGACGTCGAAACTTTCGTCTTGTAGCTTTTTACCACGAACAGTCTGATGCTTCGTTCCACGAACTTTTAGACAAAATAGAAATAACAAATGCCCCTACTAAATACACTTGGTTGGAAGATTAACAGGCACATTGTCTCGCTGTCCACCCACCAATGTTAGCCTCTCTGAATAATTAAATTCTTGAGTATACACAGCGTAACTCGGGGAAGAGGATTATAAATTACCAATATTCTTCTGGGTATTAAACTGGGAAAATATGTGCTTGGACAGCGCGAAATGCAATGATTTGCCTGACTTACAATTAACAAGGTACTTATATCCCGCAAAATAATATTATACACTTTAGGCACATGTGATGTAATCATCACTTATCACGGCTCCATTCGGAGTCTGGGGTTGCTGCTGCTTTCGCGTTTCTGAGCAAATTAGCATAAAACAAACGCCAGCGCTTGCTGTGGTGGTTTATGAACAAACTATTTTCAGATGTTGAGGTAGCCAGCCTCATATATAACCACTTAGCAAGGAAAACATGTCAAATTCACATTTGTAAAATAAATATTAACACTTACCCCAAGTAACTTTTGGGAACACAATCTCCTGGCACAGTTTAGAATGGACACAGCAAATTGATGCTTTTGAATCACTTGGTCTGGGAATTTTTGTATTCCTCTTATGACGGGTGATCTGATTCCTTAGATCTCCAGTCTTTGTATTTAAATAATGCAGGTTTACTTTTTTAAGTTTTAAAGTCCCAAATACTTCGATCCTAGTCCTTTAAGTTTCCAGTCTTTGTATTTAAAAAATGTGGGTTTACTTGTAAGTTTTAAAGTTGCCCAAATAATCTTATTTGTCACTTATACTTTCGGAATCCTTTTTTCCGATCCTTCTCTTTCTGGCTCTGGTGAATTGCTAGCTTGTCGTGGCAATGCAGTCTGATTTGTGACTCAGATTTCGCTAGATTATATTTCCAATTCTCAGTTCAAATCCAAGATTGTACTTCCGACGAATTTGCCAGTGAGAACCATTGTGTATTCCGGCTCTCACTTTACACCAATCCAATCTCTTTAGCACTATATAGGTAGGGGTGTTTAAATCATAATACCCCCGCGTGTTTTAAAATATTACGTATTAAAATTCCAACGCGTGACATCCTTCTAATAAGGCTGTAATACTTCCGCTTGCATTTTTATGCAAACTCACAAACAAATCTGTGAACTCATCCATCAATGATTGCCTGGCTCATAATATCTCCTCAGACGTATTTTATCTGTATTAATTACACAGAAAATGTCTGGGCTAAAGAGATTAGCCAATTATCAACCACCTACTCAAATCGTTCGTGAGACAGATAATTGCTGATATAGCCCGGCGCACAAACATTATTCGACGACACACCTGGCCGTCTATTGTTCTTTCTGCCCAAGGTGTCAGAAGGTGCGGTGATAAACCTCGATTTCCAGTTGGTCACTCGGTCTGGGCCGGAAATGAGGTATGACAAAGTCACTATTACTCTTCACGGTTACCTTCTGCATTCGAGGTGGTAAGATCACTTAATCAATTACAATTAATCCTCAAGATAGTCAATTCAGCCGTGAAATAACATTATTGAAGTGTGAACAGAGGTTAACAACCCTAAGAGACGCGACTATGAGGTGAGAAAAATGAAGAAATGAAGTGATATTGCCGGAGTGAATGAAAGTAAAAAAGTGCGCGACTGATTTCGTCACTATATATATAAATATATATAAATAAATAAATAAATAAATAAATAAATAAATATATATACAGTATATATACCTAGTTATAAATGGGTACTTAACTTTGAGTTAGGGAAGGAAAAGACAGCGAGGAAGGAAACTGGTCTCCCCACCTCTCGATGCTGGACCTAGTATGGTGAAGTCTCTAACACTCTACTACCGCAATAAGTTACCGGGTTTCGGATTCAAAGCTTGGTATTGTCACGCGTCAGTCTAACCAGCTGTAAAATGGTACCTGACTCTGATCTTGAGTTAGAGACGGCCACGGCAGCGAGGAAGGGAACAGGTGTTACGCATCAGTCTAACCAGCTGTAAAAGGGTACATGACTCTGATCTTGAGTTAGAGATGGCAACGGCAGCGAAAAAAGGGAACAGGCCACCCCACCTCATAAAGCTGGGACCCAGTATATCGTAGTCTATAACACTTCACTCCCCTACGGCAGAATGTGCTATGTGACTACCCTTACGGTTTAAATTAACGGCAGGCGAACGGCAGGCGTGTTTTTAAAAAAATTCTAAACAACGGGGGAGAGCTCACAATGTGAAATGACACTTTTTCAGTCAAGAAAGAGTACGGTGCTCGGTTTGGGTAATAAATTTCCACAATATTAATTTCCCGGTGAATTAACGCACAAGAACCATATATATATATATATATATATATATATATATATATATATATATATATATATATATATATATATATATATATATATATATAGAGAGAGAGAGAGAGAGAGAGAGAGAGAGATAAGTGACTGAAGCAAAAGAGATAAGAAACAGGCAACCAGAATATAAAGATCGATTGTCAGATGACTTAACAAATGCACAGCTTTACTTATTTGGGTAACAATATCGACAAAGAAGGATAAATACACCAGGATGCCAATGCGAGGCTAAGTAAAGCCAAATTTACATTTAGCCATCTCAACTCTATGGAACTCTGAAGCTCTTCCCATGAAAAATAAAATTAGGTATAATCAATCATACTATACTGATGAGACACGTGACCTCAGAAATTACCTATCATCAAGAACATCACGCCTAAACTCTATATATTCACCAACAGAAGTCTTCGTTGCATCCTTAGATAGCCATACATCTGTAAATAAATTTAGACTTGTGGGAATAGAACCAGACAACCGCCATTACATCAGTATTGCTGAAAAGAACACAGAACCTCAGGAAATTTAAACCAGCTGTTATGTCCATTTTCGCACAACTATTTGTGATGCGAGACTTAACAGATTACCAGATGTCAAAATCTAACTATGTTAGACGTACTTAGGTACGCATCTATGTTTGTGAAATAACTTAAATTTATTATGCACCAAAGTGCACAAATTCGGTGCGATATAATCGTTGGTTGCCTAAGAGCGCTGATGACGTCAGAGACACGTCATAGAGCAGGGAGACAAGATGCCGGGTTTTCAAGACAGACGTTGTTCTGGTCTTTGATTCCCATGTTGCGGGAATAACTGATTGTAATTTGATATCTTAGCTACCTTCCAATGCGAAGCGTTAGCCACAGCCAAGTTTGATTTATGTTCGTCAATATCTCCATGTGATATTTGATGTAAGTACTTTATAAGATTTTGACAGGGCTTCAGTACGGCATCATGACCTACTGCTAGTGAGTTTCAAAATCCCTTCTTACGAAATAATATCAAAGTCGATCATTTTATGAAGCGTCAAGACAAGATGTCCGGCCAGAAAATAATAAATACGTATCCTTTCAAAGATTGAATATGGAAAAGAAGTGAACTATCTTCACCTCAATACTTTACCGTTTGCGGATTGTCCAACGGTCATTGAGGTCAGTCAAGTTTGACATTGTAACCTTGCCTACATGTAGAATTCGTATTACCATGCCTAATGTTCCATTATGTCGTCAACGATGATGTCGTCTATGTATCGTCTAATAAATGTATTATATGAACTGTCAGTCAAGCCATGAATTCAGCGTCCATCTATTACACCATAATAGTCGGCCACCTGTAAGCCCGACCAAACTGACAGCATTCTTAGTCAGCAGCCTAATGAACTATTAACCTATTATTACCAAGAACATAACCAAAATCTAGAACTCAAACTACAACAGCTCAAAACGATACTACATCTAGGGTGGACCATCAATAACAAGTAACCCCAACATCTGGTGGCTGGTATGGGGAACGAACCCACGACATTCGCGTTATCAGCACGCCTGACTTGCCCTTGATTGGAACCAACGGGGAAAAGAAAAGTGTCGAGACCAAGAAGAACCTGGATAAGAACGCAGGAGGAGGAAGCCAAATTAACGGGGATCTCGAGGGCGGCGCTAGGAAAAAAAACGGCCTTTAAATAGCAACATGTAGAGCGCAGTTGTTACAGCTATATGATCCACGTGGAACCAAAAGTACTGAAGAAGAAGAATGCGATGCCTGTTAAAACTACAGTGCAAATAATGAAATATTCTGTTTCCTTTTCTCTTACATCTACAATTTCTCAGTTGTTCATTCCGCCTGACTGCGAGTTTGGTGATGTATTTTCAGACAGTTCGAAACCCAACAGTCTTACCAGTATTCACTCACTCACTCTTCTTGTTTTTCTTGCTCTCGGTGGAATAAATTGTTTCCTTCACGGAATTTCTGATTTGATTTAGATATGTGTGTTCCACATCTAAGGTTGGCCGTCATGTTACGAGTTCTCTTCATGTTTACAATTTGTTTTATTGGTTAAATCTGTATTGTCCAGTGAATGTATGCTGCTTTTGTTTCTATCGCATTATTAGTTTTGCATGATATTGCATAGTATGATATGTTCTAATGCTTATGTAAAACTGCAAGAGATTGCTTTGTATTCTTTACTTTTTATTTTGATTATATCTTAATTAATTTCACCTGTGATATTATTTGGTTCCGGAATCTGTCCTTCTTTCACGTGTCTTCATACATTGATAACTTCTTTTTTTAATTTTTGCAAGTCCAACAGTGGTGTTTCTAATTGCATAACGTTCAGCTCTTCGATCATTATACAAGTCCATTAATATTCTCTGACTATCTTCCATTATTTTCTCGTCATCCGTGAAACTAGAACGTAGCATGCCAAATTATTAACAAAGATATCGATGTACCCTATATTAAAACAGATTAACAAATGTATGGCGTTCAACAAATGTATAGCGACTATTACAGTAAATAAATAATACATAAGCAACAGGTGTACTCAACGTATTTGCCATCCGGGACGGATCCTATCTTTGGCACTCCCCCAGTAAAGAAACACACTTGCAAGTACATTTTTAACAGTATGTACTATCAGGGCCGGATTAAGCTACTGCGGGGCCTGTAGCACATGTTAAGAAAGGGGCCCTATATTTAAAAAAAAAAAACAATAAAACAACACAAACATATTTGAACACATACATTTTTAATTTGCATAGTAATTATCATTATCAATTAATTCGTGCTTGTAATCCTATAAACTTGCCACTCATGTTGCTGGCGTTGTCATAACTTTGACCACGGCAGTCTTTAATATCAATGTCATTTGCCTTTAAAAAAATTAAGTTCAGCACTATGACCTTCCATATCCAAAAATGTCACAAATTTTTCAACTGGTCCAGATGGCAAAACATAGCGCAGAGTCAAAGTCAGCTGGTCCATATTAGATATATCTGGAGTAGAATTCAATGAAACGGAATAATACTTGTATTTCTTCACTTCACAGAGAAAGTGATCCAGTATGCTGGATCCAATCAGATTGATGAATTCCTCACACGTTTTTTTTTAGATAGATATGATGTATGTCCAAATCCTGTGTTTGCATGAGTACTTATATGCTCTGCCAGAAAAGGGTCAAACTTGGCCAGTAATTCTAACAACCCTAAGTAATTCCCGTTATAAGGGTACCCAACAATTTCATCACTGCCACGAAATGAAAGGCCTCGTTCTGCTAAAAACTTCACAACTTCAATTATTCGCTCTAGAAGTTTGTGCCAATACTTTTCTTGAATGTCCATTTGTTTAACAAGATGGGAATCGACACGTTCACCTTTGTTTTTACGCATCAACAGTGAAATTAAAGCTTGTCTATGTGAGGAGCTTTCTTCATGTCGACGCAATAGATTGCTTGCATTTTTCCAGTCATTAAACCCTTCCACAGTAAACTTTGATGAACATTCTGAACTCATAAGCTTGCACGGGAAACGGAATAAGCGCCCTGTAGTGGGTTTGATGGTATTGTATGATGGTGATATTACTAAATGTAATGTATGAGGCCAGCTGTGAAGGCTCCTGAGATAAAATGTAGTTGTGAATTGTCAGAAGGCCTTTCTTGCTACCACTACGACCTCACACTTATTTTTTTCTTTCTAATGAATGTGGCTACGTAAAATGTCTAGGGTTATGATATGTAATGTGGTGTGATAGTTATAGATACACCCACAGATATTTAAGCAGACTAATAATATTTAACAAATATATAATACACTGAACTAACTCAAGAGTGTAAAATTTTTGATAGAATTATATTACATTTATTTGTTCTGGATCAAGTTTTATGTTGACCAGAACTTTTTTAAAAAAAAAGGATTTAAAAATTTATGAAAGAAATGCATGGAATGTTACATAATAAATGCAAGAGTGTACATATATAAGTACTAGACTAGTTAGTTTTATTAAAATATTCTAGTAGTCATCTACTTGGGAGGATAGTTAATGCTTGTGCTGTTGGGGTGGCCTCATCACACCTGTCTATATTGACTACACAGTGTCCAGTAAATTACATGAATTTTATGGGGTATTAGTAACTAAAAGGCGTTGGTGAACTTCCAGCAGACCAGAGGCTCACTCAACTTGCATATGTAGCTCTGGTGCTGAAATCTGGTGGTCCCACCTCTCCGTGCTGGCGGGCAATAATAGTGGTCTCTGTCACCACGTACTGCACAGATACACTCGAGTAAAATCACCAACTGAATGGACACCGCCTTGTTGACAACTGAAACTCACAGCTCTGCAATCAAAGTATTGGCTATGTGTCGAAATTCTATTCTCTACCCACGTCTGGACACAACACGGACACAACAACCACATCATACAGACAGGTCAGATCTCTCTGACCAAACAGCACATTTACCATGGTGGTTTTACATCAGATAGGTCCTCCCAGACTATAGATTCTGAAAAATATTTATTAGTTTCCTTCCCTAAAAGTGGATAGGTAATATGTTTCATTATTCTCAACACTTGATCTGTCTTTCCTAACCCTTGCTGGAGTTTATGTATATTGTTGGTCCCTAGACCCTGACTTGGGCGGGGGGTCTAGAGCAAATCCCTACTTGTTTGTAAGGCTAGATTATGATATGGCAGTATCAAATCACTCGAACATTAAACAATATTCAAAATATATAAAGAAATAATTTCAATCTTACCAGATTATGAATAAAGAACACAGAAATGCTAGCAAAACTCAGCTGAGCTGCTGGCTATAGTATGGCGTCCCTGAACTTATTTCACTTTCTTTCATTTGGAAATCACCACACTTTAAAATACTGTGTCTATCATCGAACAACTATTGAGGAATGGCCCCACTTGCGCGTCTGAGCGCCGATAAAATGATTGTCTGTGGCCAATCACTGCCTAGGTTTATTTCAAATTCAAATTTCCTACCCTAAAGTCATTTCAGTCATGCTTCAGTCAAGTATGGATGTTTATCTGTTAGTCTGTCCGTCTCTACTTGTTTTTTTCAAAAACGTACTTGATTTTTGAACCTACCTTTCTCTCCCCTCCAAAATTTTGTCGTTAAAAGTTATATTTAGACACAGCTCCCACCAATGTCCCTTCGCTTCCCTACTAAGTAGATTTGAACACCTGCGTCTCAAAGTCGTGTTTTTTTTGTGCAAATAGCGACACTTTTTATTCAATACAGTCTGTCGCTGATGTGAACAACACTGTCTTTTGTCATTATCTTCAATATTATCTATCCGTCTGTAAAATTAAGAACATATTAGTTCACTGCTCAGAATGGGCCATCCGGCCAGCTAATTTTTATATTCCTAACATTAATATTACGAAAAAGTTACTTTTTAATTTTTGTAATATTCCAAACATCTGCGTTCTGCCGCTGAATTCAAATCAAAGGCTTGGTATCGCAAAAGCGACCAATAAATGACTGTGGCGTAACATATCCAAGGTCCCTTCTGTCGAGTTCCTTACTTTATGTCAACTTGGGAAACGTGACTTTTCTCCGTTTCCCCCCCAATTGCGTCTCCTTAGCCTTTCTAGTCTCACGCAATCTTTCCAGTCATATTTTTTCCTTTTTATCCGCCGTTCCCCTCCTGTCTAGCAAGTCAATTTTTATGGAGGGTGATGACCCGCGGTCTGGGCGATCATGTACTATCAGCAGCCTACGCATTATGTTTTTATCCTTACATGTTATCTTTGGAGGTATTTTACCGTTGTATCTCTGTCAATTTCACTACACATCTCCCCACTTGAAAACATGCCTATGGCAAGTTCCAAAACCAGCGATACACATAGGTAAAATTACTCCTCACGTCTGCCACTACTCTAATTTTGATCACAGGGGTGCCGACTGAGGAAATCTGCACCGACATTCAATTTGCCTGGGATATATTGGATACTGAACTGATAAGGTTGAAGCAATAAAGACCACCTCAGCAATCTTGCGTTTTCATGCTTAGCCTGAGATAAGAATACGAGAGGCTGATGGTCCGTCTCCACCACAAAAGTCCTACCATACAGATAGATTTGAAACTTCTTTATTGCCCAGATTAACGCTAAACATTCTTTTTCGCTTGTGGAGTATCCTTGTTCCGCCTTATTCAATTTACGGCTTGCATAAGCGACTGGTTTCAGTTCCCCATCAGGTGAAGATGATCTTTGCAACAAAGCCCCTCCTAGTCCTACATTACTTGCATCGGTTCTTAAGACAAAGTCCTGTGTCAAATCAGGCAGTTTGAGAATAGGCTTGCTAGTGAGTTTTTCCTTTAACTCTTGGAACGCTAGTTCACATTGTGCAGTCCAAATAATTTTATCTGGAAGTCCCTTGCGAGTCAGATCAGTCAGAGGAGCACAAATAGCGTTAAAATTCTTGATGTATTTCTGATAAAATCCGCATAACGACACAAATGATCGCACGTCCTTTTTTGTTTGCGGCCTAGGTGCTCTCTGCAGTTTTTTCCAAGTTCTTAGGATCAGGGGTCATATTACCCTGATATACAGTGTGTCCCAAGAATTCCAACTCTTTGCATCCAATACAACATTTTGTTGGCCTAGCAGTTAAGTTCGCCTCCCGAAGTCTATCAAACAACATCTCCAGAGCTTCAATGTGTTCTTCAAATGTCTCTGTGGCGACGAGAATATCATCCATGAAATTCGTGATACATGGGTTATTCAGGGGATCCAACAATTTGCGCATCATCCTTGAAAACACACTCGGAGCATTTTTCAGTCCGAATGGTAGCATATTGAATTCATAATGTCCATCCGAAGTGCTAAAAGCCAAATAAGGTCTCACTTCAGGCTTCACTGGGATCTGGTAATAGCCTTTACTAAGATCCACCTTTGAAAAGTATTTTGCCTTGTTCAGTCTGGCAAATAACTGTTTTGTGTCTGGTAATGGATCCACTTGTCCTTCTGTGACAGCATTCAGTTTCCTGTAATCTATGCACAGTCTGTGTTCCCCAGACGGTTTTCTCAACAAAACGACACTAGAACTAAAAGATGATTCACTGTGCGAAATAATCCCCTCCTTCAACAAATACTCTATTTCTTCCTTCAATGCCTTCTCCTTCGCGAACGGAATAGAATAGGCTCTCATACAGATTGGGTTTGAGTCTACCAGTTTCATGTCATACTGTAGCAAATTTGTATGGCCTGGTTTATCTGTTAATACATCTGTATGTTCCTCCAGAACCTGTTGAACTCTCTCCCTCTGGTTTTTAGTCAGGTGCTTACTGACTTTTACCTGTGCTGCGGTTTCACAAGGATGTAATGGGTATTCATGTGAGGTGAGTGGTTCTTTTTGCATCTGGGTTGCAATAGCCAAGGTCAATAAGGGGGTGCTTTCCTGGAGTGGTCTGTCCAGATACTTCTTTAACAGGTTTACATGATAAACTTTCTCCTTCCCCTTTTTGTCAATTTTATAGTTTGTTCTAGACACCTTCTCTAGAACCGTATATGGACCTTGCCAACCAATTTGTAATTTATTCTGGCTTCCGGGTAGTAGAAGCAGCACCTTCTCTCCGACTGCCAGTTCCCTGTCCTTTGCCTTCCTATTAAAATATGCTGCATGTTTCTTCCTGGCTTGCTTCAAATTATCATTTGCCAGTTTCCATCCAGCTTTCAAACGAGTGGTCAGTTCGTTCACGTATTGATACGATGAGGTAACAGTCTCTTCCGCCTTCTCATCTGTCCAGGTCCCTTAATAGAGCTTCTAATGGACCTTTTATTGGCCTCCCAAATAGCAGAGTTGCGGGAGCCATCCCGGTTGAACTATGTGGTACCTCCCGGTACGCAAACAATGCGGCGGGCAGGAATTGATCCCACAGATCCGGTTTTTCGTGTGCCAGCTTTCTCAGGATAGAAATGAGAGTCCCGTTGAACCTCTCTACCTGGCCGTTCCCTTGTGGATGGTACGGACTACAATGAAAGTGTCTGGCTTGAAATAGCTTAAAAACTTCTTCCGTTAGTTTCCCCTTGAACTGAGAACCATTATCCGTCAAGATTTGATGCGGGAATCCTAATCGGGTAAATATTGTAAGTAGTGCCTCTGCTACATGTTTTGAATCAATTGATGGCAGGGCTACCGCCTCTCCCCACATAGAACAAGTGTCCACCAGAGTAAGGATGTAACTGTTCCTCCTCTTGGTCCGAGTGAGAGGTCCTACAATATCCACTGCAACCCTCTCAAAAGGTGTTCCCACTATGGGCATTTCCCCTAGAGTTGCAGGAGCAGTCCAGTGCTTTGGAGCTACCCTTTGACATTCTGGGCAGGATTTGACATATCTTTTTATATCCTCCGTTATCCCTGGCCAGAAGTAATGACAAGCTATACGCTGTCCTGTGGCGCTGATCCCCATGTGACCACTGAAGGGAATCGCATGCCCGAGTTCCATCACTTTATCTCTATATGAAGTGGGAAGAACCAGCTGGTTGTGACCATTTGTTCCAGTTCCGGCCTTCCTGTATAAGAGTTTGTTCTTCATGAAATATTCCCCCTTGCTCGGAGGTGTGTGGCATTTGGGCAATTTTTTTAAAACAGGGCTTGAGTGTCCTATCCTCAGCCTGCGCCTTCCTCATCTCCTCTGGATGAGCATTTATAGGTTCACCTTCTTCCTCCTTCTTCTGTGACCTGGTCTGCACTGTCGCCATGATCACAGGTTTCTCGGGATTCCCCAAGAAGACGTATCTACACCCCAATATCAGAGGGTAGATTGGTTCATCTATCACTGCTGCTCTGATTTCTCCCTCCACATAGCGAGTTTTCACCGTTATCCTTGCGATGGGAAGTGTCATGAGTGGTATGTCCTTAGTCGCCCCTTGTATTTCCACTGTTTCTGTGGTATACTGACTTGGGTCCACTAGGCTAGACTTCACAACTGAATCATAATCCAAACCTGTATCATAAAGGCACCTTATGGTGACCCCATTACAAATAACATCCTCACAAACTGGGGGGTGATAAGGTTCCTGTTGTCCATTAGGATTAACCTTTAATCTTCGCGTCCCCGACTTCATTGCAGCAATGTTTGAAGGTTTCCTTCTACAAAATTCGGTGTTATGGTTATCCTTCTTGCACCATTTACACCATCTTTTTCCTTGGTTCAACGGTTTTCTTTCATTGAACTTTTGGTCATTGAACTGTGAGTTTCTGTCGCGATAGTCATTTCTTGGCCGCTCAAAGTTTGTCCTACCTTTATTTCCCTGCTCTCTATTATCAAATTTATTAAATTGCTGTGGAGCTTTAAAATTGTCTATGTGCTTCTTTTTAGCACCACTTACCTCTGCCTGAGCTGCCTGATACCTCTCAGCAACATTTAAAATTTCCCCCAACTTCTCTGCACCTTGTTCCATGAGAAATTTTCTCATGTCTGGAGCCATGGACTCTCTCAATTGCTCAATCATGATCATTTCTTTAAGATCTTGGGTCTTCCCCAGAGCCGTCCATTTCTCCAAATAGGTTTCTAGTCTAGCAGAGAATTGGTGGTATGTCTCCCCAGACAACAGTTTGGCATTTCTAAATTTCTTACGATAAAATTCACCATTCTTCTCGTACCTTAATAACAAAGCCTGCTTTAACATGTCATAATTGTCTTGGTCTTCCCTGTTCATTTTGGCAAATACTTCATAAGAAGTACCTCTCAATCCCTGTGATAGCTTTAAACTCCACCTCTCTCTCTCTCTAACCCATATGTAGTAGCTAATAACTCAAAACGTCCTAGGTACCCCTCTATGTCATCGTCTTTTTCAACAAAATGGTCTAAATGAAACCCCATAGCTGAGTTTGAGGCTCCCAGACTGGGCGTAGCATCTGAGGCAAAAGGGCTGGCACCATTTTCAGGAGCCGGGCCTTGTAATTCCAGCTCCCTTAGTCGTAATTCGTGCTCCCTTGCAACCTTCTATCTTCTGCCTCCCTTTCGGCAGTCAACCTTTTTCTTCTGCCTCCCTTTGCTGTCGTTTTTCTTCTGCCTCCCTTTGCTGTCGTTTTTCTTCTGCCTCAATCTGCAGCCTCTTAATTTCTCTATCAGCCTCAATTTGTAACCTCTTCTCTTCAGCTACCTTTCTATCTTCCCTTTCAATATATTTATCACATTCAGCCGTTACATATTGAATTAAAATCTGACCATCCATTCCCATCTCCTTTGCGGTCAGCACAGCAGCTGATCGGAATTTTGCTAGCTCCGCCATACTTTTCAGACAATATAATAATATACAAGCTAAATCTCTAACCAGTAAATACACTAAGTACTTCTTATGACTATAGTCTAACTAATTCTAACTAACCAGTTAACTAATTAATTATCACTGGCTGTGAAGATTCACCAACTTTTATCTGCAGGGACACTTTTAATTTTAAAGGGAATTTCACAATTTTTTTTTCCCCTAATTTTATTTCTCCAACCAGGAGATCCTAATATTACTGTTGGGCTAATTATCCCTGGACAAGACCCCAATGTATGTAGTGGGTTTGATGGTATTGTATGATGGTGATATTACTAAATGTAATGTATGAGGCCAGCTGTGAAGGCTCCTGAGATAAAATGTAGTTGTGAATTGTCAGAAGGCCTTTCTTGCTACCACTACGACCTCACACTCATTTTTTTTTCTTAATGAATGTAGCTATGTAAAATGTCTAGGGTAATGATATGTAATGTGGTGTGATAGTTATAGATACACCCACAGATATTTAAGCAGACTAATAATATTTAACAAATATTATAATACACTGAACTAACTCAAGAGTGTAAAATTTTTGATAGAATTATATTACATTTATTTGTTCTGGATCAAGTTTTATGTTGACCAGAACTTTTTTAAAAAAAAAGGATTTAAAAAATTATGAAAGAAATGCATGGAATGTTACATAATAAATGCAAGAGTGTACATATATAAGTACTAGACTAGTTAGTTTTATTAAAATGTTCTAGTAGTCATCTACTTGGGAGGATAGTTAATGCTTGTGCTGTTGGGGTGGCCTCATCACACCTGTCTATATTGACTACACAGTGTCCAGTAAATTACAGGAATTTTATGGGGTATTAGTAACTAAAAGGCGTTGGTGAACTTCCAGCAGACCAGAGGCTCACTCAACTTGCATATGTAGCTCTGGTGCTGAAATCTGGTGGTCCCACCTCTCCGTGCTGGCGGGCAATAATAGTGGTCTCTGTCACAACGTACTGCACAGATACACTCGAGTAAAATCACCAACTGAATGGACACCGCCTTGTTGACAACTGAAACTCACAGCTCTGCAATCAAAGTATTGGCTATGTGTCAAAATTCTATTCTCTACCCACGTCTGGACACAACACGGACACAACAACCACATCATACAGACAGGTCAGATCTCTCTGACCAAACAGCACATTTACCATGGTGGTTTTACATCAGATAGGTCCTCCCAGACTATAGATTCTGAAAAATATTTATTAGTTTCCTTCCCTAAAAGTGGATAGGTAATATGTTTCATTATTCTCAACACTTGATCTGTCTTTCCTAACCCTTGCTGGAGTTTATGTATATTGTTGGTCCCTAGACCCTGACTTGGGCGGGGGGTCTAGAGCAAATCCCTACTTGTTTGTAAGGCTAGATTATGATATGGCAGTATCAAATCACTCGAACATTAAACAATATTCAAAAATACAAAGAAATAATTTCAATCTTACCAGATTATGAATAAAGAACACAGAAATGCTAGCAAAACTCAGCTGAGCTGCTGGCTATAGTATGGCGTCCCTGAACTTATTTCACTTTCTTTCATTTGGAAATCACCACACTTTAAAATACTGTGTCTATCATCGAACAACTATTGAGGAATGGCCCCACTTGCGCGTCTGAGCGCCGATAAAATGATTGTCTGTGGCCAATCACTGCCTAGGTTTATTTCAAATTCAAATTTCCTACCCTAAAGTCATTTCAGTCATGCTTCAGTCAAGTATGGATGTTTATCTGTTAGTCTGTCCGTCCCTACTTGTTTTTTTCAAAAACGTACTTGATTTTTGAACCAACCTTTCTCTCCCCTCCAAAATGTTGTCGTTAAAAGTTATATTTAGACACAGCTCCCACCAATGTCCCTTCGCTTCCCTACTAAGTAGATTTGAACACCTGCGTCTCAAAGTCGTGTTTTTTTTGTGCAAATAGCGACACTTTTTATTCAATACAGTCTGTCGCTGATGTGAACAACACTGTCTTTTGTCATTATCTTCAATATTATCTATCCGTCTGTAAAATTAAGAACATATTAGTTCACTGCTCAGAATGGGCCATCCGGCCAGCTAATTTTTATATTCCTAACATTAATATTACGAAAAAGTTACTTTTTAATTTTTGTAATATTCCAAACATCTGCGTTCTGCCGCTGAATTCAAATCAAAGGCTTGGTATCGCAAAAGCGACCAATAAATGACTGTGGCGTAACATATCCAAGGTCCCTTCTGTCGAGTTCCTTACTTTATGTCAACTTGGGAAACGTGACTTTTCTCCGTTTCCCCCCCAATTGCGTCTCCTTAGCCTTTCTAGTCTCACGCAATCTTTCCAGTCATATTTTTTTCCTTTTTATCCGCCGTTCCCCTCCTGTCTAGCAAGTCAATTTTTATGGAGGGTGATGACCCGCGGTCTGGGCGATCATGTACTATCAGCAGCCTACGCATTATGTTTTTATCCTTACAGGTTATCTTTGGAGGTATTTTACCGTTGTATCTCTGTCAATTTCACTACACGCCCTTTACTTTCTGAATAATATAACCATTTTCTTGCATGTTGCTTGTTTGTAAGTTTATGAATATGTGTAAAATAAGACTTCTGACAGTATCGAGTTTTCTTTTCAGTGTCATACAATCGCACGGATGAAGAGAAGGCACTATCAACATGTTGACATTTTTCACTTCCCTTGGATATGCAATATTCACGCTCACAGTCATCTATATTGTTCGGCCAGTCAACAATATCATTAGAGTACTTCTTCGTTTCACTTATTCTTTCACATTCAGACTCAGTGTATACTGGGTTTTGCTGTATGTTTTCTGCTGCACAGCCTGCACTAGTACTAGTTGTTCCTGTACTTCCAGCTTCAGCGGTTAGAGTACCACCACCATGAACATCAAAATATTCTGTCATCTTACGTGTTTTTGATATCACAAGTTGATCTCTTCTTTCTTTTTCTTCCTTCGCTTTACGTTTTTCACTTCCAGAAGCATAATTACGTCCAATATCTCTGTGTCTACTGCTCATTTTTTGAGTTTTCTAACCTTACAAATCAAGAAATTTTAATCAAGATCGAAAGAGAGTGCGAGCACGCCGTATACCTCAATTAAAACAGGAAGTTTCCGTTTCCTAAATTCTAGTTTTTATTGTTAATGCAAATTCATTTTACAAAGAACGAAACAAAATTAGAGGGGCAGTCGCCTAGAGCCAAAAAAGTGGCTTCCGTCCAAACGTGACCAAATTTTCAACGCCACTTAAATGGCTTCCGTCCGCAAACAGTTAAGATTAAAATAATGAAGAGTCACACTAAAACTACGGGGCAATTTTAGTTTCGATCTCTTCCATGACATCATGTCCTTCCATCATATCTCTAATCTACTATTCCTCTCTTTCCTAATTACGGCTCAGGACTCTCTCCATCTCAAGTATCGCTCACTTCCCATCCTCCTCTCTCCTAAATTGGGCATTTTCCTCTAAACTCCCTCCTGGGTCTCCCTCCCCCTTTATATATTCCTTAGTCAAAGCGACCTACCCAATCAATAAATTAAAATATGTTGTAATTATTTTTCTTTCTCTTCGAAGAAATCCTGAAACAATGCCCTTCTAAGGAGTTCGCTGCCATGCGGGTGTAGCATATCCTTCGATTAGGTTTATTATCCTCCCCCTCCCCCCTCTCCTTTACGAGAGTGAGTAGTTTCACCTGTCCTATTCCCCAATTCTTGAGCCTTTGGGAACTATTTTCTAAAAAAAAAAAATCTTCTCCAGTTAAAAAACTATGCGGATGGTCCCCGTTGCAAATGAGTGTATCGCGGCTGGAGATCGGGTGTTATGCGCGTCTAGGTGAAAATTAATCGGAGGCTATCGCCTTATGAGGGATACTTCTTTTCTAATTTTCTTTCCTACTATTCTTAAAAAATTTTCACTTTCTCCTTTTTTTTTTATTAGAACGATCAAAGAAGGTTTTAAGTTTTTGTCACATCTTTCCAGTCATATTTTTTTCACTGTTTATCCGCTGGGCAATATTCCGTCTCGCAAAGCGTCCCCATTTCCTGCTCAATGACTTGGGGTAATTATTAGTCCAATTCCGCCAGGTCTGCGAGTTCACTGTACTGTTATCACTTGGTTAAAAATCATGAGGACAGGTTATCTCGATGGTCACCCACCAATTATTCTCTGGCTTCTTGTCTCACTGTAACTTTATTTGGGCGATTATTTTCTTCCTTTATCGGCCCGTTCCCCCTCCTCTCTAGCACCGTCGGGATTGTTTGTTTATGACGTGCGGTGCTGCGACAGGCACTTGCACAGTATCAGCAGCCTACATTATGTTTCAGTGTGACTTCAGAACAATCTTTCGATGAGGAATTGTACCACTATCAAGCATGCTTGAACAGGGAAAAAAAACTGTATCTTATTTTATAACTGCAATTTTTGAATATACAGTCACCATTTTATCTCGTCGTTTATTGCGGTAAGTTTATGGAATATGTCCAAACGCTTGACGTCACTTCCAGAAGCAGTTTTAAATTATCTATCGTTGCACTATATCTTTTCCCCACGAAGGCACATTCAGGATCATTATGTTGACTGAGTTTTGCTTGGATTGCCTTGTATCAAATTGTACATTCACAGTTAGCCAGTCCGAGTAATAGTAATTCCTGAGTACTTAAGAGTCCGGAAGATGTCAATTGTTGCAGGAGGACCTCCGTTTCCAGTTGTAAACAATCAAAGTATTTTATGTTAACGTCATTTTGATATCACACGCTTTTGGTTTAACTAGTATAGTGTTTAAACAATTTGCTTCAGTTTTTAGTGTGCAGTCCCCCAGAACAATTGAGTCTCATAATTGCTCAATGAATTAGAGTGACTTTTGGATTCTTTTTCCAATACTAATCAAAACTGTCATGATATTTTTTTTTTAACTTTTACAATCTTCTATTCTTCGGAAGCAGTTAAATTAAGATCGTTCCAATGAATCTCTGAGTCACACATGCAGTCCATTTTTTGAGTATGCCTTTTCCTCTCAATGAACAAACGCGGCAAGTCGAGAAATTTCCTAAATTTCAGTTGGATGAAATGATTTCAGTGTAAATGCGTGTATTGTTTTGATACATCATTTAAAAGAAGGGCCCTGTATTTAAAAACGCTCAATTTTTTTTTTGTTATGCAAAATTACAAGTGGCTCTGTACTCAGTTCATTTTCTCTGCAAGCTCAATTTTTAACTATAAATTTTCTTTAGATTCGAGGCAGTCGCCTTAGAATAATAAAAAAAGTGGACTTTCCGTCCAAACGTGACCAAAATTTTCAACGCCAATTATAATGGGCGTTTCCGCACAACTTCCGTCCCGTTGCGCAAAACAGTTAAGATTAAAAAAATGACATGTCACACTAAGTTAACCTGGTTGCTCTTTCTCTAACAATATTTTCGGGGTGACCAAAGGAAAATGCATATCAATTTAGCTATATATCAACACTTGCGTATTTTTTTTTCTTTTCTACCTACCCTTGGCCACAATCCAAGGCATTGTCCATTCGAGTGTTATGTCAATTTTTTTATTTTTTTTGTCTTCCTATCAGCGGCATGAGCTTTCGCTCAAGCTTCCCATAAAGTTCGTTTTGATGCCCATAATTGAGATATGCTATAATGTTTAAAAATTTCGAACATTTATTTGAAATGAAAAGTGGTATTTACAATGTAAAAAGCGCCTGGGCGTAGGCTGTTTTGATGATTTTTCACGTGGACTTTCCTTCTAACCCAATAGGTTCAGGACCTCGCACTCTTCCCATCAAAATGTCGATCAGTTTCATGATGACCAATAAATACGGAGGTGAGGCAAGTTTGGTAATTACAAAAAATTATGTACATATTTATTGTCGCGGGGCCCTTAAAAGCGCGGGGCCCGTAGCATATGCTACTTGTGCTACTACGTTAATCCGGCTCTGTGTACTATCATGGAAGTGTCCGATGGACCCCCCTTTCCTGGCTGTCACCCGGGGCGAAAGGCCCCCTCGCACCCCGTCCCCTTTTCTGCCTATGCCAAACTATGATTAGTAACCCATATTCCGCCAGGACGTCGCAGAAATGTTGTTTCAGTTGAAATTTACCAAGCAAAAAAAAAAAAAAAAAAACTATATCGGGCTTAAGTCATGACCCGACGCCACACAATCGGGCTCTGGACGTGCGTTGTGCGCCGTGTCCAGGCACTGGCTTCGTGCTTTTTTACTAGATTTAGTGTGATTGCCAGAACCAAATCGATTGATGCTAGAGTTGGGAATTGTGTAGATGAGCGCTTCAGGCGAGGGGAAAAAAAGTATTATTTATAACTGCATTTATGATTTCATTTGTGCTCGTCGTTTATTGTGCTAATTTCCAAATTCCCAAACATCTTGACGTCACAGAATTGCTTTAAATAACTCTATCGTCTCCCTTTGTGTACTTCTTTTTTTCCCCATGCGTTCTATAATCGATTACATGCTATTCTTGTATATTGTACATTCAAGTTAATGAATGCTGAGTACACAACATGTATATATGAAAAATAGATAAGAGTCCGAGAAATGTGAATTTGTTGGAAGAAATCGAACTAAAAATCAGTGGCGTAACTACAATGTAAGGGGCCCTGGGCACAAATTAAGTGGCTCTGTACTCATGTAATATGCTCTGCAACTATAATCAATACTTGACGGGTTTTTAATTATAGTGTGCTGTTTCCGTTCCCGAATGAGCAGATAGAAGTACATTATTAGAGTGTTTTTGGTTTCTTTCCATTATACAGTGTAATCAAACTGTTCATGAACACCGTCATTTGATCGCTTTTCTTTGTTGATTGTAACTATTTTCGGGAGAGTATATATAATGGAAACAATACAATTTTTCAACACGGTTGCAGTCCTCAGCTGTGACCAATGTACACACGGCGAGAATTATGTTATTTTAAATTCAATTTAAAAGTTCTTTGATGACAACATTTCGTGTGAAAGTGCGTGTATTGTTTTGATAATAAGTGGTTTTAACAAAAACTTTCAAGTTTTCATGATTTGTGCACATCGGGTGAGGGCTCATGCACACCAATTTTTACGCACTTTTTCTTTGTCGAGCGCTACTAATTTCGTGAAATAATAGAAAAAAAAACAAAAAACCAAAGTATTTGTTTTATATAACACCCACGCCGCGCAAGTTGCACACCGTGCGTTGCGCACTTTTTTTTCTGGCGCGAGTTACTATTTTGAGTGAGACCGACCGACGTAACATACATCGGTAATTATGTTAGTTGGGATGGGATGGAATAAGGCAAATATGTATTAAACACTTAACTCTTTATTTCATCATCATTACCCTTGACCTCCCCACGGACCAAGTGTTTGTAAGTGTTGTGCCAAGTCCTCTAGTCCTATGCCATCCACTCAAGATCTTTCCACAAGCCTTTGAACTTTCCATTTCTCTCTCCATAAATTGAGATATGCTATAATGTTTAAACATAAGAACACAAGAAATGAAAGAGGTAGTACAATGTGCAAAGGTGAACGTCTCTTTCGACAACTTCTTTATAGGGCCCACTAGATGCTGCGGCCCACGGGACGTGGCAGATCCAATAGGGCGGTTGTTACGCCACTGATAAAAATGTTATGCTCATGTTACGAAAAATAATACAGGGCCAGTTGGAAGTAGATATAGATATAGGCCTATGTACTTAGGCTTCATTGACCACACAAAAGGTTTAACATAAGTACATATAGGAGACAACGAAACAATAGGACTGTGACGGTATTGCCTCCCCTGCTTTGCAGTAGTGGTCCAACAGTGGCCAAAACTCAAGAATATCTAATATGGGCTTCAAAAGTATCTACCTTCGCACAAGATTACTCTTGGCAGATATGTAAATAGAAGAAACAAAACGCTTCTATCTCCAGGGAGTCTTCACAAGATATTCAGAATAACCGAAAACAATACTGCTTTGGCCGAGTATGTTAACTCTGTAATTCTGCCGACGCTTTTGTGAAGGATTTAAGCACTTATTACTTTCAGCTCGTTTAAGCCCCCACCCCTGATTTACTCAGCGGAATTCTATTATTTTAGTATTGCTCTATTTAGAGTGTGTGTAGTAATTTGACTGAGACAAACATCCAGTAACTTTAAAATGTTTAAATCGAAGTTAAATTTGTAACATTACAAATAACAAAATTTAATAAACACTTTAGGTTTTAACAGTTGGAAAATAATTTGAATAGTTATGAATCAAGAAAAGTTATCATCACAGTCTTTATGGAATGTGAGATGTCAAAAGAAGTTCAAGTGGCAGCATATATTTGAACTTAGCTGCCAATGACGGTTCTGCTCCTTCTTATGGGTTGGTTCTTTTCACTCTGCTCCCGCTCTTCTCTGATCAAGGTTGTCAGGGGTAGCTCGTTTCACAGAAATGTAAAGGAGAGTCTACCCCGTGGGTCCTTCGTCTTAAAGCTTAGGCCACTGTTCCCTTCTTGTTCCAGAGATATTACGTTCTGCTGGTACCGCCAATAACTATGGTAAAAGAATAGAACGAAACGCTCTTCTGAGTATGGCGTTTTCCACCCCATAGTTATGGGTTCCTATCTTCCCATACCACTGTCGTGAAATATTCTAATCCACATATATAAATTATCAGGTAAATGTAAAGCCTAACAAATAAATTCTATAAAAGGAAGAAGAATGGTAAAGAACAGTGCTGTCACAATGACAGTACTCGAAATCCCCTTTGTTTTATGCTTCGTCTGCAAATTGTAACGTTTCCACGTTAAATATAAGCCACTGCATAAATACATGCGTTTCCACAACCCAATAAAACGTGTACTGCAGTTCTAAGAAAAACCTTGAGATACGCAAGTGATTAATGACTTAAATTAATCCTAACATTAATTATACTACGTTACCAAAACGAACGAACAGATGGACTAAGATGGAAAGAAGGGAGGGCTGAAGGCAGCAACGCAAGCAACACTAAACACGCGTCTCGCTATATTAATGCCACCCCTAACACGCGTGTAAGGCCACATGCACTAACTTTATTTCAGACGGACAGTGATAAAAACACTACCCTTCCCAGAGTTAGGTTTTAAAAAAACCTGAAAAACGCTTATTAGGAAAGATGACATTAGATGGATTTACGTTTGAAAACATGACAGTACCCAGACACCACATGGGGATTGAAGTGAACAGGAGGTGGTAGAAAATGCACATTTTGAACGCAGCCACCTAGCTCCCTTAGATTGAGATATTTGGATTCCTTAGGGCTTGCTGACACAGAATATGTTAAGTGTTACGCAAATAGTCCAGGAATTAATAAATTATAGGCAAAAGAAAATAATGAGGGTGTCAGACAACCTAAAAACTCGGAGTCGCTCAGTGGCAGAATTTTAGACCACCATTGTACGGAAATAGGCCACAAGTTACATTTGAATTGATTGGAGGGAATGATATGTAAGGCTAAACACGATTAGTCGGACTATAAATGCTATCTTTTGTTGTCAAGGGAGACGGAAGTAAGAGTACTTTTTTTCAAACGATGGGGTAGAAATGGCCTGATTGGTTAGGTCTGTTAATATAGTTAATTGATAGCGTTAGTTCGAGACCACTAGTTCAAATAAGCTTGATAAAGCAACAGTGCGTTGAAGCCAGCTCATATTTTTGCTAAATAAAAGCCTGGAACATAAGCAGATGGGAATTTGTGCCAGTATTTGTGCCTACATTCATTGCTAGTCAACGTATCTTTTTTTATTTCCTTGAATTGTGGTAGGTTGAAATATTTGATCTCTTTTTAATGAAAATTGAATGTACATTGATAATTTATGTCTGTATATATGTGCAGTTCAGTAGCGAACATGAGACAAGGCCTATATCTATATATATATTGCTCCAACCTGAACAGAAGGTGTCGGAGAAAAGTCAAACTACATGGAATTACCACATAGTACACTGACACCTACCTTATGACATGGAAGGACTTATAGCTGAAAGTGCAGAGGCGTAGTAACCATTAGGGAGGTTAATACTGGAGTAAACTGCTTCAGAAGAAGATAGCAGTTAAACTAAAGCTCTGAACTCTGTGTTTGTGATGTATTGTGCTCAGTCTAGCCAGATAGTATAAATTAGTTTCTGAAGTAGGAGGTACATCCTTCTTGTTTCAGGGACTGTGGTCCTAGTTATTGAAGCCGCACCTGGTCTGAGCATTTGCTGAATCCAGAGGCTACAACATACTCTTTGGTCCCTGTAGTAACCAGTGAGGTGTCTTCAGAACCAGTGAGGTGTCTTCAGAACCAGTGAAGAAGTCTAGCAGAGGAGTCTTTGCCTGCCGCCATCACGAAAGTTAAGCCCTTCGTGGCCAACAGAGCTCAACAATTTGTACCACCTCCTCTTAAAATGAATTGTATTAATTAAAGAGGGGTAATTAATTGTTTTAATGACAGGAACTGAGAACATCTCCAATACTAGTTCCAACAGAAACAAACACATGCAGTCATGATGTCTAATAAGAATCTATCTTGAAGAACAAAACCAGTATTACCTCATATTACCACATCACAACTCACACACATAGATTACTAATATTGTATGTCAATGCAAAGACCACATTTATATCTGTGTACATAATATTTGTAATTACATGTTATAATATTGCCTGGTTCACTGTGTAGTTGAATCAGGATCACTATTGTAGAAAAAATCAATACATCTGTATATATCTGAAATTTATCATTGAATCTTTTAAGATAGTCTTCTAGAGTGTTGACTGTTTGTGAGTGTCACAGTGTTGTCAAGTGTGGTGGAATAATTAAATTGTTCATCTGTTTGTTGTTGTGGTGACTTACACTTCATCATTTGCATAACCCTAGACATATAACGTTGCCAACACAATATTCCAGAATAATTCTGACTGAGATATAAATATGTGGCAGTAAGTAAGGTTATCTGTAAAACACTACACATATTAGATACAGATACCTTCACAGCTGATCTCAGTCAGTACACTAAGTCCCTATAAATATTTATATCATCCCACTTTACCACAACCACCATTCCAATTACTGACTTTATCCTCGATGAGAATTAAATTTAATCCCTCGCGATAAAACTTTCTTTACATTTAAATAGAATACCTTTCATGGTTACTTTATATTTAAATGAAAAGGTTACCAATACAGATAGAGTCTGTTTACATATACATCTCCACTGATTGAAAAGTGTTCACAATATAAATTGAATATGTTTTCATTTATATTTACACTGATTGAAAAGTTTGAAACTTTCATTAACTTTAAAATGAATATTTTCACATAGACATTTACACTGGTTTAAAGCTTGAAAACTTACATTAATTTTAAAGTGACTATGTTTATAGGGACATTTACACTGCGTTGAAAATGTAAGTATTATACTTGAATGTACATCATTTCTTTCATCTTTCCCTCCCTGCTCCATAGGGAACCTGGAACTACTTTATGCTTTTAGTTCTCTTTACGAAACTATCAATAAAGCAATCACCAGCCCGTGCAGTGGTGGTTCATGAATCATCCTTCTATATGCTGAGGTTGCCAGCCTCAAATGACTTCGACATCCACAAGCGAGTTTCACATATTAAAATTCACATGGTAATATATATATATATACCCTCCACCATGCAAAGGCACAACAGCCAATCACCTGTTTGCTTTAAATCATGATTACGCGAACTACAAGAGAGAAAACCGGACTGATTCTAAAGGCGACGAACTGGAACGGACTACGGACTACGACTTATGGAACTTGGAACACAAGAAGTATAAATGGGAAGGAAGAGGAGCTGGTGGAAGAGATGAGGAAAGCAAAACTAGAAATCCTGGCTATAACGGAAACGAAGAAAAAAAGGACAAGGAGTCATGGATCTCGATGGCAACACGTTGCTCTACAGTGGTGTACCCATATCTGAAAGAGCTAAAGGGGGCGTGGGTTGCATTGTGGCCCAAAATAAAAAAGATAGTATCAAGGGATGGAACTTTGTCTCGGAGCGCATTATGGTTGTAAAACTAAAAGAAGGAGAAACCATAGTCAACCTGGTCATAGTGTATGGGCCAAATGAGGATGAGAGAGCAGAGGTCAAGGAGGAATTCTTCGAGCTGCTTCAAATGACAGTGGATGACTGCCTAGATGAAGTTATTATGCTCGGAGATTTTAATGCCAGAGTTGGAAATGACCATGCTAGATGGGTGGAGTTATCGGAAGATATGGAGAAGATACTCTCAATGACAATAGAAAGCGACTCCTTAGATTCTGCAGTGAGCAGAATCTGATCATTACAAACACAAAGTCCCCCCATAAGCGCATACATGCATACACTAGATGTGAACCAACCAAGAATGAGAAGTCAGTGATCGACTATGCCATTGTTCGGAGAAGCTCATTCAGATATGTCCGAGATGCAAGAGTCTGGAGGGGGCCAGAGATTGGAAGTGATCACTACCTGCTAACAATCAAACGAACAACTGAAAGAGTTGCTCAGCCTAGGAACTGCCCAACATCACGCAAGAAACCAAGTAAACAAACAGGAGAAATGAGCATTAGGACCTACAAGCTGAGAGAGCCAGAAATTAAGACCAGATATCAGGGGCTTATTGCTACAGCAGTGAGCAACACAGAAGAACGACCTGATGACTTGGAAACCCTCTGGAATAAATTCAAGGATATCATAAAGACAGCTGCTGCAGAAGCATGCGGTGAAGTCCGACTTGGGAACCAGAGAAAGAGGACACCTTGGTGGACAGAGGAAGTCAAAGAGAAAATAAGAGAGAAGAAAATGGCATGGAAACAATACTTAGGAGCTAAAAACACAACAGGACAAATGGAAAAATATAGAGAATATGTGACACTCAGAACAGAAGCAAAGAACAAAGTGCTAGCAGCAAAACAGAAGTCCTGGGAAGAATTTGGAGAAAAGCTAGAAAAAGATGCACAAGAAAACCAGAAATTGTTCTATAAGACCCTAAAGAACATGAGGAAAGAAAAACAACGCCCTCTCAAATTTATAAAGGACAAGCAAGGCAAATTGCTTACTGCACCGAAGGAAATAATGGAAAGATGGAAAGAATATTTCTCAGAACTCCTGGATGGTGAGCATGATGAAGCATCAGAAATGATAACCACTCACACAGAAGAGGAAACCAATGATGGTGAAGATGACATAAAGATGGAAGAACTGAGGGCAGCACTAGAGAAAATCAAGATGGGCAAAGCAGCAGGGCATGATGGTATAACACCAGAAATGGTTAAGTACATGGGAGCATCAGGCGACCTATTACTCTTAAAGGTCCTACAGGCAGCATGGTGCAACAAGACCATACCAAAGGATTGGGAGATTGCCATCATAACACCAATTTTCAAAAAGGGTGACAATCGACAATGTGGAAACCATAGAGGCATATCCCTTCTCAGTGTTCCTGGTAAAATCTACTCTAGAATCCTAGAGCAGAGACTCCGACGCCTAGCTGAGCCACAATTGGATGAGGTCCAGTGCGGATTCCGAGCAAACGAAGTACTCAAGACCTAATCTTCACACTCAGACAGCTGAGTGAAAAGGCCCTTGAGTATAAGAGTGAGATCCATCTTTGTTTCATAGATTTGGAAAAGGCGTTTGACAGGGTCCCCTGGAGCAAACTTTGGGACTGTTTGGCAAGGAAGAATATTCCAGCACCTCTGATTCATGCTATACAGAGCTTCTACAAGTCTTGCAGAAATTATGTGAGGACAGCAAACCATAAGTCAGAAGAGTTCAGGACCACCACTGGTGTAAGACAAGGTGATATCCTATCACCTTACCTCTTCATACTCCTTATGGACGATGTCATCAAGGCATGTAAGGAGAGAGAACAAGAAAGTATTCAGTGGGGTACTGGAAGATGAGACAGGTCTATATTTCAGAGCTGGCATTTGCTGATGATGTTGCCCTGATTGCTAAATCAGAGGCACATCTCCAATCCAACCTGCAAGTCTGGAAGGAAGAGCTGGAGAAGAGAGGGATGGTCATAAGCAGCTCTAAAACAAAAATCCATGGTGATATCACGAGAAGAAAGAAAACATCAGATTAAGTTGGGAGAACAGGTCCTGGAGCAGGTCGACCACTTTAAATATCTCGGAGCTATTATAGACCGAAAGGGAGGCATCAAAGAAGAGTTGGCCACTCGAAAAGCAGCTGGGAGACTTTTTCAGGCCATAAATCGTGGATTCCTCAGCAAGAAAGAGGTTGGTAAGAAAACGAAGATGGATGTATACCGCTCCACCTATGTCCCAGTCTTGACATATGGATGCGAGTCGTGGGCAATGACTACAACCCACAAAAGCCAGATCCAAACCTCAGAAATGAGGTATCTGAGGAAAGTGGTTGAAGTAACAAGAAGAGACATGGTCCGCAACCAGACGATCCGTCAAGGCCTAAAATCCCATCCGCTGCGGACCCAAATAGAACAGTCCCAACTAAGATGGTTTGGCCATGTCTGCAGAATGGGAGAAGATCGGCTACCACGACAAGCATGGGAAACAAAGAGCCAGGGATCCAGACCTCCAGGACGACCCAGAGTCCGCTGGGAGGACAAAATTAGACAATCTTTGAAGGACGAGATCCAAACCAGGCAGAAGCTGATAGAGGACCTCTACACTCAGGTTAGAAGGACGTGTTAGTAATAAAATATGAAATGTAAATCACAACTTACACCAATCCTGCCTCACATACTTTTTGCTCAGATGAATAAAAGAGAATTGAATCAGCCTCTTACATGCGTCTGGGTTGTCGTTAATTTAATAAGTTCCCTCTCTGACTTCGTGTGTGGTCCTTCAGTTTCCTCAGTCCCGGTTTCCTTATTTAATATGAAAGAGATTTCCTGGGCTATATTGTAAGTAATGATAAATACGCCAATAAAAGGTGTCCGGTATTTTAAGAAGGAATACTGAATTCCAATTCTTCACTGGTGTCTTGGCGAGCGATTTCTCAAGTGAAATAGCTTGAGAAAATGGTCAGATTATATTCTTTGCCTCCCCATGCCTTCGTTTGTTATGAGCTATCAAATAACTCCAATCATATTCAAACGGGTGGTATATGGGGTAATTTCAAAATATTCCGACCTCGGATAATTTTGAACGTAAGGTAGAGGTCAACTCTCCCATATATGGTAATAAGATATCCGATGCCCTTGTGTACAAACTTACAGACAGATCGGTAAACTCATACAACAGCGTGTTCAAAATGTAACCATCATTACTTTCCGCAGCGTACACGAAATCTTGTACTAATCTTAGCCAAGCTGTGCCACACCCTTGCGACTGCGAGTAATTATCTCAGCAAATCTGGGTAGCGTCAAGCAAATGTGATTATTATCACCAACATTCGACAATACTCAAGTATCTGCTACTTAGCAGAAAAATAACGAAGAAAGAAAGAAAGAAAGGAAAGTGCGATAATTGAGAGCACATAATAAAAAGCAGTACCACAAATGTACCGATACTGCCGGAGTGAACCAAAGATCGATAAGAGGCCGCTCCATTCTGTCACAAGGACCATTGCACCCTCAGTTATGTCGTGCACGGCGACCAATACGAAGTGAATAGTGCTGGCAACCTCATCATATAAAACTACTTACCACATAAATCACCGCTACAATGTGGGGGTTAAAGGTCAATGACACAGTTACATCCCCATTGAGGCATATTGGGAATATGGTGTTAGGTCCATATTTTCTTGATCATACGACACACTAGGGGTGATGTGGTCAACATCATGCCGGCAGCCTTAACCTTCCCAGAGTTGCTCTCGTGCCCAATTTATGAGGCTGGGTCGGCCCCGGAGACGTTTGCGGTAAAAAAATCCACCTCAGCTGGGGAGCGAACCATGGGCCGCCGAGCTGGGAAGCCAATGTATTAACCACTGTGCGACCGCAGCTCTTCACCGCTACAAGAGCTGCAAGGGACCAGCTGCAATGGTGGCTCCATGTTCCGCAAGGAGTGCAATTGAAAATTATATATATATATATATATATATATATATATATATATATATATATATATATATATATATATATATATATATATATATATATATATATATATATATATATATATATATATATATATATATATATATATATATATATATATATATATATATATATATATATATATATATATTATTATTATATTAATTATATATATTGTTATTGTTAATCAGAATCGACCTCACTGCACTCCGGGAAAACCCATAGGTGCCCAGTCTCCCTCAGCAAATGTCGAAGAAATTGAATGCTAATTGTACCTGTAGCACGCTGGTTGTACATACGACGGTGTCACGGGTCGCCTCCCCTTAGCTCTGCAGTAGTGGTCCAACAGTGGCCAAAACTCAAGAGCAACTAATGTGGGTCTTCAAAGGTGTCTACCTTCGCACAAGATTACTCTTGGCAGAGTTGTAGGTAGAAGGATAATGATGCTTCTACCTCAAGGTAGTATTCACAAGATAATATGAATAGCGAGAACATTGCCGCATGAGGCTGAGCAAATGTTAACTCTTGTATCTACTGTCCACTTTTGTGAAGGATAGGGTTTTCTTATAATTCGTTAGCTCGTTCAAGCCCCCAGCTGAGTTAATTCAGCGAAATTCCTCTTATATTCATATATAGCTCTGTTTCTGAGACATACGGATATAGTACATTCAAAATGATTAAATCAACTTTGTATTTGTCTTTATACAAGTAACAAATTTAATAATCAGTTATAGTTAACAGTTTAAAAATAAATAATTCTTTTTAGAAAAAGTTTTAATCACTGGGTGATGTTATATGGCTTTAAAAGTTGGATAGTTTACTTGGCAGCTTTTATGTTTCTACTTAGCTGCCAATGAGTTTGTCGGTTCTGCTCCAACTGATATTTGGTTCTTTGTAGATAGATGACTGATTCACACTCGTCACTCGTCAAGTTTGAAAGTTGTTGCTCGTTCCAAGAAGTGTCACGGAGTAACTACCAAGCTGGTCCCGCGTCTCTAAGACCCATCTGATGATGGTGTCTAGCGTCGACTTCAGGCCACTTATACCCTCACTTGTTCCAGAGATAGTACCATCAGTTGGTACCACCGACTAGTATCACAAAAAAGAGAACAAATACCCTCTTGAGTATTGCGTTTTCCGACACATACTTATGTGTGTCCCTCTTCCTTTTCACCATCCTATCTACCTCAGAGCTGTTACCCTTGCTGAGAATTAATATTAATCCCATTGCGTAGAAAACTTTCTTTACATTTAAATTGAATAGATGCAAATCTAACTTTACATTGGTTGAAAAGTTTAATAATATAAATTGAATATGTTTCCCTTTACATCTACCATGTTTGAAAATGTTAACAATATAGATTAAATATGTTTACATTTAAATCTACAATGGTTGAAGATGTTAATAATATAGATTATGTACATCATTTCTTTCATCATTCACTCCCTTCTCCATATGGAACTTGGGACTACCTCTGCTTTTAGTTCTCTATAAGAAACTCGCAATAAAGCAGTCACCAGCCCTGGCAGTGGTGGTTCATGAAATTATCATTCTATATGCTGAGGTTGCCAGCCTCAAATGACTTGGACATCCATTAGCAATTTTCACATATTAATATTCACATGTCAATATATACATATTAGTTCACGTGTTGATAATGCAAAACATAGAATTTAAAATGTACAGCTTACGCCAATCTTTAGGCTTAAGACTGCTGGCTCAGAGAAATAGTTTAAGGCAGCTTGACGATGCCTCGTACACGTGGTCTGGGGTGTTGTTATTTTAGCAAAAAGTTCCCACTTTGACCTTGTGTTACAGTTTCCCCAGATTCCGGTTTTCCGTGTTAAAATGGTAGAGTTTTCCTGGGCGCTAAGTCCTCAAAATGCTAAAACAAGGTCCGGTCTGGTAAATGAAATCTGCTGCTATTCTTAACTCTGGTAAGGTCTGGTTGTCTTCATGGCACGAGGTGAATTTTCACAGTGTTCTAAACTGACTAAAGTGTCAGGTTATATTACACTTCCCCCCCCCCCCCCCGAAATACTTTGTTACGATTTAGTTAGGGTCTAATCAGGAATTTGGTTCTTCCCATGTTTCGAATGTCCTCCAATCGTTTCAAAACCTGTGTGTTTTGGTGGAGTAATTCAAAATATTTTCACTAGGAAATTTCTGCGTGTTAATGCACTGAGTTTTGCATTTGTATGTCTTCCAAATATGGAAGTGAGATTTCAGTACTATCCTCGTCAGTGATTACAATAACTTCTTACTTTTATCTCAAGTAATATCTTCGTAATACTTCTATCCGGATGCTATTACATCATTACGTCTTCCAGGTGCATGTCTGTAATATGTCAGCAGACGGGTAATTTATCTCCCGGTCCTTGTGCAAACAACGACCCTCGTGTAATCATCTGGGCTTTTACTCTTCACGACAGTAATTAGGGAATCCCAATTGCCATATCAGCGCTAAATAAACTGGCTGGGCGTACGTTGTGCCAATCCTGCGCTGCCAAGGTTTGGTATACGAGAATTTTACGAACCTGACTGTCGGTCAATATTGCATCCCCTGTCTACTCCCTCAGCATGGATGGTCAGGTAAACAGACTGTCACGTATTGCCTCCCCTGCTTTGCAGTAGTGGTCCAACAGTGACCAAAACTCAAGAGTATCTAAATGGGTCGTCAAAGGTGTCTACCTTCGCACAAGATTACTATTGGGAGAGATGTAGACAGGAGTGTAATGGTGCTTATATTCGAGGGGAGTCTTCACAAGATAATTCAGCAGTCAAGAACCATGCGGCAAAGGGCTGAGCAAATGTTAACTTACTTCTGTCCGTCGCCTTTTGTGAAGGATTTAAGCAATGGTTTTTAGCCCGTTCAAACCCCCAGTTAGTGTAATCCAACGAAATTCTTTTTATAAGTAATGGCTCTATAGATGTAAATATATCTCTATGTGTATATAGATGTATGTTTTAAAGAAACTTGCTCAAACGTTCGCTTTCATACATATAAAAACTGAATCGAATATGATTGTTTAGTTTTAAAACAACATGTAACAAATTTAATAATGAATTAGTCCTTAACAGTGTAGTAAAGTACTCTGTTTTACACCCCGCTCAACTTTCCCCGATTCAAAAATCTTGTTAACGTAAATTTACAACCTATAACCCACTACTACTATGTTTGAAATTTGTCAAGGGCAAGGTCAAACCTACCGCTAAAAATTGGACTAAATAATTTGAATTTTCTACTACCCCGTTAAAAATCTATAAATAATTTCCATGTTTGACCTTAGTCTGAAGGCCACGGCAAATCAACCGCTAGAAAATTAACTACCGTACTCTTAAAATCTATTAATAACTACAGCAATTGAAATTTGTCTCAAGGCCATCGTCATATCAAACCGCCAACATTTAAATAAAGATTTGAATTTTCTAACACCAAGCGTAAAAGTCCCACCCCCAAACACACACACACGCTCTATCCTTCCCAAATATTTATGAACGAACGCCGTAAAGTTTGGCTACTAACCAAATTGTTACCTCGTTTTATGGGGGAGAGGGGAGGTTGTTTAAAATGGAAAGCAAGCCTAATCGGTGTGTTTGGAAAAACTTAGATAATATATTTCTTTATAAATAAAGAGAGCTTAAATAAAAGAGATGTCTTGAATTGTAGCGTTAATATTGTTAAATATAATACCATAAGAATTTCCCTTATAATAAATTAACTGGCCTTAGAAACATTTATTTTACTAATATTTTAGTTCAGTGAAAGGTGTAAATAATTACTTAAAAATTACCCATGTGAAAACTGGGACAAATAATTAAAAGAAACCTATAGAGGAAGATAGAGGACAGTTGTCTGTTTAATAATCACTTTCAATATTAAAAATCGACCCATTAATAACAAGGATATTGTATAAATAAAATTGAGACAGACGAACAAACACACTTCTGAACTGCTCAATTTGATAGCCTTCTGAAAAGTTAAATTTTCTTAACGCGTTTCTGATTGGTTAATTGTAGTTTAGGATGGGGCGATAAAATTAACAATCTGTCGGTATAGTCCGCCATTTGAGAAAAACTAAAAACACAGACAGATTGAGAGCAGATGCAAAGCGTTAATGTTGAAGGCCTTTGCCGTCAGGACGATAGCGGTCTGAACTTGAACCATTAACCGCCAGTCAATCTTGTGATTGTGTGATTTATTCTTTACTTGCGGTAAGATAAATAAGTTTATTGATAATTCATTAGCATGTACAGGCCACACAGATAGTGCGCCATAATTTTGTGTTGTTCGACATTGCCTATTGGAAGAGATTACGACACCCTAAATAGGAAATGCCTAAGCAGGCTTAGAAGGAAATGAAATTAAATTGTGTTTGAATATTGCCATAACAATCTTACGACTGCAAGTCCAGAAGCTACTAGCAGTTTTCTGCAGTGCATTAGTGTTCAAATAACACATGAAAACCTACATGGGATGTTTGCACAAAATATTTAACAGGTCACAAGAAGAACATTGTATACCCCATCTGATTCTATGGAAGAAAATCAATGCTTAAGGGGTCAGTGGCGTTGCAGCCATATGGGAACAGTATGAAAACACTGGAAGAAAAATGGTCAAACAAAATTAGGGTTTGGTGCAATTGGTTGGCACGCGTAGCTGACCCTCCTTTTGAATGTATTATTGATAAAATTGTGGAATGATATTATAGATGTGATATAAAGAGGGAAACATAACCTTCTTATTTCAGGGTTGAATTGCCAAATTGAAAAGTGACATAACCCCTGGAAATTCAGAACCTGTGGGCACAGAGAGAGCTTCTTATATAACTGCAAGCTTCCTGCCACATCAGCATCCAGGGGAACTCTGAAATACTTGTTGTTCTTGAAGATTTTCAAGCCACCACCACAGACAGGCTTTTAAGATAAGTTCATTAAAATTGGCACTTGAGGACTCATCCTTATCATTCCACCTAAATACAAGAAATTAAAAGAGGGCATGATGAAACACACAAACCCTCAAAATCATTGACAGAATTCTTACCCAGTGTTAACATATTCCAGTAGGGAGTACCAACATAGTGATATTTTAGACTTATCATTTTATGGACAGGATGTCCACCATATTTATTTAAAATTTGTAAATAAAGACACATTTCTTTGAGTTGAAAATTCCTGTTCCAGAAAATTGAGGTTCAGGAATATTAGAAATTGTAATATAATTATATACTTTCACACACCGTCTTACTTAATTCAATTATATTGAGTTACAGTTGTGTTTGTTTTTATTGACACATCACTATACCTACATTACCCTAGACACGTAGCCATATAACATACCCAGAAAATATTTTCCAGAGTGAGATCTCAGAGAGGTAGCGGATAGGTACCCTGAGAATACAACATTATCAACAATTAGACTCTGGGACTTACACAGCTTGACCTCACTCTGTTTACACTTAGTTGAGTAACACCAATAACCTCTCATATTACCACAAACAGTTAAAATAAGGAGGGAATGATGAATTTTGCTGTAAATACAAGTTTTCGTCACGGAGACGTAGGTGAGGATTTATCAAAGTCCGTTGCTTTCGCCCTTTTTTACAAGAAAACTTAACTCTAGGTGAGTCCTGTCGCCGTGGTTTTCGTCACTTCTTGGTGATGAGTGTACTTCTCTCACACGAGTGGCGTAGTAACTTCAGTACTTTGAACCGTCTGATAGCTTGTAACCACGAACTTTCGGAAAAAATAGGAAAACAAATGCCTCTGCTAAGTACATTTGTGGACTGCCAATTAACAGGCGCATTCTCTCTGTACACCCACCAATGTTAATCTCTCAGAAGAATTAAATTCAAGAGTAGGCAGTGTAGCTCAGGGAAGATGAATAAAATTCACCATATTCCTTTGGGGATTAACTGGGAAAATGTGTCTGGACAGCGCGAATAATGAGTTGCCTGAGTTACAATTAACAAAGTGCATATATCTCACAAAATATTATACACTTTAGGCACATGTGATGTAATCGTAAGTCATCACTGCTCCATTCGGAGTCTGGGGTCACCTCTGCTGTCGGTTTTCAGCACGACTAGCCAGAAGAAATCACCAGCGCTTGCTGTAGTGGTTTATGAATATACTAGTTTCATATGTTGGGGTTGCCAGCCTCATATATATAACCACTTAGCAAGAAAACATGTCAAATTTACATTTGTAAAATAATTGTTACACTTACCCCAAAGTTTTGGGAATACACAATCTCCTCACGCAGGGTAGAATGGAAACGAACAATTTAGGTTATATGCTCTCGAACACTTGGTCTGTAAATTTTGAATCCCTTTTATGACTGATGAATCTGCGAAACACTTGGTCTGGGAAAGTTTTTCTCATGACGGGTGATCCAATTTCTAGGTTTCCAGTCTTCGTATTTAAGTCCTGGTCCCTTAAGTTTTTCAATCTCTGTATTTATAAAGTGTGGTAAAGTGGGATGTTATAAATATTTATAGGGGACTTAGTGTACTGACTGAGATCAGCTGTGAAGGTATCTGTATCTATTAAGTGTGGTGTATGACAGATGACCTTACTTGCTACCACATTTATACCTCAGTCAGAATTATTATGGAATATTGTGATGACTACGTTAAATGTCTAGGGTTATGAAAATGATGAAGTGTAAGTCACAACAACAACAGACAGATAAACAATTTAATTTATTCCACAAAACTTTACAACACTGTGACACTCACACACATATAACACTCTATAAGACTATCTTAAATGAGTCAAGTGTTTAAGTTTAAAAATATATGTATTAATTATTTCAATAATGGGTATCCTGATTCAACTACACAGTGAACCAGGAATCACAATCAAATGTAATTACAAGTATTATGTACACAGTTTATATATATGAACTTTGTATTGACATAGTTTATTATTATTATTCTATGTGTGTAATTTGTGCAGTAGTAATATGAGGTAATACTGGTTTTGTTCAAGCTTGGTTGTTGTTTTTCATCATGACTTCAAGTGTTTGATAATCGTGGAAATAGTATTGGGAAAAGTTCACAGTTCCTATCACTTGAACCAATTAATTGTCCCTCTATGTTTAATAAACTGTCAAATTTTGAGGGGGCACATAATGTTGAGCTACTCTGGCCACAGAAGCTTATCTTTCGTGATGGCGGCAGGAAAAGACTCCTCTGCTCGATTGCTTCACTGTGTTCTGGAGACACCTCACTGGTCGCTATCTGGACCAAGGAGTATGCTGTCAGCCTCTGGATTCAGCAAAACTCAGACCAGGTGCTGCTTCAATAACTAGGACCACTGTCCCTGAAACAAGAAGGTTGTACCTCCTACTTCAGATCTAATTTATAATCTATTTCCACACTGAACACAATACATAACAAACACTGAGTTCAGAGCGGTAGGCCAACTGCTAGCTTCATCTGAAACAATTTACACCAGTATACTCCTCCCTAATGGTTACTACGCCTCTGCAATTCCAGCATTATTTCCTTCTAGTCAATATGATAGGTGTCAGTGTACTATTTGGCAATTCCATGCAGTTTTCTTTTCTCCGACACGTTCTGTTCAGGTTGGAGCACTATCTAGGCCTTGCCTCATGTTTGCTACTGAACCACGCACATATACAGACATAAATTATCAATTTACATTCAATTTTCATTAAAAAGATATCGAATATATCAAGCTTACCACAATTCATGGAAATAATACACAGATACGTTGACTGGCGATGAATAATGGCACAAATTCCGATCTGCCTCTGTCCCAGACTTTTATTTAGAAAAATATGATCTGGATCTCAACGCACTGTTTCTTAGTAAGTTTATTTGAAAATGTGGTACTGAACTGACGCTCTTAATTGCCTATATTGGCGGGTCTAACCAATCGGGCCATGTTTACACAGCTTTTCAAAAAAAGTACCCTTCTCACGTTTCCCCTAACAACCCAAATTAGTATTTATAGTCCGACTAATCGTATTTAGCCTTACATTTACTTCTATCCAATCAAATAGGATTTTACATGGTGGCCCATTTCCCGTAAAATAGTGGTTTCAAAACATGCCACTGTGCGATTATTTTTTGGTGTTGTCTGACACCCTCACTATTTTCTTTTGGCTATAATTTGTTAATTCCTAGACTATTTGCGTAACACTTAACATATTCTTTGTCAGCAAGTCCTAAGGAACCCAAATATATAAATTTTAATGGGGCTAAGGGGCTGCGTTCAAAATATGTATTTTCTTCTAGGATAGTCGTGCTGTTGTCACCACCTCACTTCCAAACTTTTAGGGTGTCTGCTGTACTGTCAGACTAATGTCAGGAGTTTAGACATAAAACAGTAGAATGTCATGTTTCCTAATAAGCGTTTTACAGGTTTTTAAACCTAACTCTCGTATGGGTAGTGTTTTTTATCACGGTCTATTTGAAAAAAAGTTAGTCTTCTGGCCTTTCGCTTGGGGAGGGTGGCATTAATTGTATATCGCGCGACGCGTGTTAGGGTTGCATGCGTTCCTGCTTTCAGCCCTCCCTCTCTCTATGCTAAGTTCATCTGCCTTTCCGTTTATGTTAACGTAGTGTAATTAATGCTAGTATTAATTTAGGTCATTAATCAGCTTGCGTATCTCAAGGTTTTCTTAGAAATGCAGTACACGTTTTATTGTAGAAAGCGTGTAGTGATGCAGTAGGCTTTACTATCAACGTGAAACGTTACAATTTGCAGACGAAGTAGAAAACAAGGGGGATTTTTGTACGCCATTGTGACAGCACTGTACTTTTACCATTTCTCTTTCCTTTTATTGAATTTATGTGTTTGGCTTTACATTTACCTTTTAATTTATATATGTGGATTTAGAATGTTTCACGACATAAAGGCGGGCTTACTTTTAAGGTTTTAAATTTCCCAGATACTTTGATCTGTCACTTGAAATATAGGAATTCTAAGTCCGATATCTCACTGGCTTCTGGGAGTCGCTCATATGACGTGCGCTGCAGTCTCTCTGTTCTGTGTCTCTGATTTCACTACATCATATGTGCAGTTCTCAGTTCACATCACAGATGGTGCTTCCGTCGAGTGTTCCAATAGGATCCATAGTTTATTCCGGCTTCTTACTTTAATCCAATCGTAAGCATTTTAGCACTGGGCTGGGGTGTCTAATTTAAAAATATCCCCAACGTGTTTTAAAATATTCGATTTAATATTCCAACGCGTGACCTCTTTCAAATCATGCGGCAATATTTCCACCCACTCACAACATGTGACCATGTTTGCCTGGCGTAATGTCTTCCGCCAAGATGTCTTACCATACAGATTATCTGTAACAATCACCAGGGATTGTCCCACAAAAAGCGATAAACGTATCTACCCTCTATGTAATCTGCCAGACAAACATACACCGCCGTCGGCAACTCAGACAGACAATCTTGGCTTCTTTTCATGTCGATCGGACGAGACCGTGTTGTCACCAGCTTTTCACCTGGGTTCAAAAGTTGGACCGACGCGTTTCAAAAGATGGTCCGACTGATAGAATAGATAAGCGTATGACCGTTATAATTACCTGGTATTATCGCATTTATCTAGCTGAACGTAAAAAATTCTGCATGTAAAGCAGATACGTCCGTAGGGGAGTAGAGTGTTAGAGACTTCGCCCTACTAGATCCAGCATAGAGCAAACTAATGAATGAAAGGGCAAAATAATTTCCAAATAAAAGCGATTGGTGAGAAAAACGAAGAAAAAGAAATGATACTGCCGTAGGGCTGAAGAGATCACACAAAAGAGCATGTTCAGACGTTATGTGACACAGACAAAACGAATTATTACTGAAGCGATTGTACAATGATATGAAAATATCCAATATCTGCTTGACAGCAGAGAAAGAAGAAGTGCAGAAAATTCATGTAATCAGTCTTCTTCTTTGATCCTTAGCCGCCGACCGTCAAAGCAGTCAGTGGCCATCACGCCTGGTGGCGTCTTGTAGTGCAACAACAAATTGATTCCACTTTGCTCGGGCGTTGGCTATCTTTCGTACAGTGCCCCAACTCTGGTTTCGTGTCAGTGGCTTCCTTTCGGCTTTCATCACTGACAGTCAAACAAGCCTCAGACTCCGGATGTCCGTCCCGCAGCAAAGTTTGTTCATTTGTTGTCGTTTCCGTAACTTCATTTCTTTTTACATAGACAGGGGTGTCAGCCCTACGCTAAAAACCCCAACCTGGAGGACCAGGGTGTCTGCTTTAGTCTGACCCCTGCCCGCGCAAACCTGTCCAGCTTGGTAGAACCTTCCAGGAGTAAAACTCCAGCTGGCATAGCTCTGAGGGTTAATCAGGGTACGCAAGCCGCCATACCTCAACAAGGTATTGACACCGGTGATGGCAGACGTAATCAGTACTCACAACAAATGTAACTGACTCCGGCCGAAGAAGAAAAGAGATAGACCCAATAATTCCGTCACAGACGGATGCATCCTCTCTCACGTCCATTTCTGCTAGTCCCACGTTGAATGCCAAACTCCAACAGTCCCAGCCTTGTTGATTTATCCATTGCAGTGTCATTATCCAGCAGGCGATCATTAATTGCCTTTAGTATCTCTCCCTTATCCATGTCCAGTGTCCCAGCTATGGGTGCTTCCGAGGCCAGTCGGTCAGCTCTCTCATTGCCACGTACCTCTGCATGACCAGGACAGTAGATCCACACCAGTTCTTGAAAAATTGAGGATTTTATTGATGTTTTCCATTCCTGCCGCAGCCATCCATTCTGAACTTTCCGAAGCATGGCTTGAGAGTCTGACAATTTGCCCTGGTTGATGGCGTTTCAGACAGCCACCTCAATGCTGCAGTGACTGTCTCTATCTCCATTCTCATGCTGGAGGTTGTTGTCCAGTAGCCTCCACTCTGTTCTGCGACGACCCAGCCCTTTATTCTCTCAGAGAAGCCCCATCCTGATTTCTCACCACGCACTACAGACCCTTCAGTGTACACAATGGCGTCATCCCCAGCATGATCACTTATCAGCTGATTAATCTCCAGCTCTGCTTATATAAATGACCACCGATTGCAAAGGAAAGCAATTTCTTCTGGTCTTGGAGGAACCCATCTTGCGCAAACCTTAGAAAATCTGAGAGTTTTTATAACTGCATTTGCACTACCAATGCTGACTGACAGCTGTAAGGCCAATTGTTGAGTAGTGATTCGCCTATCAGTAAGAATAATGCCCTCAGCGCATTTCAACATTTCTGTGTTGGTGGCTGTGGCAGGACGTCCACAGCGAGGCCGATCAAGCAGCTCCGTATCTCCACTTCCTGATTCTTTGCTTCTCTGAACCCAGCGACTGACTGTACTCCTGTCGACTGCAAAATTTCCATACACATCACATAGACGCTTGTGAATGTTCACAACAATTTCCTTCTCTGCAACGAGAAATTCTATCACAATTCGCTGCTTATAACGCACGTTGCTAACACGCTCCATTTCAACGGTTTAGGGCAGCCGTATTATTTGGCCGGTTGCGGTGCAATTTAGTGCACACGATTGGCACATGCCATATTTGAAGTGTGCAAAATTTCATGCTTCTATCTTTATTATTAGCTGAGAAAAACGATGTGGTGCATTACTTTCTGAATGCCCCTCGTATATATATACACACACACACACACAGAGGCATACCATGCACTTACGTCACCTTCGGTTCCAGGGGTGACGTAAGTCGAAAATGTCCGTAAGTCGAAGCACTGCCTTTTTTCACTCGCGCATGTATACAAAAACTTGAAATCGTGTTTACGCTATTATGTATTAAGTGCGCAATAGCGCTAGGCCTAAAAAAACGATAGGAAAGTAAAATGAATATATTGCTTACCTTATTCTCATTGACGAATGTAAGTTCACAATTGTACTAACTGGTTGGCAATCCTAGCATTCCTTACAGCCTAGGCCTCGCTCAGCCATAGCCCAGACTTGCCTTGCTCACCAAGTTTAACCATTTCTTCTTCTTCTTCTTCGTACACTCTCAGACGTCCACTTGAATGTTCTCAAAGAAAGCAGTAGTCAGTTTGAAGCTATTTGAATTCCTGTAAAGCTTTTCCACGAAAGGAGCTGGCGTCGGCCATATGCACTTTCTCTGTACCACATATAAGGGGCAACTTTGAAGCAGATGTTCAGCAGTCATTTTATCAGTGCCACAGTTACACTGATCGGTAGTTCCTATCTTTAGCTTGTTGAATAGATGGTATCTCAATCTGTTGTGGCCAGTGCGGAGTCTGAAGATTACCACTTGTTCTCTTCTGTGGAGCTGGTAGTAAGCATCATTCTGTGTGTGCCCTGGATGTTCTACATTCCATTTGTTTCTGTAACTGATTCTGATAAAACTCTTTGCCTCCTCAAAAGTTATGCTTGCATCAGGCTGAGGTAGATGTGAACCTTCTTTTGCCATTCTGTCAGCCTCTTCATTGCCGGCGATGTTACAATGAGATGGGATCCACTGGATCACAACACTTTTGAATCGTTGATAAAGTTTGTGGAGCACTACTCTGAGATCATCCAGGTCTGTATTATTTTGTCTTTTCAACGTTGCAATTACTGACTGTGCATCAGTAAAGAAAGCAACTTGTCTCTCTGCCGTTTCTTCTGTCAATACCTCTGCTGCAGTTTTCAAGGCCTCTGCCTCTGCTCTGAAGTTGCTGGAGAATCGTCCTGTCGCCACTGACAGCCTTTTTTCTGCACCAGTGCTTAAGGTCAGAAAGACACCCCCACCTCCATTTTCTGTTGCATTTGTTGCTGATCCATCTGTGTATGCATGGGTCCAGGTGTTGCGTGGATAATGTTTCTCTATGTATTTTGTCGCTATGGATTTTCTTATCTGTTGCAGTTTGGCTCTTTTTACTTTCAATTCCAGGAATGTTTTCTATCATTTTAGGGAAACGATTTTGTTTCCAAACTGGAAGCTTTCTAACTTAGCATTTAAAAGTAAGAGCTTTACTGCTTCTTTTTTTATTTTTATTTTGCGAAAAAAGGGTAAGCACACCAATAACCCGCACACTACGTATTCTGCGAAAAAGGGTTAGCAGACGATTTACCAGACACTGTTTTGCCAAAAAGGGAAAGCATACTAATTACTGTACAACACTGTACGGAACTCGGTAAGTTGACCAGTTATAGTAACAGTTATACAGACTAATAAAAATAACACTAATAGGCCTAAAAGTAAATACTGTAAGGTAATTTACTAATCCTATTGACTTCTTTTATATTTAAATCTCAAGAAAACAATAAAATAAAAATTATAATCACTTTAATATTCACTCAAAAAAAGGAAATATCGAACACAAGAAGATGCGAATCGCACGGTGTTTGGAAACAAACTGACGTGCTGATTGCGGGCGGTGGCATCATGGCGCTAAACGTCCGTAACTCCGTAAAAACGGAAAAGATCTGACAACAGTTAGGAGAATGTTTGCCTACTGGACACAGAGTACAATAATGAAGATAGATGATGTAGGTTTAAAGAAAAAAAAAACATGGAGTAAGAAAATAAGGATGTGTGTTACGCTCCGACCTTTACTCTTTCTACAGCGAAACATCATGAGAGTTATTGACGTTATAAGAGAAATAATTGTTGAAGGACAAAACGTCAATATCATCAGATATGCAGACTATACAGTTTTAATAGCAGAATGTGGATGGACCTTCCAGTCCTTACATTTTTACAAGCCTCAGTTACCGCTAGTCAACAGCTTGATCTCCATATAACTGTGCCCAAGCTCGCGCCCTGGGCCGATCGCACTAAGTGGCGATGCTATTTACGGCACCACCTCAGATTGGGCGAAGAGAGGCTCATACAAGAAGCAGAGGTGAGGAGAAAACGTCGAAAGGAGCACCAGGAAAATAAGCAGCTGAGGGCTGCCACCTCAGGGGCGCATTCCCATAGTCAGTTATGACTGAAGGGGCTATTATTATACCGCTAGAGTTTTAGAGTTCAAGAGAAACTCGAACACGAAATATGTACGTCCACAATAAACAATTCTAAACATTTACATCCAAGATAAAGAACGAACCAATGAACGATAGAACGAACTTTATTTTCAAAGGGTTAAGAATTGGGCACGCAGGCCCGTCTGACATTCTGCCCTTCCTTTCTCTCACCTTTCATACTGAATTCATTTTTTCTCACATGCATTTTACATATCAATTTCAAGGAATTCAACGTTGTAAAGTAAAATAAAATAGCACACTCATATTAACACAATACTAGGTCGAGCTTCGAGAGGTGGGGTAACCAGTGCCCCTCCTCGCTGCCTTTGCATTTCCGAACCCAAGAGCAGAGCCAGGCATTCATTTACAGCTGGGTAGACTGTAGCGTGACGCCACTGTGTTTCCAACCCGCTACTTTTGCCGCAAGAGGCTTACTCTCTAACCACAAACGCTCTCATAAATGGATGCTTGTCTAAAATAGAAGGATTGTAGTGGTATGACAAGATCACTAATGTGTAACTGATGACACGAACCAGAAGTGGCAGAAGAATAAATCATGAGAAGAAGACGCCGGAGATGGATAGGACACACACTGAGATAGGACACACAGTGAGCAAATCTGTTGATAGCTTCACCAGGCAGTTATTCTTCTACAATCCCCAGGATGAGCGAGGCAGAAGAAGACCGAGGAACACATGGAGAAGACAACTGGAGACAGCCATAAAGTGGATGACGAAGATATCGAAAGACCTTGAGCTGATGGCACAGGACAGGAAGACTTGGCATAAAGCATATGATCCTTAAGAAACTGAAAAGTGATAATGATGATGACTAGTTAACTAATTTACATTCGATTACACTGTTTCTTTTCAGTATTAGAAAAAAGGGAGTTAAATAAAGGGGGAGGGGGGCAGGTAAGAGAGATTTGAGATTTCTCGCAGATATTCATACTTTCCAAAGTACATGTACTAACTAGGGCCTATATCCTTATTAAGGAACCACTTCGTTGTCTACATTATTACAGTGTCCATTTGTTTATTGTCCAGTTCTCGGTTGCATAAGGGGCCGTTCACAAATTACGTAACGCAATTTTTGACACTTTTTAGCCGTGCCCCCCCCCCCCCCCCCGCGCCCCCCATAACGTGTACACACCAAAAACCCACAACGTTTCAGAACCCCGGTACTAAAGCGTAACATCTCGGCAACTCCCGCTCCCCCCCCCCCCTTTTTTTTTCTTTTCCTTGCATTACGTAATTTGTGAATGGCCCCTAATGTAATATGTGCCCAGTACAGCGTAGTGCAACTTTTCCTCAGATCTACTGATAATCATAAAAATGATGTTTATCAGCGCCACTTTTACAGACTTGGAGGCCCTATAGTCACGGATCAACCTTTGAAGCCAAGAGCTCTATTTATTGCCTATTTCTCAGGCATTACCTCTTTTCCTCTCCTGCTCGAGGCTTTTCCAGGCGCGAGAGCATAGCGTTAGTACGTGTGCATCTGCCTTTGCTTTTATGCCATAAAACATAAAAAATATAAAAAAGTCACTATCAGTACCGTTCAAGCTCCCCGTGGAGCATAATCGTTGCTATCAAGGTTGCCACTCAAGTTCTAGAGATAAACCCAGATTTTCTTCTTTAAAAAAAAAACAACAACCCAGAAATACCCAGATTATTTTATGCCTCAAATACACGGGATAGACGATGCTTACACAATCTATTAGTGCAACTTTAGCACAAATAAGCTGTGTGCTTCCAACTTTTATTTATTTCTTCATTTTTATTTTTTTTTTAAATTACCAAAAATTCACAATTATATTTAAATGATTTTATTAACACCCCATTATATGAACTCTTGAAAATGAGATATTTTAACAGTAACATACTTACAGTATTACATTAACAAAATGTTCCTCAAATCAAATATAAAATGTTAGTTGTAACTTGTTACAGTTGAAAATTGTCACTTGTCAGCGACTCGGCATCCATGTCGACAACTTCTCCTTCGTCAAGATCATATGCATGAATTGACAACGTGGAATCTTGATTATGGAGATCAAAAATCTTTGCATATCTCTGCCGACAACGTCCTTCACGCACATCTTCAACCACGCGTTTACTAGGATTAAACTTATGACAAACTCCAACTTTGGCAACTGCTTGCTTGGCTAGTATTTGATTGGTAACTGTTTCACACAAAAGCTTGTTGGTTTGTTTAGTTTTAACTAAGTTAACCTTCGAAAACACTCTTTCGACGCATGCTGAGGAGTGAGATAGTGCCATAAGCGTGCACATGAGGTCAGCCAAAACATCAAATTTCTTCTGCTTATTAGCATCTGTTACTTGTTGCAGTCCAGCCAGAATGCGGGCGGATCCTCATCCACCAGATGTCCAAGATCTTTCCAGTACGATGCCAGTTCTCGCCATTGATCAGACACACGATCAATGCTCTCTTCTTCTTCATCCTCAAAAGGACGTTGGTTGCGTTGTGTCCGTTTACAGCAAAGCTGCGATATTTGCGCCTTTCGGCCGACACATCCGACTTCAGCACGGCATTTTTGGGACCGGGTTAGCCTTCCCTCTTCGATCCCTACTCACTCAGCCAGACTGCAGTGATGCAGCCTGTTTCTAGGACCACCACTTGGAGGTGGAGTAGGGTCTTGGTCAGCTCTGGTTCGCTGACCCTGTCGCAAGCAGTCTAGCTATCAGGCTCTCCTCTGAAACAACTGCTGGGAACTGCGCTGCTAATGGAATGACAGAAGGTTTGTTGATCTCGAGAGCCTGCTTTGGATCCAACAGATGCAGCAATAGAGAATGCAGTCAGCGATCCATAGCTTGACTGCTTGCATCAGGGTCAGCAAACCAGAGCTGACCAAGACCCTACTCCACCTCCACGTGGTGGTCCTGGAAACAGGCTGCATCACTGCAGTCTGGCAGAGCGAGTAGGGATCGCAGAGGGAAGACAAACCCGGTTCCAAAAAATGCCGTGCTGAAGTCGGATGTTTTGGACCGAAAGGTGCAGATATCACAGCTACGGCATAAACAGACACAACGCAACCAACGTCCTTTTCAGGACGAACGAGGAAGAAGAAGAAGAAGAAGGATCCAACAGCTGATGTAAACGAGTAAAAAAAAACAACGTCATTGATGTGGTTAAAAACAAGAATTAAATTTAAGTGGAATAAAAAATATATAGCGCATAATTTTTTACATTTAATTATAATATAAATATAATATATAATGCTCAGTGCCCAGACGATACATACATTGTAAATGCCAATTGTAAAATATACCCAGATTAATGCTGATTTGGAAAACAAATACCCAGATACCCAGACGGAAGCCAAAAAACCCAGATCTAGTAAAAAAAAATACCCAGCTGTGGCAACACTGGTTGCTATACTGATATTGGCATTGCCTTCTATAAGTTCACGATACGCCTTCAAACTAAGAGAGCATACTCTGTACTACTTAGCTGAGGTTTAGTTCCGGTAAAAATGGCGGAACCAGAGGATACGGCAAATCTCAGGGCTCAGCTTGAAGTTATTTCGAAAGAAACATCGTTTTTTAAAAAGTATTTCGCATTGAGAAAAAGATGTGAGCAGCTTCAGCAGGTATTCTTTGATATTCCATTATCGTGTTTTATGTAATTCAATGGTTACCATTTTATTTCCAGTTTCATATGTAGGCCTATGTGTTTTTTCTCTTTAGAGTGGAGTTGTATAGGCCTATGTTGCAGTATTGTTTACTCCTGTTATAATTACTGTTGTTATGCACCGGCACTGATGCGGCTTTAGGTGTTGCGAGGTCTCTTGATGCTTCCCTCCCCCTCCTTTCGCGCATTACAGTATGTTGTAGGCCTACTCTTACGAGACACAGGTTGAAATAAAGCACAGCAGGTCGCGTTCTTCGATGTCATCCACATAAGTCGATTAAGTAGGCCTAGTTAGTGTTGGGGTTTAGTGTTAAGTTTAGAATTCCTTACCTCTTTTTAGTATGTCTGTGAATTCTTTTCTAACGCCGCATCGAACAGACGGCTCACTGTTCCACATTTCAACCCTAGACTCATATTTCATTCTAGGCCCACTGAGTTGGATCACACTGTAATTTCTGAAAGGAAGACATTCATTTTTTTTTTTTTTTTTTTTTTCGTACGCCCGCTAATACTCGAGGCGAAATCTCAAGTTATTATTAATGTCTAACCTGACATTGATTTTACGTGAGTATCCCTTTTCTTGTACAGAGACAGGTGTCCCTCGCCATTCAGGCAGATACTCGCCGATTTCGGAGGTACCCATTAGAGCTGGGTCGGCTCAGAAGCCGCCAATCCCTGGTAGATGACACTCCTTCAAATGTCCTCGCCAGGTCTCGAGTTAATCCAGTCCAATGCCCGGTCGACGAAAAATCCTCAAATGCCGTCGCCCGGGTTTGATCCTGAATAACCCGGTCGCCAGAGCGGTGTTGTAACCACTACGCTAGCGCGGCTTCCAAGACATTCATATAGATGTTCAAGGCTCCAACAAGAAAATGTCAGATATCTAGGGAATTGAAAATTCCCAGTAATAAGAAACTTCTAAAACTACAGCTGGAAAAAGGCTATTTCAGAATAGAAGAACTTTACTGTCCAGGATGTCCTCAAGACAATAAATATAGAGCATTTCTTGTTAAAATGTAAGAGGTATGAACAAATGAGAATACCAATGTTAGATTATTTGCAGGCATCAAATTTACTTATAAATATAGAAGAGGTGTTTTTAACATACAAGCATAACTGGTAATTGTGATTTGCCCTATTTACAATAATTTGACAGGTGTGGTGCCACTTTCCCATATCGGCAGTTATTGACATTATTTGCAATTGAAAACAATATATATCCTAATTATAACCCATCAGAGGTTGAACAAAATATTTTTACTTGCTTACTTAGTCATTCCTCTTCTACCGTGAGGTGTAGAGGTTTGTAAGAGAGAGCGCCATACTATTCTATCGGCTGTCTTCCTCCTTGCTTGGTTCCATTCTAGTCCTCGGTCCTTCAAAGATTGTCTAATGTTGTCCTCCCAGCGTACTTTGGGTCGTCCTGGAGGTCTGGATCCCTGGCTCTTAGTTTCCCATGCTTGCCGTGGTAGCCGATCTTCTCCCATTCTGCAGACATGGCCAAACCATCTCAGTTGGGACTGTTTTACTTGGGTCTGCAGGGATTGGGTTTCTAGGCCTTAACGTATCGTCAAGTTGCGGACCATGTCTCTTCTTGTTACTTCAACCACCTTCCTCAGATACCTCATTTCTGAGGTTTGGATCTGGCTTTTGTGGGTTGTAGTCATTGCCCATGACTCGCATCCATACATCAAGACTGGGACATAGGTGGAGCGGTATACAGCCATCTTCGTCTTCTTACCAACTTCTCTTTTGCTGAAGAATCCTTGATTTATGGCTTGAAAAAGTTTCCCAGCTGCTGCTCTTCGGGTAGCCAACTCTTCTTTGATGCCTGTGGTGGATTTGATGTTAAGAAATGTTGTTATGTACTCTTAGTGTACTGAATGAGGTCAGCTGTGAAGGTCCCTGAATATACAAATATGATGGTAAGTTTACAGGGTACCTTTCTGCTACCACCTCTATGATCTCATTCAGACTTATTCTTTGACTAGAATGAATGATGACTACGTTTGGTGTCTAGGGTTATGAATATGTAGTGTAATGTTGCATTAACCAACTAAACATATAAACAACTATTTTATTCTCCAACACAACACAACAGTACTACGACAATCACATACAAACTACACTTTAAAAGACTATCTTTAGTAAGTCAGTGGTTGAATTTTGGGTAAAAGTTAAATTTTTACAATTTATTGTCCTGGTTCTAGTTTGTTTTGAATCAGGACTGACAATCAAAAGTGAAATGGGAGCCGCGCTAGCGTAGTGGTTACAACACCGCTCTGGCGACCGGGTGATTCAGGATCAAACCCGGGCGACGGCATTTGAGGATTTTTCGTCGACCGGGAATTGAACTGGATTAACTCGAGACCTGGCGAGACATTTGAAGGAGTGTCGTCGACCAGGGATTGGCGGCTCCTGAGCCGACCCAGCTCTAATGGGTCCTCCGAAATTGGCGAGTATCTGCCTGAATGGCGAGGGACACCTGTCTCTGTACAAGAAAAGGGATACTCATGTAAAAATCAATGTCAGGTTAGACATTAACAATAACCTGAGATTTCGCCTCGAGTATTAGCGGGCGTTAAAAAAAAAAAAAAAGTGAAATCAAAAGAATTATTTACATCAATTAAATAACACCATGGATCTTCTGTCCATAATACAAATGTTATTATATTATAAGTGTGTAGATGTAGTTTTCTAACTTAAGTTAATACTGGTATATAATGGTAGGTTGTTGGTTAACATCACGCACTATTGTTTGTTTTCTTTTCATTTGACACTGGTGGAATTTTTTATTAATATTCAGTCTTTATTTTAAACTAGAGGTTGAGCTTCCTGGTGCCGAAGAGGCACTTATCTTCGAAGGATAACACCGGTAGATCTGTTCATAGGCTCGCTGGACAATCTGTTTCCCTTCTTGAAAGGCAATGGCATCCAGCATGTGCCCGAAATATGCAAACAGTGTCAGGAATCGAACAGTTTCCACGAGCCTGGTACTACGTTAATGTCAGTACCAAAAAACCCTGAAATAAGGTTATGCGTCCTTCTTTATAACAAGTATACAATAATATTCCACAATTAATTACAGGCACAGTACAAACAAACAAATAGGGTCAGCTCTTTATGACAACCTGTTTTACCATTATATTTTTAGGTGACAATGTATACCAGTATTCCTCTCCCCTATTGGTTACAACGCCTCTGCAATTCCAGCAGTAATCTTTTTCCATACCATAGGATAGGTGTTATGCTCCTTGATGACAATCATATATAATCTTGTAGTACTACACCTCTCTGATAGTCTATCATATGATGGATCAATCTCTAGGCTCTGCCTAAGTCTGCCATGGACCCACTTACTTACAGTCGTATTGCAGTATCTCACATTCAAACTTTATTTTAAATAAAAGGTTAATAAAATCAATCTTACCACAAATTTCAATGAAATATACACAAGCGAACGATGACTGGCAAACAATTTATGGCACACTTTAGATCTGCCTTGTCCAGACTGCTTTCTATAGGTTTGAAAAGCACCAGCCTGCTCTCATCGCTCCTTGTTCATCAGAAAATTTTCTCAAAATGGCAACGAGCAGTCTACGTTTCTGATAATATATAATGTATGGGCCAATGGGACCATGAACTCATTTATTTTGAATCAAACTTTAAAAAAACAAACTCTCAACCTACTATGTTTACTACTGCAAATACTATATCTCAGTCAGAATTATTCTGGAATAGTGTGAGGCTACGTTATGTGTCTAGGGTATGAGTATGGTGAAGTGTAAGTCACAACAACAGACAGATAAACAATTCAATTCAATCCACTACTCTTGACAACACTGTGACACTCACATACATACAACACTCTATGAGAATATCTTACAGGAGACACTCGTAACTTTTCAAATAACAATATGTATTCATTTCTATCATAAAGGCATATGTGTGTCCTGATTCAAAGACAAAGGAACCAGGAATCACAATCAATGTTAATTACAAGTTATGTACAGAATGTATTAATATGAATCTGGTAGTGACATATATTATTAAAAATATCCTATGTGTGTCAGTTGTGTAATAGTAGTATGAGGTAATACTGGTTTTGTTTTGTTCAAGCTTTGTTGGTAGTTGTCATCATGACTTCAATAGTTTGTCTTAAGGAAACTAGTATTGGAGATGTTCTCAGTTCCTGATATTAAGACAATTAATTTCCCCTCTTAATGTTAATTTTACAAAGTCATTTCAAGATGAGGGGACATAATGTTGAGCTCAGCTGGCCAATTCGCTTATCTGGCGTGATGGCGGCAGGAAAGGACTCCTCTGCTCGAATTCTCCTCTGGGCTCAGGAGACACCTCACTGATAGCTAAAAAGACCAAGGAGTATGCTGTCCGACTCTGGATTCAGCAAAGCTCTGACCAGGTGCTGCTCACTACCATCAAGACCACGGTCCCTGAAATCAAGAAGGATGTACCTTCTACTTCATAACTAACTTAAACTCTCTTGTTACACTGATCACAACACAGCACAAACATTGAGTTCAGAGCATTAGGCCAACTGTCAGCTTCATTTGAAATACTTTATTCCAGTATTACCCTTCTTAATGGTTACTACGCCTCTGCACTTCCAGCATTATTTCTTTCTAGTCAATCATCCAGGTGTCAGTGTACTATTTGGCCATTCCATGCCGTTTTACTTCTCTCCGACACCCTCTGTTCAGGCTGGAGCATTATAGGCTTTATCTCCTGTTTGCTACTGAACTACACATATATATACAGGCATAAATCAACAATTCACATTCAATTTTCATTAAAAGATATTGAATGGTTCAAGCTTACCACAATTCATACGAATAAACACAGATACGTTGATTAGCAATGAATTCTGGCACAAACTGGCACAAATTCCCATCTGCTTATCTTCCAGGCTTTTATTTAGCAAAATATAAGCTGGCTTCAACGCACTGATGCTTTATCAAGCTTATTTAAACAAGTGGTTTCGAACTAACGCTTCCAAGTGTGTATATCAGCGAGTCTGGCCAATGAGGCCCCGTTTCGACAAGTGTTTGAAAAAAGGTTACCTTTTCCCGTCTCCCCTAACAACGAAAGATAGTATTTATAGCCCGACCAATCGTGGTTAGGCTTTCATTTGTTGCGCTCCAATCAATTTGAAGTTTACATGGTAGGCTATTTCTGTAGCGTAAATTTTTTTTCAAACACGTTATAAAAAAAATCTTATGAGCAGAAATGATTTTATGCTGTCAGGCACCCCCAATATTTTATTCTGGGTATAATTTATTAACTCCTGGACTATTTGCGTAACGTTTTACATATTCTTTGTCAGCAAGTCCTAAGGAACCCAAAAATACAAATTTAAAGGAGCTACGTGGCTGCGTTCAAAATATGCAATTTCTTCTACCTCCTGTTTCGAAGATGTGCTGTCTGGGTACTGTTATGTTTTCAAACGTAAACCCATCTATTGTTATCTTTCCTAATAAGCGTTTTTTTTTATGATTTATAAACCTAACTCTGGGAAAGGGTAGTGTATTTTATCACTGTCCGTCTGAAAAAAAATTAGTGCATGTAGACTTACACGCGTGATGGCAGCATTTGTGTATCGCGCGACGCGTGTTGCATGCGTTCCTGATTTTCAGCCCTCCCCTCTCTCTTTATCCTTTTGTACTTGAGTCCATCTGTTCGTTCGTTTTGGTAACGTAATATAATTAATGTTAGGATTAATTTAGGTCATTACGCAGGGCCTCTCAATGTTTTTCTTAGAAATGCAGCACACGTTTCATTGAAGAAAGCGGGTAATAATACAGTAAGCTTTTACTATCAACGTGAAAGCGTTACAATTTGCAGACGAAGCAGAAAACAAGGGGGATTTCGAGTACATTCTTTGTGACAGCACTGTTATTTTTCCATTGCTCTTTTCTTTATTAATTTTATTTGTTAGGCTTCATATTTACCTAATAATTTATATATGTGGATTAGAATATTTCATGACACCTCCCCTCTTAAAACAGACATTATATGTCAGTCCTTTATTCTATATACACATAGAGAAATTTATTATTATTTCTGGGGTTTAAGGTGATTCTCATCACACGGATGGCGGCTTAAAAAATCCGCTCCCAAATTGGTTTTTCCAGATATATACTCAATGCTAAAATTATATGGAGCCAGAAGCAAAGACCATCGGAGTAACCTAGAGTTCTCATGCTTAGCCTGTGCTAGAAACGATAAAGGTTTGTGATCTGTTTGCAACTTAAATGCCTTCCCATATAGATAAATATTGAATTTCTTTATTGCCCATATTACTGCGAGACATTCTTTTTCGCTAGTTGAGTAGTTGATTTCAGCTTTATTCAACTTTCTGCTAGCATATGCCACTGGGCTTAATTCCCCATCCAATGCATCTGATTTCTGTAGAAGAGTTGCACCCAGCCCAATATTACTTGCATCCGTCCTTACTATGAATTCTTGACTTAAGTCAGGTAATTTCAAAATGGGTTTACTTGTGAGCTTTTCCTTCAATTCTTGGTAAGTCATTTCACATTGTGGTGTCCATGTAATGCGATCTGGATGTCCTTTACGTGTCAATTCAGTTAACGGTGCACATATGGAATTAAAGTTTTTGATATACTTCTGGTAGAAACCACATAAGGAGACAAAGGATCTCACGTCCTTCTTGGTTTGTGGTCTCGGGGCTTTCTGTAGTTTCTCTAAATTCTTTGGGTCAGGGGTCATGTTTCCCTGATAAACTGTGTGTCCCAAAAATTCCAATTCTTTACATCCAACGCAACATTTGGTTGGTCGGGCTGTTAAATTTGCCTCCCTAAGTCGATTAAACAGCATGTTCAGAGAGTCAATGTGTTCCTCAAATGTTTCTGTTGCTATAAGGATATCATCCATAAAATTTGTTATACAGGGATTATTCAGAGGATCCAATAATTTTCTCATCATTCTAGAGAAGACACTAGGCGCATTCTTCAATCCAAATGGCAATCTATTAAACTCATAGTGTCCTTCTGAGGTACTAAAAGCTAGGTATGGTCTAACCTCAGGCTTTACTGGAATCTGATAGTATCCTTTACTCAGATCCACTTTTGAGAAATATTTAGCTTTATTTAGTCTGGCAAACAGCTGATTTGTATCCGGTAATGGATCCACCTGTCCTTCTGTAATAGCATTCAGTCTCCTGTAATCTATACAGAGTCTATGTTCTCCAGAGGGCTTCCTTAAGAGTACAACACCGGAACTATACGAAGACTCACTGTGCGAAATAATTCCTTCCTTCAATAGATAATCTATCTCTTCCTTCAAAGCTTTCTCCTTAGCAAACGGAATAGAATATGGTTTCATACAGACAGGTGTGGAGTCTATTAGTTTCATATCATATTCCAATAGGTTTGTATGCCCTGGTCGGTCTGTTAACACCTCTGCATGATTATTTAGAACCTGTTGCACTCTCTCTTTCTGAGTTTTCGTTAAATGTGTACTGATTTTCACCTGTGCTGCTGTCTCACAGGGGTGTAATGGATATTCAAATGATGAAAGTGGTTCCTTTTTCATCTCCATGGCGATGGACAAGGTCAACAAGTGTGTCTCTTCCTGATGTTCTCTTTCCAAATATTTCTTCAGGAGATTCACATGATAGATTTTTTCTTTCCCCTTCTTATCTATCTTATAATTTGTTCTAGACACCTTCTCTAGAACTGTATATGGACCCTGCCATCCAATTTGTAACTTATTCTGACTCTCAGGCAAAAGAAGCAGTACTTTCTCTCCCACAGCCAAATTTCTGTCTTTCGCCTTCCTGTTATAATAGGCAGCATGTTTCTTCCTGGCTTGTTTCAAATTTTCATTGGCAAGTTTCCAGCCAGTTTTCAACCGAGTGGTCAGCTCATTCACATATTGGTATGAAGATGTAATGTTTTCCTCTGCCTTTTCATCAGTCCACGTTCTTAACAAAGCTACATATGGACCTTTAATTGTGTGGACCTATTTGTCCATGCACCGGTATGGTCTCTTCCACTCGAAGCTTTATAGTGATGATTTTTCCTCCCAGAATTATCATTCACAAAACGACCGCTACCAATTTTTCTTTTGGGGCTGCCTCCCCACTTAAAATTCTTGATGAGAGATTTCCTCTCTACATCTTCTTCCTCCAGTTGGTTTAAGTCCGATTGAGGGATTGTCGGCTTATCCTGGGGTAAGACATCTTTTTGCACTCTCCGCATAGTGGCCATTGTAAAACAGTTAAGTGAAGCTTGTCCGTGAAAAGGGGCTTCCCATTCCATTTGGTCCACTTTATCAAATCTATATCTCTTTTTATTGTCAGGCCTAATTTTGCCCCCGGGGCGTGTCCAGGTCCTGATCCATGTTCCCACTTGTGGGTGTTCCCTCATGTGCTATGCTACACCTTTCTACAAAATTCTCAATGTCCCATCTTGCTTTGGGCCAATAATAATTGTGAGCCACCTTTTGAATGATGGTACCTATTTTCTCATGGTCCCCATCTGGTTTCACATGTAGACTCCTTATTAAGTCTGCCCTATATCTTTTTGGAAGAACCAGCTGTCCTTGACCTTTGGATCTAGCTCCAGTCTTCCTATACATCAACTTGTTTTTCATGTAAAAATCTCCCTTGCCTGGAGTTGTATGACAAGTTGACAATTTTCTGAAACAAGGCTTGAGTGTTTTATCCCCAGCCTGTGCCTTCCTCATCTCATCTGGGTGAGTATTTATGGGATTATCCTCCTCCTTCTTTGACTGTGATCTGGTCTGCACTGTTGCCAATATCACAGGTCTCTTGGGATTCCCCAAGAAGACATATCTACACCCCAATATTAGAGGGTAGATTGGCTCATTTATCACTGCTGCTTTTATGATTCCTTCCACATATCGCGTTTTCACTTTTATTCGGGCGACGGGAAGTGTCATGGTAGCTACATCCTTGGTTGCAGTTTGAATCTCCACTGTTTCTGTGGTGTATTGATCGGCCTGCACCAGGTGAGAACTCACAACGGAATCGTAATCTAAACCGGTATCATATAAACATCTTATAGTGACACCATTACAGATGACATCTTCACACACTGGGGGGTGGTATGGTTCCTGTAATTCTTCAGGTTTGCCCTTCTTTTCCTTTTTCCCCGATGTCATAGCAGCAAAATGAGGAGGTTTCCTTCTACAATGGTCAGTGTCATGATTGTTCATCTTACAATTTTTACACCACCTTTTTCCTTGGTTGAAAGATTTTCTTTCATCATATTTCCTTTCATCGAATTGTGGGAATTTATTTTTATTTTCATACCGTGGCCTATCAAATTGGTGCTTACCTTTATTTTGATCCTTAGGATCAAATTTATTGAAGTTCTGTGGTGCCCTAAAGTTGTCCACCTGTTTCTTTTTATTACCTGTTACCTCTGCTTGAGCTGCTTGATACCTTTCAGCAACATTTAGCAACTCACCCAGCCTCTCTGCACCTTGTTCCATGAGAAACTTTCTCAGGTCTGGAGCCATGGACTCTCTTAATTGCTCTATAAGGACCATTTCCTTAAGATCTTGGGTTTTCCCCAGAGAAGTCCATTTCTCCAAGTATGTCTCTATGCGTGCAGAGAACTGGTGATAGGTTTCACCTGACAGTAGTTTAGCATTCCTAAATTTTTTCCTATAAAATTCAGCATTCTTTTCATATCTTAACAAAAGAGCCTGCTTTAGCATGTCATAATTTTCCTGATCACCTCTGCTCATTTTTGCAAAAACTTCATAAGCTGCCCCACGAAGTCCCTGAGATAACTTTAAGCTCCACCTTTCTCTCTCTAACCCATATGTGGTGGCTAATAGTTCATACCTATTTATATAGCTCTCAATATCATCGTCTTTCTCAACAAAATGATCTAAATGAAAGTTCATAGCTGAGGTTGAGGCTCCCTGAGTAACCGTAGCATCAGAGGCAAAGGGGCTGGCACCATTTTCAGGAGCATGGCCTTGAAACTCCAACTCCCTTAGTCGTAACTCATGTTCCCTTTGTAATCTTTTCTCCTCCTTTTCTGCTTCCCTTTCTGCAGCTAATCTCTTCTCTTCCCTTTCTGCAGCTAATTTCTTCTCTTCCCTTTCTGCAACTTGTCTTCTTTCCTCGGCTTCCAATGCTTTAGCCTCTTTGTCAGCCTCAATCTGCAACCTCTTAGTCTCAGCCTCAGCTTGCAACCTCTTAGTCTCAGCCTCTAACTTTCTTTCGGCCTCTTTTTCTAATCTTCTTTCTTCGCGTTCAATAAATTTGTCACATTCCGTCGTGACATAGGCAACCATAACTTGCCCATCTAATCCTAACTCTTTTGCAGTCTGAACAGCGGCAGATCGAAATTTGGCCAGGTCCGCCATTGTCTATCAGGTAAATTTCTACAATGTCTAACCAACAATTCAAATTCTAAATATATATAATGGACAACACAGGCACCGTGAGCTCAACCTTATTTAATTCCACCCAAGGATACCTTTTAATTCTTATATTCCCTGAAGTGAATTACCCCCAATATTTTTAATAGTTAAAGATTCAAAATCCCAAGAGCGAGACCCCAATATATGTGGTGAAGTGGGATGTTATAAATATTTATAGGGGACTTAGTGTACTGACTGAGATCAGCTGTGAAGGTATCTATATCTATTAAGAGTAGTGTATTATAGATAACCTTACTTGCTACCACATATCTATATATCTCAGTCAGAATTATTCTGGAATAGTGTGATGGCTACGTTATGTGTCTAGGGTATGTGTATGATGAAGTGTAAGTCACAACAACAGACAGATAAACAATTTAATTTAATCCACTACTCTTGACAACACTGTGACACTCACATACATATAACACTCTATGAGAATATCTTACAGGAGACACTCGTAACTTTTCAAATAACAATATGTATTCATTTCTATCATAAAGGCATATGTGTGTCCTGATTCAAAGACAAAGGAACCAGGAATCACAATCAATGTTAATTACAAGTTATGTACAGAATGTATTAATATGAATCTGGTAGTGACATATATTATTAAAAATATCCTATGTGTGTCAGTTGTGTAATAGTAGTATGAGGTAATACTGGTTTTGTTTTGTTCAAGCTTTGTTGGTAGTTGTCATCATGACTTCAATAGTTTGTCTTAAGGAAACTAGTATTGGAGATGTTCTCAGTTCCTGATATTAAGACAATTAATTTCCCCTCTTAATGTTAATTTTACAAAGTCATTTCAAGATGAGGGGACATAATGTTGAGCTCAGCTGGCCAATTCGCTTATCTGGCGTGATGGCGGCAGGAAAGGACTCCTCTGCTCGAATTCTCCTCTGGGCTCAGGAGACACCTCACTGATAGCTAAAAAGACCAAGGAGTATGCTGTCCGACTCTGGATTCAGCAAAGCTCTGACCAGGTGCTGCTCACTACCATCAAGACCACGGTCCCTGAAATCAAGAAGGATGTACCTTCTACTTCATAACTAACTTAAACTCTCTTGTTACACTGATCACAACACAGCACAAACATTGAGTTCAGAGCATTAGGCCAACTGTCAGCTTCATTTGAAATACTTTATTCCAGTATTACCCTTCTTAATGGTTACTACGCCTCTGCACTTCCAGCATTATTTCTTTCTAGTCAATCATCTAGGTGTCAGTGTACTGTTTGGCCATTCCATGCCGTTTTACTTCCCTCCGACACCCTCTGTTCAGGCTGGAGCATTATAGGCTTTATCTCCTGTTTGCTACTGAACTACACATATATATACAGGCATAAATCAACAATTCACATTCAATTTTCATTAAAAGATATTGAATGGTTCAAGCTTACCACAATTCATACGAATAAACACAGATACGTTGATTAGCAATGAATTCTGGCACAAACTGGCACAAATTCCCATCTGCTTATCTTCCAGGCTTTTATTTAGCAAAATATAAGCTGGCTTCAACGCACTGATGCTTTATCAAGCTTATTTAAACAAGTGGTTTCGAACTAACGCTTCCAAGTGTGTATATCAGCGAGTCTGGCCAATGAGGCCCCGTTTCGACAAGTGTTTGAAAAAAGGTTACCTTTTCCCGTCTCCCCTAACAACGAAAGATAGTATTTATAGCCCGACCAATCGTGGTTAGGCTTTCATTTGTTGCGCTCCAATCAATTTGAAGTTTACATGGTAGGCTATTTCTGTAGCGTAAATTTTTTTTCAAACACGTTATAAAAAAAATCTTATGAGCAGAAATGATTTTATGCTGTCAGGCACCCCCAATATTTTATTCTGGGTATAATTTATTAACTCCTGGACTATTTGCGTAACGTTTTACATATTCTTTGTCAGCAAGTCCTAAGGAACCCAAAAAATACAAATTTAAAGGAGCTACGTGGCTGCGTTCAAAATATGCAATTTCTTCTACCTCCTGTTTCGAAGATGTGCTGTCTGGGTACTGTTATGTTTTCAAACGTAAACCCATCTATTGTTATCTTTCCTAATAAGCGTTTTTTATGATTTATAAACCTAACTCTGGGAAAGGGTAGTGTATTTTATCACTGTCCGTCTGAAAAAAAATTAGTGCATGTAGACTTACACGCGTGATGGCAGCATTTGTGTATCGCGCGACGCGTGTTGCATGCGTTCCTGATTTTCAGCCCTCCCCTCTCTCTTTATCCTTTTGTACTTGAGTCCATCTGTTCGTTCGTTTTGGTAACGTAATATAATTAATGTTAGGATTAATTTAGGTCATTACGCAGGGCCTCTCAATGTTTTTCTTAGAAATGCAGCACACGTTTCATTGAAGAAAGCGGGTAATAATACAGTAAGCTTTTACTATCAACGTGAAAGCGTTACAATTTGCAGACGAAGCAGAAAACAAGGGGGATTTCGAGTACATTCTTTGTGACAGCACTGTTATTTTTCCATTGCTCTTTTCTTTATTAATTTTATTTGTTAGGCTTCATATTTACCTAATAATTTATATATGTGGATTAGAATATTTCATGACAATCTTGGTTATTTATTGTACTAGTGCTTAACTGACACCATATTATTGCTCAGGAAATCATAAGGCATCCGAATATATAATTTTTATGGCCCTATGTATTATGGTTCATAATTCCATATTTTTTTCTATGTTAGTCGTTCAAATCTAGAAACTGCCACCTGTTCAATTCTTTTTACAACTATTTTCAAACTAAAAACGAGAATTGTCCGTAGTCAGTTAGAATTACGTCATTTTTTATAAGAGCTAAGGCTGTCTGCGTGACCAAATTGACGAACATTTTTTAGTTTTTGTATCGTAATTTGAAAATCGCCCAAGGCTATGTCACTCGAGTTGGCTTTTTTTTTTAAATCAATGCGAGACGGCGTACCCTAGGTTCTGTCTTTCCATTCCCTCCCCTCCTTTTCTTTTATTCTATCACTCTGTCGTCTTGAACTTGCAAAAGTGTTACATTTAATCTCAAGGACGAATTTGAAAAGACAGTACCCTTCATTCGGCTATTAGGCTTATCAAAACCCGCATACCGGCTGGCGTGGGGAAGAAGACGCTGGACTCAAATTTTATTTTCTATCTTATTTTTGACTTATGCACTATAATATTATTTAATTTAGCTATTGTATTTAGAATATCGTCACAATGCCTCCCTTCCAGTCTATGACAGCTCCAAGGTATTTAAAGTGGTCGCCCTGCTCCAGGACCTGTTCTCCCAGCTTAATCTGATGTCTTCTTTCCTCTCGTGATATCACCATGGTTTTTGTTTTCGAGCTGCTTATGATCATCACTCTCTTCTCCAGCTCTTCCTTCCTGGAATATTTTTAACCTTTAAATTAAAAAAAAAAAAAAAATTGTAATTTCTGCAAGTGATGTTCACTGTAACACTTTACAAACGCATAAGACAAATATGTTTTTTTACAGTAATATTGTGGGTAATGTTTCCTTTGTTCAAGTTGAATCACAGATAAGTGCCCAATACACTGTTTTGTGAAAAGGGAATAAACTGAGACATAGGTAAACAATCAGTTTTATATAAAAAAGAAAATTTTTTTACTTTGAAATTTTATGTTTAATTTTTCTTGCTCTTTTAAAATTGTAACATTTTTATTTATTTACTTACTTACTTAGTTGTTCCCCTTCTACCGCGAGGTGTAGAGGTTTGGAAGAGAGAGCGCCAGACTATCCTATCGGCTGTCTTCCTCCTGGCCTGGTTCCATTCTAGTCCTCGGTCCTTCAAAGATTGTCTAATGTTGTCCTCCCAGCGGACTCTGGGTCGTCCTGAGGGTCTGGATCCCTAGCTCTTTGTTTCCCATGCTTGTCATGGTAGCCGATCTTCTCCCATTCTGCAGACATGGCCAAACCATCTTAGTTGGGACTGTTCTACTTGGGTCTGCAGGGGGTGGGATTTTAGGCCTTGACATATCATCTGGTTGCAGACCATGTCTCTTCTTGTTACTTCAACCACCTTCCTCAGATACCTCATTTCTGAGGTTTGGATCTGGCTTTTGTGGGTGGTAGTCATTGCCCATGACTCGCATCCATATGTCAAGACTGGGACATAGGTGGAGCGGTATACAGCCATCTTTGTTTTCTTACCAACCTCTCTCTTGCTGAGGAATCCTCGATTTATGGCCTGAAAAAGTCTCCCAGCTGCTGCTTTTCGAGTGGCCAACTCTTCTTTCACCTGTGTGTTACCGGGGCCCGAAAGAGGAGCAAAGAATAATAACACTGTTCCCTGCCAAGCATGTCGTAGAAAGCGACTAAGGAGGGTTGGGCATGGGGCCGGTTACCCCATCCCGTAAAAAATTTAAACCACAAAAAACTTCAACAAACATGGACAAGTCAATTAAAGAAAATAAAACACAGCCATCCAAGACAGGGGAAGGTCCTCTCGCAGGGAGGCATATGATGCAACACAGAGAAAACCGAAAGGAGTCTGTGTTGCTGACTAACCTTCTTTCTTCTAGGAGAACTTTCAGATTTGGCACCTGGAATGTTCAGACATTAAACGAACAAGGGAAAGTGGCACAAGTAGCAGCAGAGATGAGGGAATATAAAATCGAGGTTCTGGGACTGTGTGAAACAAAGTGGAAGGGGGTTGACAGGAAGAAACTTATCACAGGTGAATTGGTGCTGTCCTCAGGACATGAAGACGAAAGTTCACACCACAGTGAAGGGGTAGCTCTTATGTTATCTAAAGAAGCACAGAAAGCACTCATTGAATGGGAAGCTGTTGGATCCAGAATAATAACAGCTTCTTTTAAAACAGCTAAAAAGAAAATAAATGTAAAAGTCATCCAATGTTATGCACCAACTAATGACAAAGAAGAGTCGGTGAAAGAAGCATTTTATACTAGACTACAGGAAATTATGGAAAAAGTAAAAAGAAGAGACATCACAATTTTGATGGGTGACATGAATGCAAAGATAGGTACAGTCAACACTGGCTTTGAAGAAGTCATGGGAAAACAGGGACTAGGAATAATGAATGAAAATGGGGAACTATTCTCAAACTTCTGTGCTTCAAATCAACTGGCTGTAGGAGGAAGCATGTTTCCACATAAGAGAATACACAAGGCAACATGGATATCACCAGACCATAGAACAGAAAATCAGATTGATCATATGTGCATAAACAAGAAGTTTAGATCATCATTGCAGGATGTAAAGGTATATAGAGGAGCAGATGTGGCATCAGATCACCACCTTCTGATAGCCAAAGTAAAAATGAAACTCAAGAGATATGAAACAATGCAAAATTATAGACAACAATTTAATGTAGGACATCTAAGAAATCAAGAAACAAGAGACAAATTTGCGGTCACAATATCCAACAAATTCCAAGTGCTCCAACAGCTGGAAGATATAGGCCATCAAAGCAGATATCGACACGGCTACAGAGATGTTATATAAATTACTTGGTAAAGTCTGGGAAAAGGAAGAGATACCAGCAGAATGGAAGGAAGGATATCTGGTTAAGTTGCCTAAGAATGGAAATTTACAAGAGTGCACAAATTATAGAGGAATGATGTTACTTTCAGTGCCAGGAAAAGTATTAAACAGGATTATCCTTGAAAGATTAAAAGAGTCCATAGACAAGAAACTGAGAGATGAACAAGCAGGTTTTCGACAAAACAGATCCTGTACAGACCAGATAGCCACTTTGAGAATAATAGTTGAACAAAGTCTGGGATGGAATTCACCACTATACATCGGATTTGTGGACTGCGAAAAGGCATTTGACAGTGTAGACAGAGAATCACTTTGGAAATTGATGAGGCATTATGGAGTTCCCCTGAAGATCATTAATTTAATAAAGAAAACATATGAAGACATGACATGCAGAGTTCTTCGTGAAGGACAGCTTACAGAACCGTTTGGGATAAGAACAGGAGTGCGACAGGGATGCCTCTTGTCTCCATTTCTTTTCTTACTAGCAGTAGACTGGGTTACGAGAACATCGACAACACACAACAGAAATGGAATCCAGTGGACTCTGACTAAGCAGTTGGATGATCTGGATTTTGCTGATGACTTAGCTCTTCTGTCCCATAACCGTAATCAGATGCAGGACAAATTGAAAACACTCGATGAGAGGTCACAGCAATTGGGTCTGAAAATACACAGGGAAAAGACAAAGATAATGAGAATAAATGCAGGTAATGATAACAAGGTTGGCAAGGAAGAATATTCCAGCACCTCTGATTCATGCTATACACAGCTTCTACAAGTCTTGCAGAAATTATGTGAGGACAGCAAACCATAAGTCGGAAGAGTTCAGGACCACCACTGGTGTAAGACAAGGTGATATCCTATCACCTTACCTCTTCATACTCCTTATGGACGATGTCATCAAGGCATGTAAGGAGAGAACAAGAAAGTATTCAGTGGGGTACTGGAAGATGAGACAGGTCTATATTTCGGAGCTGGCATTTGCTGATGATGTTGCCCTGATTGCTAAATCAGAGGCACATCTCCAATCCAACCTGCAAGTCTGGAAGGAAGAGCTGGAGAAGAGAGGGATGGTGTTGCTGTCATTTTCGACGGAGTCATCTGTCAAGTTATTTGCTTATGTTTGTATCATAAGTATAATTGTGTCTTTACCTGCGATGTCAGGTTGATTAGGGGTTGTCTTCCCTTGTTTATTCATTCATTGTGTTTGACCTTTAGGGTCAGAGGTTGACAGTTCGGCGTAGGCCTATGGGAAGGTTTTTTAAGCGGGAGAGAGATATACTTCCGGGAAGCCGGGAGGTCCTGTTTTTCTGAAGGGACCAAGAGTCCATTGTTTTTCGGGGAGAATCTTCGAAGTAACTGCTATGGCAGTTTTCCCCAGTGAATCTCTGTGCGTCGGGATGACGACAGAATTCCTTGTGATGTTCTGAGGATTCATTTGCCAGGTAATACCGACCTTTATGCATTATTACGCTTTTCGGTGGCAGAACATGTAAAGGATTACCTAGGGTGAACAGCAGCTCACTGATCCGCCATTTCAGAACTTATATATTTGTGCTCGAGGTAGCCATCCAAGACTGTTAGTCTTATATTGTCCAGAAATCCAGTGACGAAGATATATTGTGGGAGCCGCAGATTGGCGGAGTTCATATCTACAATAAGTATTACTGCAGGGTTGATGATAACCTATTTAACAGAAGTACACGGCCGACGTCAGGACGAGGCCTGTGCTTTCGGCTATTATACTACAGCCTGATATGTGCAATTGGCGGGGAGTGCCAAGTTGCACCTATGTGTCATAGTAACTAAGGCATCTGACGCGTTTAGTCAGAGACGCCAAGGGCGACGCTACGAACTGTCATTATTGAAGAACTTTGCTATTGACCATGCACGTCTATTCTGATGTTTACCTTTTTGAATGCCAAATGTATACCTATCGATGTCAGGTCAGCATGACCTTGTTACACTGACTGTTCCTGTTGATATTATGTGTGTTCCCGTCAATAAATGTCTTGAAACATGCCTGCAGTGTCAAAGCATCCTTGATTACTGCATGTGAGAGTATGGGTTGCAGGATCTACATCTATACGAGCCTAAACACATTCACGCCTTCATTCGCACCCACACTCAATTCATCATACGCTCGCACTACACATCTAACAACATGTATACTGTCTTGGGCCAGTGATCACATCAACAAGAAAAAAAAGACAGTTACATTTCTGGTGGACCAGTTACGTGGGCTCTTATGATACATTTCTTGTCGCCAATGTGGCCTAGAAACTTACATTTCTGATGGACCAGATCTGTGGGTTTAAAAAGAACAGAGCGAGCATTTGACATTATTGTTGACATTTATGGATCCAGAAATTTACATTCCTGGTTGGCTGTTACATGTATGATGTCTCCAGTTTTGTCGAGAAAGTTACAAGAAGGACAAGTACACATTACACTTCTGATCTGTGGGTCTAAGCTACACACGGGACAGCCGTAACACACAGCGCTAATTCTACACTTGCAAGTTTTGGCTACAACAGGACAGATATAGGTCATCAACGGTTGACCCAAATAAACAGTACGAGCATTTATATTATAATGCTACATAAAGCATAACAAGACATGTACTGAAGTTAACTACTAGGCATTTGCTACGTGGACCATAACTGCATAGAAGGCGGGTTCCTATTGTAAACAGTACTGCTGGTTGTTACACGTTTCATTCAACAACAGACTTTTCTAGGTCAGAGCATTCAAGCTACATTGTTGGAGGTCAAGTGTCTGTAAACAGTACGTGGAAATAGTAAACATTCAATGTGCAAGCCCTAATTTGAGAAGGTCATAGTAACTTTGGTTCGTGAATACCACTTTATGTTACAGTGGATTTGACGTTCAGTGCGCGTTTGACATTTCGTTTCTGTGTTCGCAAGGAGCAAGGAATTTATTTTAGTTTCAGCTGTGACTGAACTTGTTCTGCAACACATTGAAATTGATTGCTATATTATGTTACTTCTACTGTTTTTGTGTATTTTTCTGCGGGTTTTTCGGTTGGTGGGTCTTACGGTAAATATGCCACTTGATCGAGGCTTACTGTAAGCGTTCTGTAGGTGCAAATTTTCTTAATTTGGAAATTTGCTAGTGACAATTGGTCGCTATTGATGTTAGCTGTGATGTAATTGTACTTAACGTTGTTTTTGTAATATTTTGTCTGCTTTTCAGTTTTGATTTTCGATTTGTTTTGTTTGTATTCTGTAGGTCTCTCCTTTCTTGTGTATTTCTCTACACATTTTTGGTTAAAACAGTGTTGCCATTTGTATTGTTTTGTATTTTTGTCTTTGTATTTTTTTTTTGGTTGTACTACATTACTGATAAAAGACTTGTTATCTACAAAGATTGAGACAAGGTGAAATACATATTCAAGTTCTTTATAAAAAAGACTTGTGCCCATAGTGAGTGGGATATAAGGGAATTTTTTTTTCCACAGGTACTCAGGTGATTTTTTGGGTACATAATAAACAAGACTAAGAGTGTGAAAGAAAGTGAAGTGAGTATACAAGTCTAGCATTTCAGACTTGTCTCCCATTGAAGTGGGATAAGGTAATTTATTTAATTTTTTTTTTCAGGTTTCTGATCTCATTAGACAAGATGTCTACATTGGACTACTTTATTACACAAGGGAGAGCCCTTGATAAGACTGGTCAACAGTTAGAACAATGGGCTGTTGCTCAGTATGACAAAGCATTAGCTGCAGAAGAGAAAAAAGCTCAGGCTGAAGAGAAAAGATTAGAAAGAGAAGCTGCGGCGGAACAAAAAAGGCTAGACAGAGAAGCTAATATTGCTGCTGAACAAAAGAAATTGCAGATGCAGGTGGAGGAAAGGAGATTTGAAGCTGAACAAAAGAGATTAGACAAAGAAGCTGAACAAAAGAGATTAGACAAAGAGCTGAACAAAAGAGATTAGACAAAGAAGCTGAACAAAAGAGATTGGACAAAGAAGCTGAACAAAAGAGATTAGACAAAGAAGCTGCTGCAGAGGAGAGGAAAGCTCAAGCTGAGGCTGAAATCAGAAAAATGGAACATGAGGAAAGAAAACAGAAGATGGAACTTGATGAAAAACTCGCAACTTTGGAGTTAGAGAAATTGAAATTGGCGAGTACGGGTGCTCAGCAAACAACTTCGAGTACGACAAGGGAGTTTGTTAGTAGGATTAAATTGCCTCATTTCAATCCTTTAAAGGATGACGTAGCAGATTATCTAGATAGATTCCAATTTTTGTGCGATACGCATAACATAAAAAAGGAAAAATATGTTGAACAACTGATGCCATTTTTTACAGGTGACACAGTGACTACTCTTATGACAATAGACGAACATGAGAGGACTAATTATGATGTTGTCAGGGCAGCATTACTAAAAAAATATCAACTAAAACAAGAAGACTATCGTCTTCGTTTTAGGACAATGTTGCCAGAAAATGGAGTAGATTTCTCTGATTTTGTTACAAAGATACGTCGTACATTTACACGATGGGTTGAGTTGTCTCAGATTGAGAAAACATATGAAGGTCTAATGGACTTATTATTGCGAGATAAGGTTTTGTCATCTGTTAATGATTCTTTTCTTGCATTCCTTCATGAGCGTAAGCCTAAAAACTTAAAAGAAATGGAGGAATACTGTTGTCAGTATGCCACAGCACATCCCCATGCTACAGTTAGCAATTCTAAAGTGAAAGAAGGGTTGCCAGCTGCGTCGGCAACACCATATGGCCCTAATTTCAAAAAAAAATTTCAGGGTGCTCAACAAAATTGGAATAGGGGAAGTAATCAAAATTACACTCAGAAGCGGAGTAATCCAACACACATGATGGTTCTTCGTCTATGCAGTGGAGACAAGATGGTAGTTCTCGTAATTTTAGTGGTAATAATTTGAGACACTTTCGCAAAGGCTATCCAAATAATAACTATTCAAATTTTCGAGGTAATCATTCTCGACGTCAAGATTATGACGATGGTGAATTTAGAAACCGGGATTCAAACCGGAATGATGATTACAATAGGCAATATGATAACAATTACAGGGGAAATGATAGTCGAAATAATTACAGGGGAAATGATAGTCGAAATAATTACAGGGGAAATGATAATCGAGGTAGACCTAGGTTTAACAAGAAAAGACCTTACCAACAGGCAAACTCTGCACAACAAGAGTTTGATGGAGCCTGTAATACAGCAAATGATAGTGGTAACTCTAGGGCTATCACTGGTTGTGCTTTCGATTTTGGGAGAGCAACTGAATGCCCCCAATGCTTAACATTGTTCGATTCATCAACTGTATCTACGCTAAGTTGTGGTCACCCTCTTCCTGCTCTACCTGCTACAGTTGCGCATGATGGGAGAGGATCTCTCATCTTAGATAAAGGTCTAATAAATGATAGGCTAGTCTCAGTACTTTTCGATTCGGGATGTACTACCGTCGGGGTTAAGAAGTCTCTGATAGATCCTTGCTGTGCCACTGGAAAAACAATCAAATGTGTTACATTTGGTGGTACTATGGAAAGCTATCCTACTGCTATTATTAGGATTGACACTCCTTTCTTCACAGGAGATGTCCATGCATGTCTTCTTCCTAATCCTATTGCGGATCTTATAATCGGTCGTATTCATGGGGTTAAGGAATGCACCCCGCAACAAATTTCTAGTTGGGAAGAAGAAAACATTCAAACGGTCAATGCAGTGGTGACAAGAGCTCAAGCTCTTAATCCCCCAACTTCATCTGATAATAGTAATGAAGTTGATAGCCAAGACGAGCACTTGGTGATTTCCCATGACTCGTTTGTTAAACGTCAAGAAGAGGATCCTTCTTTGAAGAAATACTTCCTTCTGGCAAAGAAAGGGGATCCCAATCAAAATACGAATCACAAATCGTATATTACTATGAAGAATGGTATATTGGTACGAATGGTACAACACTCGGACAAGTCTATGCATTCGCAAATTCTTGTGCCTAAGTGTATGAGAGCCTTAATTCTTCGGCATGCACACGATTCTCAGTGTGCGGGACACATGGGTTTTTCCAGAACTAAAACTAGAGTCCTTGCGTCATTCTTTTGGCCATTCGTGAATAAAGACATCCGAATTTATTGCCGATCTTGCAAAATTTGTCAAGAGGTCAAGTCTAGAGGTCCGAGACATGCTGCTCCTATTCAGGCTGCAGATATTCCGATTCGGCCGTTTCAGAAAATGGCTATAGACATCATTGGTCCGTTCAAAATTAAGTCAGCCAGAGGACACCAATTTATCCTCACTTGCGTGGACATGTGCACGCGTTGGCCAGAGGCTATTCCTCTGAAGAGCATATCAACTGTCGATATCGCTGATGCTCTTTGGCTCGTATTTTCTCGTCTGGGATTCCCCGGAGAAATACTGTCGGATCACGGCACTCAGTTAATTTCGGACGTTATGTCACAGGTAATGGCTACGCTAGACATTAAAAGGTCTCTCAGTAGTATTTATCATCCAATGTCCAATGGATTGGTAGAACGTCTTAACAGGACACTAAAGAACTTACTTGGCAAGATAACGGAGGATCATCCTGAAGATTGGGACAGGGTTTTACCTGCAGTCCTCTTTGCCTATAGAGAGGTTCCCAACGAGCATACAGGGTTTTCTCCTTTCGAACTTGTCTTTGGCGCGCAACCGCGCGGGCCGATGTCCTTGTTACACGATTTGATAACTTCCGATAATATTGACGATGATACACAATCGTCATATGAATATGTTATAGCTCTTAGAGAAAAGATTATCGAATCGTGCAGGTTAGCAACTTCATCTTCCGAATTTGCGAAAGAAAAAGCTAGGCGATTTGCTAATAAGAAAAGACGCCTACGTCAACTTTGTCCTGGAGACAAAGCATATGTCTTACTGCCCTCAAGAGAGAATAGACTTCTCATTTCTTGGAAGGGTCCATACACTATAGTCTCGAAAATTTCTGATGTCGACTATATTGTCGATGTGGATGGAAGGCATAAAACCTTCCATATAAATATGCTAACAGAGTTTATTGAACGTCCAGACTATTTACAGCCTATTTTCCAGGCGACGGACGACTCTCCAGTCCAACATGGTCACATCTCATCCCTGTCTGTTATACAGGATGAGGAAACTATTTTTTCTGACGTGAACTTACCTCTTCCTACGATTCCACTTACTTCAACGGAATCGTGGAGAGACGTTACAGTCTCTTCCAACTTGTCTTTTGAGGAACAACGTCAAGTATCCTCTACGTTACAATCATATCAGGATGTCCTTACCGACATTCCTGGACACACAGATGTCATAGAACATGACATCATACTTACTGATCGTAATCCGATCAGAGTAGGACCATACCCAATACCTATTCATTTTCAAGCACAAGTCGAGAAAGAATTGGATGAAATGATTCAACTACAAATAATTGAACCATCCACTTCAGCTTATTCTTCGTCAATAGTTATTGTTCGAAAGAAAGACAATAACATACGTCTTTGCGTTGATTATCGCAAATTAAATCAAGTTACGAAGTTCGATGCTGAACCTATGCCGTTATTAGATGATCTACTTATTAGACTTTCTAAAGCTAAATTCTTTACTAAACTAGACTTGTCGAAAGGTTATTGGCAAGTCCCACTGACGGAACACGCCAAACCTCTCACTGCTTTTTCGACACCTAGGGGTCTGTTTCAATGGAATTTTATGCCTTTCGGGCTTATGAACGCCCCAGCGACTTTCGTGCGCATGATGCGACGAATTCTATCAGATCGTGCAGATGTCATTGCATATTTAGACGACATCTGTCTTTTCAGCGATACTTGGGAAGAACACTATGTGGGTCTAAAGGAATTGCTATCTACTCTACGTGAGCATAGTTTGACTGCTAAACCCTCTAAAGCTTTTGTTGGGTTTAGTGAAATTTCCTTCCTAGGTCATCGAGTTGGTCATGGTCTGTTGAAGACAGAGGACCAAAACATTTCAAAGATATTAAATATCTCGGTTCCGAAGACAAAAAAGCAAGTGCGTAGTCTCTTGGGATTGATACAATTCTATGGAAGATTCATTGAGAATCTGTCCTCCATTATGGCACCACTTTCAACGTTATTGAAAAAAGGTTCTCCTAATATGGTGCGTTGGTCCCAAGAATGCCAAACTTCATTGGATCAGGTTAAGAATTTGTTCTCATCTCATCCTATCTTAAGACTACCGACGATTGATAAGACTTTTGTCCTTCGTAGTGATGCCTCTTCCACTGGCATTGGAGCGGCACTAATGCAGGAATATTCAGGAACTCTGCATCCTGTAATGTATATTTTCTAGGAAGCTGAATGCGGCAGAAAGGAATTACTCGGTTTTGGACCGTGAATTGTTGGCTATGGTTTGGTCCATTCTTAAGCTACAAAGGTTCCTTCTGGGCGCGCATTTCTTTATGGAAACCGACCAAAAAGCTCTTACGGCTATGCAAAGTAAGGATTTGAAGAGCTCGAGATCTACTCGTTATGCTATTGCTCTTCAGCCTTTCCATTTCACGGTGCGAGCTATCCGTGGTTCGGATAATGTGATGGCGGACATATTGTCTAGATGCCCACATGATTCCAGTTAAATCTTGTGTCCTAGTTTTTCCTGATATATTTTCAGACTTAGGTCTGTCCTTAATATCATAATATGTTGTAATACAAATGTATTTGGATGATGTTTAGATAATTTAGCAAATTTCATTTTGTCCATCCATCAGTGATATGTTGCTAAAATAGCATTGACATTTGTATATTGCTATGGTTATATTATTTAGTAATGTTTGATATATGATTGGTATTGCCAGCAACTTAGGTTTCTTGAATGGTATCCCTTAGTTTGTTTGGCTTAAAGGAAATATTTTCTCCTATGTTGGGAGATGATTTGTACCCTCTTCTATTGTACCTGATATTAGGTTCATTGTTTGCATGAGCACAGAAGTGATACTGGTGCTATCTTGCTCATGAACATATTAAAAAAAAAAAAATTGCATTTTTTTTTTTACAGGGGGGTGGTAGTAATGTTGCTGTCATTTTCGACGGAGTCATCTGTCAAGTTATTTGCTTATGTTTGTATCATAAGTATAATTGTGTCTTTACCTGCGATGTCAGGTTGATTAGGGGTTGTCTTCCCTTGTTTATTCATTCATTGTGTTTGACCTTTAGGGTCAGAGGTTGACAGTTCGGCGTAGGCCTATGGGAAGGTTTTTTAAGCGGGAGAGAGATATACTTCCGGGAAGCCGGGAGGTCCTGTTTTTCTGAAGGGACCAAGAGTCCATTGTTTTTCGGGGAGAATCTTCGAAGTAACTGCTATGGCAGTTTTCCCCAGTGAATCTCTGTGCGTCGGGATGACGACAGAATTCCTTGTGATGTTCTGAGGATTCATTTGCCAGGTAATACCGACCTTTATGCATTATTACGCTTTTCGGTGGCAGAACATGTAAAGGATTACCTAGGGTGAACAGCAGCTCACTGATCCGCCATTTCAGAACTTATATATTTGTGCTCGAGGTAGCCATCCAAGACTGTTAGTCTTATATTGTCCAGAAATCCAGTGACGAAGATATATTGTGGGAGCCGCAGATTGGCGGAGTTCATATCTACAATAAGTATTACTGCAGGGTTGATGATAACCTATTTAACAGAAGTACACGGCCGACGTCAGGACGAGGCCTGTGCTTTCGGCTATTATACTACAGCCTGATATGTGCAATTGGCGGGGAGTGCCAAGTTGCACCTATGTGTCATAGTAACTAAGGCATCTGACGCGTTTAGTCAGAGACGCCAAGGGCGACGCTACGAACTGTCATTATTGAAGAACTTTGCTATTGACCATGCACGTCTATTCTGATGTTTACCTTTTTGAATGCCAAATGTATACCTATCGATGTCAGGTCAGCATGACCTTGTTACACTGACTGTTCCTGTTGATATTATGTGTGTTCCCGTCAATAAATGTCTTGAAACATGCCTGCAGTGTCAAAGCATCCTTGATTACTGCATGTGAGAGTATGGGTTGCAGGATCTACATCTATACGAGCCTAAACACATTCGCGCCTTCATTCGCACCCACACTCAATTCATCATACGCTCGCACTACACATCTAACAACATGTATACTGTCTTGGGCCAGTGATCACATCAACAAGAAAAAAAAGACAGTTACAGATGGTCATAAGCAGCTCTAAAACAAAATCCATGGTGATATCACGAGAAGAAAGAAAACACCAGATTAAGCTGGGAGAACAGGTCCTGGAGCAGGTCGACCACTTTAAATACCTCGGAGCTATTATAGACCGAAAGGGAGGCATCAAAGAAGAGTTGGCCACTCGAAAAGCAGCAGCTGGGAGACTTTTTCAGGCCATAAATCGAGGATTCCTCAGCAATAGAGAGGTTGGTAAGAAAACGAAGATGGCTGTATACCGCTCCACATATGTCCCAGTCTTGACATACGGATGCGAGTCATGGGCAATGACTACAACCCATAAAAGCCAGATCCAAACCTCAGAAATGAGGTATCTGAGGAAGGTGGTTGAAGTAACAAGAAGAGACATGGTACGCAACCAGACGATACGTCAAGGCCTTAAATCCTACCCCCTGCAGACCCAAGTAGAACAGCCCCAATTAAGATGGTTTGGCCATGTCTGCAGAATGGGAGAAGATCGGATACCACGACAAGCATGGGAAACAAAGAGCCAAGGATCCAGACCCCGAGGACGACCCAGAGTCCGCTGGGAGGACAACATTAGACAATCTTTAAAGGACCGAGGACTAGAATGGAACCAGGCCAGGAGGATGACAGCCGATAGGATAGTCTGGCGCTCTCTCTTCCAAACCTCTACACCTCACGGTAGAAGGGGAACGACTAAGTAAGTAAGTAAGTAATGATAACAGGGTTGAACTTGAAGAAGCACCAATACAAGATGTAGAATCGTACACATATCTTGGCAGCAATATAGACAAAGTTGGAGGGACAGACAGTGATATCAAAATAAGAATACAAAAAGCAAGAGGAACTTTCATTGCATTGGGAAATATATGGAGATCAAGAGAAATCGGATCCAACATGAAAATAAGAATCTTCAACTCAAATGTGAAGTCGGTCCTATTGTATGGCTCTGAGACATGGAGAACAACAAAGACAACTATTAAAAAGCTACAGACTTTCATAAATGGGTGCTTGGGTAGAATAGAGGGATTAAAATGGTATGACAAGGTTACCAACGTGGAACTGATGACAAGAACTAGACAAGTGCCAGTGGAACAAGAGATGAGAAGAAGACGATGGCAATGGATAGGACACACACTGAGGAAACCTGTTGATAGCATTACAAGGTAGTCCTTGTTCTGGAATCCAGAGGGCAAGAGAAGCAGAGGTAGACCAAGAAGCACATGGAGAAGAGAGCTGGAAACAGAGGTGAAAATGATAAGGAGAACGTGGAAAGAACTTGAGATGATAGCACGTGACAAGAGGACTTGGCATGTGTTTGTTGAAGGCCTATGCTCCTTTGGAAGTGGAGGGTTATGAATGAATCTAGCATGGTCATTTCCAACTCTGGCATTGAAATCTCCGAGCATGATAATTTCATCTAGGCAGTCATCCACTGTCCTTTGAAGCAGTTCGAAGAATTCCTCCTTGACCTCTGCTCTCTCATCCTCATTTGGCCCATACACTATAACCAGGTTGACTATAGTTTCTCCTTCTTTTCGTTTTACAACCATAAGGCGCTCCGAGACAAAGTTCCATCCCTTGATACTATCTTTTTGGTTTTTGGCCACAATGCAACCCCCGCCGCCTTTAGCTCTTTCAGATGTGGGTACACCACTGTAGAGCAGCGTGTTGCCATTGAGATCCATGACTCCTTGTCCTTTTTTCTTTGTTTCCGTTATAGCCAGGATTTCTAGTTTTGCTTTCCTCATCTCTTCCACCAGCTCCTCTTCTTTCCCATTTATACTTCTTGTGTTCCAAGTTCCATAAGTCGTCCGTCCCAGTTCGTCGCCTTTAGAATCAGTCCGGTTTTCTCTCTTGTAGTTCTCGTAATCAAAAGTTTAAAGCAAACAGGTGATTGGCCTGTTGTGCCTTTGCATGGTGGAGGAGCTGCCTCCTTACGCCTCCATGCAGGCCACCCTCCTCCTTTTTCAGCCGGGCTTGGGACCGGCTTAGGCGGAGTTTTATTTATTTACTATTTTATAACTTTCGTCACCTCCCTCAATTCCGCGCCCACTACAACTTCACATTCCAAGAGCAGCCGCTGCACAGATACATATGGTTATAAGCATCTCTGCTCTTCTAAACCCATTTTTGTTAGAGCTTAATACCCTGTGGTTACTTTTGGACTTTTTATTTAAATATTTGGGTAGATTGTTCCCCCATGACACATTTAAAAGATGCATGTGTTTAAAGGTAAGGTAAAGGATCCCGTTACACACCCATTGAGGTATATTGGGAATATGGTGTTAGGCCCATATTTTCTTGACCATTGGCACATTAGGGTTGATGTGGTCAGCATCACGCCAGGTGTTTATAGGTACTTTACAGTAAATATATAAACGATTAATGATAGATAGCATTTATCACATATGCATAAGTAAGAAGTTTAGGTCATCATTGCATGATGTAAAAGTATGTAGAGGAGCAGATATGGTATCAGATCACCATCTTCTGTTGATTAAAACTCAAGAAATTTACAACAGTATATAGCTTTAGACAACAGTATAATGTGGGATATCTAAGAAATCAGGAAATAAGAGAAAAATTGTCGGTCACAGTATCCGACAAATACCAAGTACTCCAACAGCTGGAAGATGAAGCAGACACGGAAGACCACTGGCAACAAGTAAAAAACATATTTAACGAGACGTGAAGAAGTACTCAAAAAAAGAGAACATCAGCACAAAGCATGGATAACAACAGACCATTAGCAAGATAGAAGATAGGAAAAACAAGAAAGCAGATTTAAACAGAAGCAAAACCAGAAGCTCCAAAGCCAAGGCTCATGAAGTGTACATAGAAGCAAACAAAGAAGTAAGAAGAAACATCAGAAGAGACAAGAGGAAGAATATTGAAGAGTTGGCAAGGGAAGCAGAGGAAGCTGCAGCCAAAGGAAATATAAGGGACCTGTACAACAACACAAAGAAGCTAACAGGGAAATATAAGCAAGCAAATGGCCTCATAAAATAAGAAATGAAAATTGCTTAGTAATATACAAGAACAAATGAAGAGATGGACAGAACATTTTGAGGAACTTCTTTATAGACCAGCTCCAACTAATCCCCCAGACATCCAGCCAGCAGAAGTTTAGATACAAATCAGCTATGAAAGACCAAGTCGAGAAGAAATAAAGAAAGCCACAAAGCTTCTGAAAGATGGAAAAGCAGGTGGTCCAGATGGCATTCCAGCAGAGGCCATGAAAACAGATATTAATACCTCTACAGAGATATTATACAAACTACTTGGCAAAGTCTGGGAGAGAGAGGAAATACCAGCAGAATGGAAGGGAGGTTATCTGGTCAAGTTGCCTAAGAAGGGAAATTTACAAGAGTGCACAAATTATAGAGGAATAATGTTACTATCAGTGCCAGAATCATCCTTGAGAGATTAAAAGAGTCCATAGACAAGCAACAGAGAGATGAACAAGCAGGTTTTCGACAAAACAGATCCTGCACAGACCAGATTGAGAATTATAGTTGAACAAAGTCTGGAATGGAATTCACTGCTATACATTGGATTTGTGGACTATGAAAAGGCATTTGACAGTGTAGACAGAGAATCACTTTGGAAATTGATGAGGCATTGTGGAGTTCCCATGAAGATCATTAACTTAATAAAGAAGACCTATGAAGACATGACGTGCAGAGTTCTTCATGATGGACAACTTACAGAACTGCGTAGGATTAGAACGGGAGTGAGACAGGGATGCCTCTTGTCTCCATTTCTTTTCTTACTAGCAATAGATTTGGTTATGAAAACGTTGACATCACACAACAGAAATGGAATCCAGTGGAATCTGACTAAACAGCTTGATGATCTGGATTTTGCAGATGACTTGGCTTTTCTGTCCCATAACCATAATCAGATGCAAGACAAAATGAAAATTCTTGATGAGAGGTCATTACAAATGGGCCTGAAAATACACAGGGAAAATAAATGCAAGGAATGATAACAAGGTTGAACTTGAAGAAACACCACTAAAAGATGTAGAATCATACACATATCTTGGCAGTAATATAGACATAGTTGGAGGGACAGACAGTGATATCAAAATAAGAATACAAAAAGCAAGAGGAGCTTTCAATGCATTGGGAAACATATGGAGAACAAGAGAAATCACGTCCAACACGAAAATAAGAATCTTCAATTCAAATGTCAAGTCAGTCCTATTGTATGGCACTGAGACTTGAAAGCAACAAAAACAACAACCAAAAAGCTACGGACTTTTATAAACCGGTGCTTGCAAAGAATAGAAGGATTAAAATGGTATGACGGAGTCACAAATGTGGAACTGATGACAAGAATCAGACAAGTGCCTGTGAAACAAGAGTTAAGAAGAAGATGCTGGTGATGGATAGGACACACATTGAGGAAACCTGTTGATAGCATTACAAGGCAGTCCTTGTTCTGGAATCCACCGGGAAAGAGAGGCAGAGGTAGACCAAAAAACGCATGGAGAACTGGATAGAGAGGTGAAAATGATGAGGAAAACATGGAAAGAGCTTGAGCAGATGGCATGGGACAGGAAGACTTGCCATGTGTTTGTTGAAGGCCTATGCTCCATGGAGAGCTAAATGGTATTGATTGAATGATAGATAGCATTAAAATTAAAATTGAGAGAACAGCAGAAAACTTTCTTTTTCTTTCCTGGTTTTTCCTTCTCTGCATTTGGCATAACACATCATGTTAATGAACCTTTAATAAAAAAAATTACTTTAGTTTGCTATGTTCCTGTGGTTATTACATTAAATTTAATTAATTTGTTTGTTTTTTCAGTCGAATGAAAAAATGGTAAATAGAATTCAGCATGTGAAGAAGCTAATAAAGAGATACAAACGAGATAAAAGGTATGTGTGCTCTCTGGTTATCAATTTGGCAGATTACTGTGCTGCGGCTTCATATAAATTAGAAAAAGTAATGAAATCTTATCAACAGGTTTTCATAAAGAAACACTTACAATAATATATAATTGTAAGTCAACAGGGACCTAAGTCGCGTCAACAGTGAGGAATGCAGTTAGCTAGACTGCTTGCGTCAGGGTCAGCGAACCAGAGCTGACCAAGACCCTACTCCACCTCCAAGTGGTGGTCCTGGAAACAGGCTGCATCACTGCAGTCTGGCTAAGTGAGTAGGGATCGAAGAGGGAAGGCTAACCCGGTCCCAAAAATGCCGTGCTGGTCGGATGTGTCGGCTGAAAGGCGCAGATATCACAGCTTCGCTGTAAACAGACACAATGCAACCAGTGTCCTTTTCAGGACGAACGAAGAAGAAGTAAGTCAACATATTATCACAACGTTTGTAACAGTTTAGTCTGTGTTATACCCCAAAAAAATATGACCTGTGTAGGTCCTGAAGGTCAGTTAGGAAGCAAAGAGAGAATATGACTATTGCTTCATCAAGCATTTCGTAAGAGGTGACATTTGAGGATGTGCATGGGGCTAGACAAGTGGGAAGACAACATCAAAAGATGGACAGGAAAGAGTCTATCAAAGTGCACCATCAAGACAAGAGACAGAAGACGTTGGAGATCCATTACAGCCAACCTTCATTGTGGAGATGGCAACTGATGATGATGATGATGTGGCTAGCAATCTCATCATGTAAAAATAAGTGCTACAGAAACCACCTGCAACAGCACATTTATGCTTTGGTGCAGGCTTCCTTAAGGGGGCCAAGGTCATTCGTTAAGGAGCAAACAGGAAAATGATGATAAAGATGATAACAAATATGAAGAACAGTGGCCAGAGAAATTGTGTTCATTAATATGACATGTATTATTATAATTTTGAAATAGCATTTTAATTTCAAAGCTGGGCAGTATTAAAATTTGAATTTGGCTGAAGTATTACAGTTTTTGACAATAACGCAGCAGCATCAACAACATTGTATAGTATTTATTTTATAATTATAAATATTGTTTATTTCTTCCAGTCAATTGAAAAGAAGGTAAATAGAATTAACGTTATAATATAGTTTTGACGACTTATTTTTGTTGTAATGTGTAAGAATTCGCTGCAAAATATGCCTCATAATCTTTCTAATTTTAGATATCTTACAACTCGTCTTGATGAACGTGGGGATAAATATAGAGATGCTGAAGTTCCTCTGATGTGGGAAGTAAGTAGTTTCCTTAGCTATTCTGACTTAACTCTTTCAGTCCCAAGCAAAAAAGTGGGGTTGGCCCAAACAAAAATGGCCACCCCAGTGTGTTTTTATTGTTGTTAATTGGAAATAATTTTTTAAAATGTTTATATGCATAAATAACTTTGTTGTATATGAAATTGAAGGTAAATGGATGTACTTTACTCTAGTTGTACAAGTATAAAAGCATTAATTGACAAATTATTAGTTATCCAAGGTAAAATGGAGGCTGAAAGAATAAGACGGTGAAAAATTAGTGCAAAAGTATTCAATAAAATTCTTCCAGAATTGTTCCCCAGGAGAATATCCAAGGGTAAAGTTTCAAAATGTCACAAACAGAAGTATTCTAACAAAGTACAATCAGTTTTTAGTCAATAAACACTCAGGAAATTGTTAATTTCACAGATTACAACAACAGGTCACACGGTTGTAAAACTGAGGAAATTATATATTCTTTCTTTGCTGAGCTGCTCCTCTTCTGAAGATGATATGTAATCCATAGAAAATCACATAAGGTCACTCACAAATATATTTACACTAGGCCTATATATAAACATTACTTACTTACTTACTTATTCGTTCCCCTTCTACCGTGAGGTGTAGAGGTTTGGAAGAGAGAGCGCCATACTATCCTATCAGCTGTCTTCCTCCTGGCCTGGTTCCATTCTAGTCCTCGGTCCTTCAAAGATTGTCTAATGTTGTCTTCCCAGTGGACTCTGGGTCGTCCTGGGGGTCTGGATCCCTGGCTCTTTGTTTCCCATGCTTGTCATGGTAGCCGATTTTCGCCCATTCTGCAGACATGGCCAAACCATCTTAGTTGGGACTGTTCTACTTGGGTCTGCAGGGGGTGGGATTTTAGGCCTTGACATATCGTCTGGTTGCGGACCATGTCTCTTCTTGTTACTTCAACCACCTTACTTTATCAAGCCATATTATATGAACTTATTACAGTCTGATTACATGCTCCTGTATCCATAACTTCATTATTGACATCAGACCTTCCATTATCACTTGATATCGGGCTCCTGTTGAAAATCTGAGGAGTCTTCGCTATCCTGTGAATAAATACTGCAATCTGAATTATTATCACTATCTAGAACTTCTTCAAATAACTTTCTAGCTTGCTCTGAAGTTAATTCAGAGGTCTACCAGAAGCAGTGGGCGTGGCCATTTGATCTTATAAAATATGCGCTTAAAAAATCTTAAATTAATATAAAACCACAAAAACACTTTCTCTCTTAAACACGAGATATTTACTAGAAAGGTCTTCCTGTCGGAAATGATGTTTTGGGTTGTTAAAATTGGAAAACAGCTCTAGAAAGGAGCAAAAGATACGAAATATGATATAACGTTGATCGGGTCAAACAAGTTGAACCGGAAGACCGATATAGCTTTGGTCGGGACTTAAAGAGTTAAAAATGACACAGATGAGCTAAAATGTCAGTGAAGCAATCAGGCTTCTTACTGACAGCATAGATGGTCGTCAATCTGTGTAGTTCCCGCCATCGCTGAGGAGGCAAAGACAGAATAAGACCACTCCCTCAGGGATGCAGTACAAGGTGACTAATATAAGGTTGTACATTGGGCAGGCAACATCATCATGTTAAACAGATTACTGCAGAAACCACCGCTGCAGGAGTTTGTGATTTGGTGTAGACTTCTTCATGAGGGCCATATTCAGTGGTGGCTGCCATACTCCTTAATGAGCGAAAAAGGAAATGATGATGGATGGCCATACAAAAAGTGCTTGAGGAAAAAAAAATGAGAAGACAGTAGTGAGGATGAGAGAACACATACTTAGTTCAATAACTGGGAACAAATAAACTATCAAAAGAACATGTCACCTTGTTAAAAATATCACCAGTTATGAGTTGTTGATATCTGTAAAATCCTGTTTATTATTACGATAAATTACTTCACTTGTAACTTAAAGCAGATGCAGCTTAATGAAGATGGATATAGGTGTCTGTATCTACTCTGTATCCAGAAGATCACTCGCTTGTGTTATAAATTATTTGACCTGTAAAGAAATTATTCTGTTCTTCTAGGAAGATCAGTTTTATGGCAACGTAAGAACATCTGGACTTCACAGAGGCTGTGGCTCAGATTCTGATACAGAAACACGAGGCCGATTTGAGCACAAATCAGCCCTGTCCTCAATCCAGCCCTTGTTACAGGCACACGGTCTTGGGAACCTGGATGCAGGAGCTAAGTTACGAAAGGTAACAAAATGTATTTGTTCTTCTTAGTTAAAGCGGTTTGTAAGGTGTATGTGTAAGCGCACCCACATGTTTGAGAATGTTCTTGAAAATTGGATAGGAGTAGAGTCTGAAATTTTCATAAATAGATGCTTGTGTAGAATAGAAGGATTGAAGTGGTATGACTTGACCACCAATGTGGAACTGATGACAAGAAGTAGACAAGCGCCAGTGGAACAAGAGATCAGAAGAAAACGTTGGAAATATGGATAGGACACACATTGACAAAACCTGCTGATAGCATTACTAGTCTGTTCTTGTTCTGGAATCTCCAGGATAGGAGAGACAGAGGAAGACGAAAGAACACATGGAGAAGAGAACTGGAGACAGACGTGAAGGGGATGAAGGAGACATGGAAAGACCCTGAGCTGATGCCACGAGACCGGAAGACATGGCGTAAGTTTGTTGAAGGCCTATGCTCCTTGGGGAGCTGAAAGGTTAAAGAAGAACTGAAATGAAAACCTTGAGACAGAACCAAACAAGTGTCAACCAAATGGCTGATAAGAGAGTGACAGTGAAAATGAAGGCTCCCAACAGTTCAGTGACAAAACATAGGCACCAAACCTGCATGATTTCTTCTTCTTCTTCGATCCTTAGCCGCCAACCATCAAAGCAGTCAGTGGCCATCACGCCTAATGGCGTCTTGTAGGGCAACAACAAATTGATTCCACTTTGCAATTATTATGTATGTAAAATGATATCACCATTGTGGAACTGATGACAAAAGCTTCTTAGTCGTATGCTGCTTACTCAAGGTCTTTCCATGTCTTCTTTATCCCTTTCATTTCTGTTTTCAGTTCTATTCTTGTTGTTTTTTTCTCTACCTCTATAACTTTGGGAATTTTAAAACAAGGACTGCCTTGTAATGTTATCAGCAAGTTTTGACTCTTGTTATCACTTCTACATATGTGACTTTATCATACCATTTCTATCCTTATATTCCATGCTTCTTTGATCTTCTTTGATCCTTAGCCGCCGACCGTCAAAGCAGTCAGTGGCCATCACGCCTAGTGGCGTCTTGTAGGGCAACAACAAATTGATTCCACTTTGCTCGGTCGGTGGCCATCCTTCGTACAGTGCCCCAGCTCTGGTTCATTCTTTGCATCTCAGCCTCCACAGTCCTCCGCCAGGTTGTTTTTGGTCGGCCTCTCTTTCGTTTTCCTTCAGGGGTCCAAAGCATAGCTGTTCTTGTGATGGCATCGGGGTCTCTTCTGAGGACATGACCAACCCAGTTCCAGCGTCTGCCAGCTATGATGGTGTGCATGTCCTCTTGCTTGCTACGAGTAAGCAGATCTTGGTTAGTGATGGTATTCGGCTGAAAGATTTGGTGAATTTTTCTTAGGCATGTTGTGTGAAAAGAGGACAACGACATTTCCTTTTCTGTAACTCTCCAGCATTCCGCACCATAGAGAAGCACAGAAAGCACACAGCTCTGATATAATCTTAATTTTGTGCTTGTGCTGTATTGGGAGGACTTCCAGATGTTGTTTAGGCTAAAGAAGGCTGTTCTTGCCTTATTCATTCTGATGTTGATGTCTTTGCCTGCCCCGCCGTCTGGTGTTACTATGCTTCCTAGGTATGTGAAGGTATCTGTCTGTACCAATTGCTTATTCCTTACTGATATGGGCTCAGGGTTGCTCACATTGAGCGTCATGACCTCAGACTTCTTTAAATTGATGTTCAAGCCCACCTGCTGGCTAAACTTATTAAGTCTATCCGTTTTTTCCTGGATGTGTTAATGTGAATGTGCTAGCAGTGCAATGTCATCTGCATATTCCAGATCTTCCAATGTAGAAAATGTTGTCCATCTTATTCCTCTTGGACTGCCCTCTGTTGTCTGGCGCATCACGCAGTCTATGACTGTTAAAAATAGAGTGGTTGATAAGGGGCATCCCTGTCGTACTCCTGTCTTCACCTCAAAGGTTAGGTTGCTCTGCCCAACACTGCACGTAAAGTTTGCATAGAGGCTTTTTATGATTGACACTATGCAGCTTGGAATTCCATAAGCCCTCAGTATTTTCCATAAACTGTCCCTATGTATGCTGTCAAAAGCCTTTTCAAAATCAACGAAATTAATGTAAAGCTGTCTTTGCCATTCTGAGCACTGCTCTATAATGTTCCTGAGAGTGAATATATGATCTACACATCTCCTGTTCTTTCTAAATCCTGCTTGTTCTTTCCTCAGTTTGTGATCTACTGCCTTTGAAATTCTCTGTATAATTATCCTGCCTAGTATTTTGCTGGGAACTGAGAAAAGAGTGATTCCTCTCCAATTATTGCAGTCTGCAAGATCTCCCTTCTTGGGCAATTTGACAATTATTCCTTTGTTCCACTCTGATGGTGCTGTCCCCGTTTTCCAGACTTGTGCAAATAGTGGTTCTAATAGTTCTGCTGCTAGCTCAGGGTCTGTCTTAAATAGCTCTGCATTTAAGTTATCATGGCCCGGAGCTTTGCCGTTCTTTAACCCTTTGATTGCTGTGATGATTTCTTCTTTTCGTGGAATGTCTGTATTCACATCTAGATCGTTTTCAGCCTCAGGAACATTCAATTGTGTCTCTGGTGGTTCCTTGTTCAGAGTTTCTCTGAAGTGCTCTGCCCATCTTGTTTCTTGTTTCTTGTCCCTCAGACAGGAGGGGAACGGCGGATAAAAAGGAAAAAATATGACTGGAAAGATTGCGTGAGACTAGAAAGGCTAAGGAGACGCAATTGGGGGGGAAACGGAGAAAAGTCACGTTTCCCAAGTTGACATAAAGTAACATTCCATGCATTTCTTTCATAATTTTTAAATCCTTTTTTTAAAAAAGTTCTGGTCAACATAAAACTTGATCCAGAAGAAATAAATGTAATATAATTCTATCAAAAATTTTACACTCTTGAGTTAGTTCAGTGTATTATAATATTTGTTAAATATTATTAGTCTGCTTAAATATCTGTGGGTGTATCTATAACTATCACACCACATTACATATCATTACCCTAGACATTTTACATAGCTACATTCATTAAGAAAAAAAATTGAGTGTGAGGTCGTAGTGGTAGCAAGAAAGGCCTTCTGACAATTCACAACTACATTTTATCTCAGGAGCCTTCACAGCTGGCCTCATACATTACATTTAGTAATATCACCATCATACAATACCATCAAACCCACTACAGGGACTTCGCTTCTGTTTTCTTTCTTTTCATTTCCTTTCTCATCATTATGGTGTTTAAAGTTTCTGGTGTTATCCAGTCTTGCTTCTTCCTTTCCTGGAATCCCAAGCATGATTTGCTGCTTTCTTTGTATATTGTTGAAATGGTGTTGAAATTCTGGTCTATATATTCCATGCAAACATCCATTAATGAAAGTTTGTAATTTCATGATTATTTTTTGTTGTGTTTGTTCTTCATGTTTCATAACCATACAGTAGGACTGACTTGACATTTGAGTTGATTTCCTTGAATTTACTACGCTAAATATCCTAATTATAACCCATCAAGAGTTGAACGGCATACTTTGTCTTTAAAAAAAAATAATTTGAGTTGAAGATTCTTATTTCTGTTTTGGACTCGATTTCTTTAGATTTCCAAATATTTCCCGTTGCAGTGGAAGCTTCTCTTGCCTTTTGAATCCTTATCTTGGTTTCATTGTCTGTCCCTCCAACTCTGTCTATATTACATATATCTTGAGTACATGATTACACATCTTGTAAGGATGTTTCTTCAAGTGCAATCTTGTTATCATTGTCTAGTACAGAGGTTTTCAAACTTTTTTGGTCCGCGGCTCCCTTGACCTGTGCATAAATCACCGCGGCTCCTCTCTATACTATATTTATTGATGGACCTTGGCTCATAATATCGAGCCCAACACTTCCCAAGCCACCGCGACGCCCTTAGCCGAGGGCCGCGACGCCCCTGGGAGCCGCGATGCACAGTTTGAAAACCTCTGGTCTAGTATTTAAATAATGCTAAATTGTATTGTTTTTTTGTTACTTTTTTTTTCTTTTTTCTGTGGCTCTCACAATACTGTATTAGATAAAGACAGAAAAGGAGAAAGACCCTAATGCTCCTAAGAAGCCAGCAAATGCCTTCCTCATGTTCTGCACAACTCAGCGTACAGTAGTACAAGAAGAGTACTTCAAGGTAGTTTTTTTTTTCTTTTATTTCTTTTTGTTTTTAAAGGAACATTGTAGATCAGAGTGCATGAGCGGATGTATATCACATAAAAGATCCTGCCCCTCTGATAAACAGCAGCAGCTGTAAATTTTTCTTTACTCTTAGTACACCCAGGTCCTTTGTTTCATCAGTACCTTACTGCTCCCTGACAAGCATATGCTTTCAGCGAATTCATGCCATCCTGACCTGTGCCATCCTGTCCTGTGCCATCCTGACCTGTGCCATCCTGACCTGTGACGTCCTGACCTGTGCCATCCACTCAAGATCTTTCCATATCTTCTTTATACCTTTCATTTCTGTCTCCAGTTTTCTTCTCCATGTGTTTTTCCATCTCCTTCTACCTTTCCTACCCTGGGGATTGGGGATTCCAGAACAAGGACTGGCCTGTAATGCTATCACTAGGTTTCCTTATTGTGTGTCCTGTCAGAATCTTCTTTTTCCTATTCCACTGGCACCTGTCCATATTTGCTGAATTAAAAAAAAAAAATTTTGGCTAAAATTTTCTACAAAATGGGGTAACGGGCCCCATTTCCAACCCCCCCCCCCCCTTTAAGGCATGCCTGGCAGGTTAAAGTTTTACTGTTCTTTGCTCCCCTTTCAGGCCCCATACCACACTGGCAATTCCTTTTCTTACTTACTTACTTACTTAGTCGTTCCCCTTCTACCGTGAGGTGTAGAGGTTTGGAAGAGAGAGCGCCAGACCATTCTATCAGCTGTCTTCTTCCTGGCCTGGTTCCATTCTAGTCCTCGGTCCTTCAAAGATTGTCTAATGTTGTCCTCCCAGCGAACTCTGGGTCGTCCTGGAGGTCTGGATCCCTGGCTCTTTGTTTCCCATGCTTGTCGTGGTAGCCGATCTTCTCCCATTCTGCAGACATGGCCAAACCATCTTAGTTGGGACTGTTCTATTTGGGTCTGCAGCGGATGGGATTTCAGGCCTTGACGTATCGTCTGGTTGCGGACCATGTCTCTTCTTGTTACTTCAACCACTTTCCTCAGATACCTCATTTCTGAGGTTTGGATCTGGCTTTTGTGGGTTGTAGTCATTGGCAATTCCTTTTCAGCAATATTAAACCACAGAGAGTTATGCATTTTGTAGAAGTTTGTTTTTGTCTTTTTTCAAAACAAAATTGAAATATTCTGTTTTTTTTCCTGTCTTCGTGATATCTATAGGAACCATTGTGAACAAAATTAACATGTAATATCATTTATTATGGAGGTCAGAGTGGCAAATAGGTATGGCGTCCGCTTCGAATTCTAGAGGTACAGGGTTTGATTCCCAGTAGAAGGAATATAATGGAAATACTTTTCAGAATCAGTGGTCTTAATGATGTCATACTCCCCTCCTGGTCTCCTGGGTAGTGAGATTGGATGCGTAGCCTTCTTGGATACGGGGGAAAAAATAGGAGGTCCCGTTTACAAGTTGCGCACTATAAAAATCAACGGCAGTTGGAAATCATAAAGAGTACGCCTTACGGTCGCTGCCCTGGCAAAAATTTAAAATTAGAAACCTACCCACCACATAAAATATTTATAGAATGTGTGATTCCTATATATACACAAACACATTGGGATTCTCTCCGGTGCAGCTGAGTTCATACACTGTGCTGAGATCCTCCTTGTGGAATCTAATGGAGGAGATCGGGGCACTGATGGAGTTGTCTCGGTGCTATGAAGATAGTCCTTATAACCAAACCAAACTAAAAATTTAATAATGTGTCTGTAAAAAACAAATTTTTAACCGTCTCCCCTTTTATTTTTCAAATCTTAGGAGCACAAAGAAGAGATTGCCCACCATGAACTTACAAAGACATTAGCCCAGCAATGGAATGCCTTAGTTCCTGAGGAGAAAAGGGTAAGATGAATATAATGTTTGCATGTTTTATTATTCATTACAGCAAGAGTATGACTTGAACCAGATCTCTTTTACATAGAATATAGGATATCAAGGATTTACATCTTTGTCCTGTGTTAGAATACTTACTTACTTAGTCGTTCCCCTTCTACCGTGAGGTGTAGAGGTTTGGAAGAGAGAGCGCCAGACCATTCTATCAGCTGTCTTCTTCCTGGCCTGGTTCCATTCTAGTCCTCGGTCCTTCAAAGATTGCGTGTTAGAATAAATATTTTTAAATAGTTTCCTGACACCCTTCATTTTCTGTTTACTTTATACAAATTTTTCATGGTCTTCCTGGATTGAATCTCCAAGTTGCCTATTACTATTCTGTCTTTTCTATTATCTAATGTCTTTATTACAAATGCTACAATTTACCTAATTTCATTACTTGTTTACATATCTGTTTTCACCCATCACATTTATTGCCAAAAAGCTTTCAACTTTATTTTGTGTGCTAAGCTTCACATTAATACAATGCCATTAAAGTCCAATTTTTTTTGGTTTTCTATTTTCCTTGCTTTAATATTGCTTTTCACCTGTGTTGTTATATTTCATATATATATTACGGGTTTGTAGTGTCTATAGTATTTTTCTTTAACTTGTCTATATTTCTTGTCCTTGTTGCCTATTTGTAACTGTGACTGACGAAGGGTGGAACCCGAAACGTCCAGTGTTTATTGTGTACAGTTGATTTGTAAAGGTGATTCAATACCATTTTATTTGTTAATATATTCACAGTACAGCAAGACATCACATTTTATGTTGCATATCTGAAATTTAGTCCTGAAATCGTGTGAATTTCAAATTGATCTCAAGTAGAGATGGCTACATTACGTTAAATGGGCAATCGTTAGAAGAAGTTAGCACCTTTAAATATCTCGGGTCCACTATATGTAGTGATGGAAGATCAAGTAAAGAAATCAAGACAAGACTTGAGATGGCCTCAGCTGCCATGACAAGGTTGAATATGATCTGGAAAAGTAACATCAGTTTTCCTGTGAACATTAAATTATACAAATCACTTGTATTATCTATTCTCTTGTATGGGTGTGAGGGCTGGACACTCACTGCAGATACGGAGCGAAGGATTCAGGCTTTCGAGCATAAATGTTATAGAAGAATTCTGCGCATTTGCTATAAAGAGCACAAAACAAATGTCTATGTTAGAGAGAAGATAAACACCTATGCAGGCCACCAAGAACCACTTTTGTCAATAGTGAAACGTCGAAAGCTTGCCTGGTTTGGGCATGTAACTCGTCATGACTCTCTTTCGAAAACGATCCTTCAGGGAACAGTCGAAGGTAAACGGAGAAGAGGAAGGCAGAGAAAATCCTGGGCTGATAACATCAAAGAATGGGCAGGACACGGTTTTTCCACACTTGTACGCATTGCTGAGGATAGAGAGCAGTGGAGGACCCTGTCTGCTGATGCTTCCACCATGGCACCCCTACGACCCATGACGGGTTACGGGATGAGATGAGATGATGAGAGATGGCTACTGTGTTTATGTTTCGAAACAATGCTTCGATACAGTATCGTACCCGAACGATTCGATACAGAGCCTTCTTGCCGTGTCGATACAGTCGGTTCCTGTTTGCCTCGCTGTTTTGCAGAGTAGAGATGGCTACAGTGTGTATGTGTCAAACAATGCTTCGAAACAGCACTGACAGATTCGATACATGGACACAGTTTCAGTTCGTGTCTGCCTCGAATAAACCGTTCGGAACATTAGTATGGAATATCAAACATGTCATATTTTTCAGGGATGTGTTATGATGACTTGATTTTACAAGTGATATTATTTTTGCTGAGAAGTTATAGACACTGGAAATTGTGTCAGTGCTGCAGTTGTCAATGTTTTAGGCGCTGTGTTAAAGTTGAAAGTGTCCGTGTGTTCGTATAAATGTAATGGACACTTTATTAGCTCTGCTGATATGTGTACTCGGTGTGGATTTGAATCATTGTCTACCAAAACTAGCTTACTCTAGTTTGATATCATGTGTTATTATTACTGTTATTATTATTGTTGTTTTTTATTATTTTCCCACATACTGCAGCTATCATCATATCTACGTTTTATTACATCATAATGAAGACTTGTGTAAAAATATTGAATTGTGGTCACACGAAACGCCATAGATTTTCACACACGACAGTAAAAACAGAGGAAATTGTCTCACACAGTTCATGTATACCCGCCCCGGTACTGTCTATAAGAGACTTCTTTCTCCCCGATACGGGCAAAAGAGCCGCTGTGCCGTTGTTTCGAAACAGTGCGTCGACACAGTTTAACCCACTGTTTCGAATGTCTCGACACAGCTAAGTGTCTCTATTTGCCCACCTCTAATCTCAAGCTCTCATGCCCCGAAAACTGAGATACATGGCCAAATTGATTTTATTCTTGTATCCAAAAGATTCAAGTCCAGTATTAATAAAGCCAAGACTAGGACTTTTCCTGGCGCCGACATTGGTAGTGATCATGACATGGTATTGATGACGCTCAAGCTTAAACTCAAAAAGAACTATAATCAAAACAGATGTTCTCAGTTAAGATTCAATTTAGACAAACTGAAAGATCCAGAAATCGCAGGAATCTTTGAGGCAACTGTTAGGAAAATTCGCAGCTCTCAACTTTTTGGAGGATGATATCAACTCAATCACAGAGAACATGAAAGACGTGCTCATTGAATCAGCAACAGAAATACTTGGTAAAAGAAAGAAAATAAACAAACCATGGGTTACAGATGACATTCTGAAGTTATGTGATACACGGCGGGAAATGAAAAAGGTTAAGAAAGAGGTTCCTGAAGCAGCATGGCAATACAGTATGGTGAATAAAAATATTAGAAAGAAAATGAAACAGGCCAAAGAAAAATGGGTAGCTGATCAGTGTGAGTCCATTAATACGGGGCTAATAAAAGATAGCAAGGCAGCTTTTGACACATTAAGAAGACTATCAAAACCCCAACAGCCCAGGGTAACTGTCATAGAAGATAGCAATGGGGCTCTGCTCAATGAAAAAACAGCTGTAATGAGAAGGTGGACAGAATATTGTAAAAAATTATATAACTGTAAACTCGACACTGACTATAGCATATTAAACAACATTAAGTGCGAAAACAGGGAACTCGGAAATGCAGCAATATTACGGGAAGAAGTGGAAGAGGCTATATGTTCGCTGAAAGGAGGGTAGTCACCGGGTGTGGATAATATCCCAGCAGAGCTCTTGAAATATGGAGGACCAGATATAGTAAAAATCATGACAACAATTTGCCAGAAGATATGGAGCACAAAAAAGTGGCCAAAAGAGTGGACGCAGTCATTAGTAATACCGCTTCCAAAGAAAGGAAATCTAAAAATGTGCAAGAACTACAGAACTATTAGCCTTATTAGTAATCCAAGTAAAGTGATGTTAAGGATACTTTTGAACAGAATAAAACAGAAATCAGAAGAAATCTTGTCTGAGGAACAGGCTGGCTTTAGACCAAAAAGAAGTACCTCAGAACAAATCTTCAATATTAGATTACTGATCGAAAAACATCTCCAGCATCAACATGATTTATACCATAACTTCATCGATTTCACAAAGGCCTTTGATCGAGTCTGGCATGAAGGCTTATGGCAAATAATGAGAAAATTCAATTTTGATACCAACATCATAGATATCATTGAAGCACTATACAAGGATGCAAGCAGTGCTGTTTTTGCAAGCAATGACATTGGAGAATTTTTCAAAACAACTGTAGGAGTTCGCCAGGGATGTATCCCGTCCCCGGTGCTCTTTAATATATATCTAGAACATATTATGCAGGAGGCTCTTTATGATTATGAAACAACCATATCAATTGGAGGCCGACCTCTTTGCAATCTACGTTTTGCTGATGATATCAATCTGATAGCTGGAACAGAATCAGAACTTCAAGACCTTACCTCTAGACTGGAGAAAGTAACAAGAACATATGGGATGGAAATTAATATAGAAAAAAAGCAAGATATTGGTGAATAGCCATAAGAAACATGTTCCGACCAACATTATGTTAAATGGGCAAACGTTAGAAGAAGTTAACACCTTTAAATATCTCGGGTCCACTATATGTAGTGATGGGAGATCAAGTAAAGAAATCAAGACAAGACTTGAGATGGCCTCAGCTGCCATGACAAGACTGAATGTGATCTGGAAAAGTAACATCAGTTTTCCTGTGAAGATCAAATTATACAAATCACTTGTATTATCTATTCTCTTATATGGGTGTGAGAGCTGGACACTCACTGCAGATACGGAGCGAAGGATTCAAGCTTTCGAGCATAAATGTTATAGAAGAATTTTGCGCATTTGCTATAAAGAGCACAAAACAAATGTCTATGTTAGAGAGAAGATAAACACCTATGCAGGCCACCAAGAACCACTTTTGTCAGTAGTGAAACGTCGAAAGCTTGCCTGGTTTGGGCATGTAACTCGTCATGACTCCCTTTCGAAAATGATCCTCCAGGGAACAGTCGAAGGTAAACGAAGAAGAGGAAGGCAAAGAAAATCCTGGGCTGATAACATCAAAGAATGGGCAGGACACGGTTTTTCCACACTTGTACGCATTGCTGAGGATAGAGAGCAGTGGAGGACCCTGTCTGCTGATGTTTCCACCATGGCACCCCTACGACCCATGACGGGTTACGGGTTGAGATGATGATGATGATCTGGATATCTTGGTCAGTTCCTTCTTCTCTGCTAACAGTATTTACTAAGGAAATTGAACCTTTTTACTTACCGTATATTTCTCAGTGAAGGTTTTAATTTTACGGTAAGGTCTCAGGATATGGCAGTCTCAGCTTAAAAGCAACCCGCCGAAATGGCAGATTCAGTAAGACCCTTTAATTATTAATTTCAACAAATTTTAACTACTGCAGTAACATTCTTATGTTACTTACGAACGAGGCTTACTAGTTCTGACACGGATGAAAAGAAGACATACGCCAGTTGTTACTGAGGTGCAAGAATTTGTCATTTTTTTAAAGTCAGTTCATGCTGTTTGTTCACTGTTGTCTTGCCTAGGGTAGAATTCATCACCATCAACTTCCTTTGCACTTCTTGCAGGAAGTGCACAAAATATTCACATGCTCTTCCAGCGGTAATTTCTGTAACATTTTGTTTTTACATGAGGTTGCCAGCCACCAGTCACAACCTTATATTAGTCACCTTGTACGACGTGCCTGAGAGAGTATTAGTTCTATTCTTTCCTCACCACAGACTTAGGGACTGCATGGGGGCCTAAGGCAGAGATACCAAGATATTAACATTTTGTAGTTGTTGTTCCGATCCCCAGGTATTCGAGTTGTTACCCTTGAATTGTATTACTCTTTTACCCTTGGGGGCAATTTGGGCGTGTCATTTTGGGCTTTCTTGCAACCCCAGAGCACTTCCCCAACTCAGCGGATGCAGCTGGTGGAGGCCACACCAGACCCACTAATTGGCGTGTGTGAAATGCAAGAAGGGTGGTCCTCTACCCTGCAAGGCGGGGTCATCATTTTTTGTTTGAATAGCCTGTATTTTGCAACTTGCCGCATTTTACTACATTCTCATTATTAATAGGTTTAGGTACTTTTGGATAAAATAAATGTTCTAAAGCATTATTGTTGCCTATTTTTTATGGAGAGACACTTACTGGGTGTACAAATTCTGACGCGTACAAAATCAGGTTATGAATGTCCTTACGAAAAAGAACTTGTTCATAACAAGGGACCTTACTGGATTTTGTTGATCCTTAATCTGATGATAGAGCAATGGCAACTGTTAGTATATTTGCTCATCCATCATTGTCTGAATGAATATGTAATTTAGAATGACATTTTTACCAGACTACTTGCTGATTTGCTCAGAGGTATAAATTGCAACAAAAAATGTAGTTTTATTAGAAAGGGTGGGAAGGACAAGATGGTGGGATCTTTTAAAAAAGGAAGCATTAGTCATCCTGAAACAGATTTTCCCTATATGTTGTCTTGAGGGACTAAGAAAAAATAAGGCCAATGCTCCCTTAAGCACATCTAAGAGGTGACTAATATGGGGTTGGTGACCTCACAATGTAAAACAACTTGCTATAGAAACAAGAGCACATACATTGCTTTGGCGCAGGCTTCATGCTAGAGGATCAACTGTGGTGCAGGCTTCCTGCAAGAGGATCAACTGCATTGGGGGTCCCCATGCTCCATACAGAATGTGAACAAGAGAATTATAGTGAATTATTAAGTAATAGGTGTGGTTGAGTTGCACTATACCTCAAAACAGATACTTTTAAATTGAATGACATCATCTAATTGTTGTTCTTTCAGGTCTACTATGAAATGTATGAAAGAGAGAAAGAAAGGTATGAGCGAGAAATGCGCAGCTACAAGCCAAAAGCAGAACCTGGATGTGAGGCTAGTGCAGTCACAACTTCAGAACCTCATACATCTTCCATTAATGAAGTTCTGGACAAAACTTTTAAAGAGGAGTTGGATGTTTGAGGCTGGCACTCATCTGATACAGAGACTTGAATCACCAAGTGCTTCTTAATGACCTTTGCACCAGGTCTAGATCTGATCCAGATTGAGGTGGTTTTGTGTCACTTTAGTCATTTGTTGGGCTGTGATTGTGAATAAATGAAAAGTGAATTAGATATATTCATCGGCAAAGAGGGGAAAAAAAATGTCTGACTTTTGTTGTCACAAGCTATATTAATGTTGAATCCGTGCTAGGATTTGCATATATATGAAGAATATAGCATGTCTGCGTAATACAGCCTATAGGCTGAGAGGTTTTGGCCATGTGAAAACAACAGAAAAATATTACATATAAACATTATGAAAGGTGCAAGAGCAAAGGTTAACCACAAGATGCACAGCATAGAACTTGCTGTATCAAATTTTTGAATAGAAGGAACATGCAGAACTTACAGAAATATGATCTCTTTTTGTAAAAGACTTCAGTTGCTTAAAATGTGAAAGAGGAAGATGTGTATTTAGTTTGTGTTTTTTTAATCTTCCACTTATGTCATTGAGTATGATGGGGAGATGCAGTTTCCATTGGTTTGTAATGCATTTGGCCTCACATTTATTATGTTTCTTAAAGATTGAATTAATACCATGTGTTAGCTTTCTCGCTAGTAACTTCTTGTATTGAAGTTAACTATTTTCTGTTGAAGGCTTGTGATGGGAACAAGTTGTACTGCACTTTAACAAGGTGACAAACCATTATGTTTTCTGTCACTTGTTGTAAATGATGTGTGGGTTTGTTCTTGTCGACTTCCGGGTGACTTTATGTCTGACACTGCTCACGCTTTTCTTTGTAATCTCACGGAGACAGTGTGGCATAAAAAAACTAATTTGACTAATAATGCAGAAGTTATATTTTCCCAGTTCCACTAATGTTTCTTAAATTTTATTTATGAAGTAATTCTTTCTTTCTTAATCGGAACCTCGTCTACCCCGTAAACAGAGTGTACAGGTGACCCAAAGAGCACAAGGCTCTCGGGGAAAACATGCAATCAAAATGTTTGACAAACTGGTGATTAGCCCATTGTGTCCGAACTTGCCCTCAAGATTGCATTTTATCGCTATAAAACCATCGATCCTCCCTGGTCAATTCCACCTCAATTGGACAGAGCCTCTTGTACCTGAAGGTGTCGAGGGATGTCCTTTCCTCTTCTGCACGAAGGCATTTATAGATGAATACTCAGGACCCGAAGGTCTGAGAAAAATGCCGGACAAGAGGAGCCAAATCTGAAACGAACACACCGATCTGCCCTGTTTTTTAACACTGGGAGGGCCCAATAGTGGGTGTACCGCATACAGTCGATCAAGACAGAAGTTCGCCTGCATCATGATGAAGTAATTACTGTCATAAAATACCTCATTGCCATATTAAAGAAAATAATGTAACAACAATTTACTTGTCATCTTACATTGTCATGGCAAGTTTTCCTAGATGATGATAGATAAGATAATTGTACCCCTGTGAGTCACTTCCTGACCGTTTTTGCTGTCTACTGTGTGCTGTTACTGGGTGTCTCCAAGTGTCTACTGTGTGCTGTTACTGGGTGTCTCCAAGTGTCTACTGTGTGCTGTTACTGGGTGTCCCCGAGGAGACAGAACTACTGCTCCCTCAGGTATGTCGTAAAAGGCATCTAACGGGAGGTTGTGCATGGGGTTAGAAACCTCATGTTGTAAAACCAATGGCTACAGAAGCCATCGTTGCAAAAGCATGTGCTTTGACATAGGCTTCCTCAAGTGGACCATCTGCTGTGGTGGATTCATTGTTCCATATTGAGCCCTAATGGTGATGATACTATCTGTAACAGTGATTGTTCTGCACAATTGTCATTATATAATACAATATGTTGTGGCCGTGGGTTTTCTCTGTCATGTGTTTTCTTACTCAACACATAAACTGAAGTTACAAATGTTCAGCAGAAGAATCCTTGTAGAATATGTTAATATAATTGAAACATATGATAATGTTGATTATACAAACAGGTAGTGCTGTAGCAGTGACTTATAGACAGTCATCATTTTCATAATCTGCAACAACAGTTCTAGATCTTTTCTGTGTATGTTGGTTAAGGAGGGTCTCAGCAGGACGAGATGTTGTTTCTTGACTTCAAACCAGGTGCAGCTTGAGTTTGAAAATAAACATGCTGCTTCAACTATAGAAGATAACATATTCAAGTTCGTCAAAGTTGTAATTATAGTATCTTATGAAAACATGTACGAACTACGTTTTACACATTTATGAAGCATCAACTTGAATGTCATTGGTTCTTCCTAATGAAATTTGTTGTGTGTAGATTTCTTACAATACAGTACTGACTTGCCATTCTCACGCAGCTCCCTTAAACAAAAAGGAAAGCAACTACTCATGATGGAATCTGGGGAGTGAGTGATTAGATTTTGTTTTGTTCTTACCTTTCAAACTATAATCTGATCAACCTTTATTTCACTTCTGTGGTGTTTTTAATTTCAAAAGTATAACTGTACAATGTCTTTTCAAATATTACGTGCTTCTTTAGGTTCTCTTAATTCTCCTTCGTTCTTAACTTTGCTGATACAGCGTAAACTGAATTGCTTCACTGAAGCAATTGACAAACTCGTATCTTATCTTTTCTAACCTGTGGAATTCTATCTTTTTAACTCCCTTAGCCAATGTAAATATCGCATGCTTTAAAACAAAGCATTGAGAGTATGGCAGGAGAATGCCAGTTCAGAGCAAATGAAACTACAGTTCATTCAGGAGAGAACATGCTAGAGAATTATAACCAATGGACTATCCACTAGGGCAGCATCACATTGAAGAAGTAGGGTGTTAAATGCTTTTTATTTTTGTAATTACATTATGAAAAAAGAAAAAATATTTATGTGTATATGATAATGACTTTTACAGTGTGATGGCAAATTCCACTGCTTCCTTTTATCAGCTTTTGTTATTGGTGCTTTATTAATGGAATGTATGAGATGATGTTTATACCTGCAAAAGTAACGACAGTCTGAAATTCATAACAACTGACAGAACTAAGCAAATGTTTACAATTGTTCCTAATTTAACAGTGTGAATGGGTACTTATTGGAAAATGAGACTGTAGGGAAACATAGTTATCTTTACTCCAGGAGCAGCAACTGCCTGTTTTAAAAAAATGTTGGGTGATGGGAAATAAAAATGATTTCATTGTTACTGAAAGCTTTGCTGTATCAGTAACATACTCACTCGCTCGCAAATGTTAATCAGTTAATGCACCAGCACAGTATGCAACTCATGAATGCTCACAGCTTCAGTGGTGGATGTGTAGAAGCTTTACTTACAACAGTCACAACTAAAATATTAGGGAATTATGGTTTTTGTTTGAATTGTTCTTCTAGACTTTGCATATGTGACTTGAAGTGCAGGGATATCTGATGTTTGAATTGTGTTGTTTATAGTTTTACAACTATATACCGTGTACGGAGCAGACAGCTCTAGGGAGGATGAAGATCATGGCCATGGCTTATGCTCTACAGGGAGCCTAAATGTGATGATAAAGAAGAAGGAAGCAGAAGGATTAAACCTTATAAGTTTTAAAATAAAAAAATGTTACACCTTTTGTTGTTTGCATTGACATCTATATTTTAACACGGATCACGGCTAACATTTTACAAATTAGCTGTCATCCTGAAGTCTGAATTAAATGCTAAAAATTAGTTTTCAGTTAGCAGTTTTTTTCCTAAACAAAAAAAAAAACCTAATGCAGTTTTTTTTCTTCTTTCAATTTCAAATGATCATACCTATCTCTCTGATAAAGTTGGCAGTCTGTCTCAGGCTTCTAAATTTGATTCACTGTAGAAACCTACTTAGTTTACTTAGTGGTTCCTCATATACCCTGGGATGTAGAGGTTTGCCAAAGTGAGCACCATACAATCCAGTATCCTATCAGATGTCTTCCTCCTGGTCTGGTTCCAATCTAGTTCTCAGTTCTTCAGAGATTGTCTAATGTCGTCCTCCCAGTGAACTCTGGGTCATCCTGGAGGTCTGGATCTCAGGATCTTGGTTTCCTTAATTTTCCTAGTAGCCGATCTTCCATTCTGCAGACGTGGCCGAACCATCGTAAATGGGACTGTCCTACTCGGGTCTGCGGGGGCTGGGTTTTGAGACCATGATGTATTGTCTGGTTGTTGACCATGTCTCTTCTTGTTATTTCAACCACTTTATTTATGAGGTTTGGAGCTGGCTTTTGTGGGTTGTAGTCATTACCCATGACTCGCATCCATAAGTCATAACTGGGATATAGGTGGAGTGGTATACAGCCATCTTTTTATTCTTGCAAATTTCTCTTTTGCTGAGGAATCCTCGTTTTATGGCCTGAAAAAGCCGCCCAGCTGCTGCTCTTCGGGAGAATTTTAGGCATTAGTCAGACTTCTAATTGAATGCTAAATGCTATCATTTAATTCAAACCACAGGAAGATTGTTCATTTTGAAAACGTTGTTCAGTGTTTTTTATATTTTTATTAACGAAAACATATTTGTTCTGCTGGTTGCCAGTTTTTGTTTGTTTTTAAAATTACTTCTCATTTACATTCCTTTAAGACATCATATTTTAAAGGTGTGCAAGTGAGAAATAAATTTTTTATAAAATTAGCATGTGCCATCAGTAGTTATAAGGAGATCAAGTCCAATACAGAATTAAAAATTGTTTACTCCTGGGTGAAGGCAGTCCTGTGGCTGTTTCATTTTAAAATTTGGGACTGTAGAGTCTTGAAGGACAATCTTAAGTTTTCTTCAAATCTCACCAATTTCTTATTTGTATCACTCTGAAACAACTGAGAACAACAAAAATAACTAAGAAGTTATAGACTTTCATAAATGGGTGCTTGAGCAAGGAGTAAATGGTGTGACATGAACCACAAGTGTGGATCTGATGGAAAGAACCAGATAGATACCAGCGGAACAAGAGGTGAGGAAAGGATGATCTAAAACCCAATTGTAGCATCTCAAGGCAGTTCTAGTTTCTCAGATCCTCAGGATACAAGATACTGGAAACAGACATGAGAAGAATAACAAAGACATATAAGTGGTGGAGAACAGGAGCTCTTGACATAAGCTAACTGAAGGCCTATAATCTGCAAGGAGCTGATAGACATAGAGGCATAAGTTGAATTCCAGTTAGTAACCCAGAATTTGAACATCCGAAAACCGAAATATTCCAAAAATCAAAAGTTATTTTGGTCGACTTTTGGTCAATTTTCAAACTGCTTTTCGAGTGACTTGGGCTACTTTGGGCGAAATCCTAAAATGAATAAAATCTGAAAACCGAAACATGGCCATCCCCAAGCATTTCAGATTCTGGGTTACCAACCTGTATTTAGACATACATGTTCTTTCTGACCAGTATTGCTTTCTGTACAAGTTCTTCATTTTTTCTAACCACTGTTAGTATCCGTTGCAATGAAAGATTTTCACCACTTGAGTTTGCATTTTTTAATTTGTTACGGGTTTTGTCACGTTTTAGTGAGGCACACCCTTTTCAACCCAGACACGTCTCCATCAGTTATGTTAGCACATATGTCCAAATTTAAGTGATATTATGGTGTTGTAGCTGTTCCTTTAATGTCCCTGGTCAATGAATTTAAACGGCATACTGTATTTTCACTTCTTTTAAAACAGTCAGGAATTTAAGACTTCGGTGGCTATGCTGTCACCACCATAACTCTTAAGGTCACAGGGACACACCAACTCCCCTTAGCCCACTAAATCAAAGTAACAGACACTTGTTGGGAACATTTTGTTACCTTGGGTAAGTAGGCTGAATAAATATGTAAGTGAGAGGCTGTCTTACTGACAACTTTTGTAGAGCTTAAAGCAGGGGTCGGCAACCAGTCAATCCCAATCCACCAGTAGATCCCATTGGATGATCAGGTAGATCTTTAGACAAGTTGGGGGGGGGGGGGGGAATTACTTTTTAAACTACGGAAATTTAGGACTAGATCTTTCCCACACACATTTAAAATCGCGGTGTCCCGGGATCAAATGTGCTTTTTTCCGCATTCCAAATGAAAACTCTCTGGCTACTAAAATATATTCGTGAACAGTATGAGATAGGATAGCTTTGTATGGTTCATTCTCTCACCCCCCCCCACCCCCCCCCCCCCCCCCCCCCCCCCCCCCCCCCCCCCCCCCCCCCCCCCCCCCCCCCCCCCCCCCCCTCCCCCCCCCCCCCCCCCCCCCCCCCCCCCCCCCCCCCCCCCCCTCCCCCGCGGCTCTTCCCCCCCCCCCCCCCTTTCCCCCCCCCCCCCCCCCCCCCCCCCCTCCCCCCCCCCCCCCCCGCCCCCCCCCGCCCCCCCCCCCCCCCCCCCACCCCCGCCCCCCTCCCCCCCCCCCCCCCCCCGCCCTGCCCCGCTTAAAACTACACACACACACATATATAGTAGATCTTTAGAGGGCTCAGCGTTTCTAAAGTAGATGTCAAAAGCTCCTGGGTTGCCGACCCTTGGATCAGAGCTTACAATCAGACCCTCCATATTTCAGTAGTCAGTGTAAACATGAAACCACATCCCACTAAACATGATTTAGCTGAGAGCTGACACAATTACTTACAGTAGGAGGACTTCTAAGAACAAATGGGAAAAATAATAGCAAGTAATCCAACTTTGTGGTAGTATGAGGGTGATAGGATGTGGCTGCAGGGGAGGAGAGGGGTGAGAGACGGACATAGTGTAGTGTGAAGCGTCATGGACTACAGGTTGGAACTGGAGGACCACGTATTTACAAAAACATGCAAGAAACAATAATTTTGAAATATTCAATTTACTAATTGAGCTTACAAATACAATATTTATAGACTTTGTTTTGAATTATTACATTTGATGGCACAAATAATTAAATACTTCAAATAATAAAAAAAACACACACAATTAATTTTATTGTTTGCCTGTTGCTATAATTATTAGTATTAGGTTCTAATACCACAAAGTTTGAAGCCAGTAAGATGGATCTCACACGCATCTTCCACTTAACATTTACAGAATCGATGTTAGCTTCATGTAGCAGTATTCGTACAGAACAAACGAAATGCAGCAAAATGTGATCTTGTAATAAATTTCCGCATTCCCACCGTACGCCAGCGGCGAATTTCTTAGTTCCCATTACATCATCATAACAAAGACCTTATTCCAAATACAATCTAGTAATATCTGCTTATTTGCTAACATAGACAATTTTGTGCTTCTCTAGCAGTTCAATGTCTCGTTCAAGCTGCTTCATCAGGGCTTCCATTCTCTCTTTCCTTTGTTTCTTTCCCAGGGTGTCTGTGACCACAGGTAAGCTTTGATACCGGTCGTGAATATCCTCCCAGTTAGCCTTGAGGCCATCCAAAATAGCCTTGTGTTCTTCAGATGTCAGCTGCCTCAGTGCTCCCTGCTTGAAGCTCTCGGACACATACTGGTCATATTCATCTTGTGCTCTGTTCAGTTCTTCTTTGCGCTTGGTTACATACACAGGGACTTCACCGAAATCCTTTGTTTTAAAAGAAAATTGACTTGGTTTAAGTAAAAACTATAATGTACATACTATTAACTATTTTGAAAGTTAAAGTAATATAGTTCTTCTTCTTCTTTGATCCTTAGCCGCCGAACGTCAAAGCAGTCAGTGGTCATCACGCCTAATGGCGTCTTGTAGGGCAACAACAAATTGATTCCACTTTGCTCGGTCGGCGGCCATCCTTCGTACAGTGCCCCAACTCTGGTTCATTCTTTGCATCTCAGCCTCCACAGTCCTCCGCCAGGTTGTTTTTGGTCGGCCTCTCTTTCGTTTTCCTTCAGGGGTCCAAAGCATAGCTGTTCTTGTGATGGCATCGAAGTCTCTTCTGAGGACATGGCCAACCCAACTCCAGCGTCTGCCAGCTATGATGGTGTGCATGTCCACTTGCTTGCTCCGAGTAAGCAGATCTTGGTTGATGATGGTATTCGGCCAAAAGACTCAAATCCAGCGGCAGACTTCTTCCTCTCCTTTTTACTCCTTATGGAACAAGGGACCACCACAGCAGCTGGTCTGCTTACAGGAAGTCAGCATCCATGCTCTTGCGGTGGTGTTTTTTGTTGTACAGATCCGCATCCTGTTATCCGATATCGTCGGGGACATATGTTTCAGAGAACCAATTTTTTTCGGTTTCCAGATGTCGCCTAAATTATATTTTAAAAAGTAGCTCAAAATGTGTTCGAAAATCACCCAAAGAAAATTTTAATTTGCAGAATATTTCGGGTAGCCTATTCGTTTAAAAGAATCCTGGTCTGTAATGTGTTTGACATGATAAGTTTGCCAGCACCATGCACAACCTCATATTAGTTGTCTCCTACCACAATACGGGAGGGAGGGAGTTGTAGTCCTTTTATTTCTGTACAGTATTCTTATCCCTTTCTCCACTTGATATGAAGTATGGTGCAACCCCTTCAACAGTTTACCACCTTACAAGAAGTCTGTATCACATGACTTCATACGCTCATGATGTGATTGTCTCTGTTGCAAACTGTTTTAAATTATAAGATTGTTAGTTCCATTCAAAACTTTCCTATTTACCTTTTACAACAGGCTTTTTAGGGCACAGTAGACCTATTCTTCGATCGAATATCAGGACCCAAGATCCACATCACAGTATTGCTAAACAATTAACAGAACAACAAAAGTGATGCATATTACCAGCTTAGCTGAAGTGAACAAGTGGTAATCTTCAGACTTGGCACAGGCCACGACAGATTGAGATACCATCTATTCAACAAGCTAAAGATGGGAACTACTGTTGAATTGTTATTGTGGCACTGATAAAATGACTGCTGAACATCTGCTTCAAAGGTGTGCAACATATGAGGAACAGAGAAGGTGCATATGGTTATTCCTAGTACCGTTCCTGGAAGAACTCTACAGAGATGCCAACAGCCTTAAGATGACCACTGCTTTCTTTGAACATATTCGTATGTCTGAAAGTGAACAAAGAAGAAGTTTAAATAAGTCACGATTATCAGTCCCTTTAGTTATAAAAACTTGGTTTAGAAGAAAAATTAAAAAGGCATTACAGAGATAAAAGAAAATAAAATTAGGTAAAGAAGGAAAACTACAGCTGCATTACAGAGATAGCAGAACAAGAAAAAAAAGGCTGTTCAAGACAAAAGCAAAATCTGCTCTATTGTATAGCATTTCCTCAAAAGAAAAACACTTTCAAACTCTAAACATTTTCTCAACAGGTATGTCTCTCACATCCTCCATATCAGACGGCCAGATGTAATAACAAACAGACGTTTGGAATAAAACCAGACAACAGCCAATACAGCTACAGATTGAAGAGAGAAAGTGCAGATGGATAGGACACATTCTTAGGGAACAATCAATCAGTATCACCAGACATGATGGGTTCTAAATATAATACGAAGTAAAGTAAACTAATTCTGCGTGGAACCCAGGAGTATGCATTTTACACTTTAGGAAAAACTGCTCCATTTTAATGTTTAAAAATAAATGACACAATTTTGAGGAATTCCTCATGTTTTTGTGGGTTTAACATTTATTAAACCAAGCTTATTCAGTTAGGACTGCGCAGGCTATCACATAAGCAAAAGAGAAACTTACAAAAAAAGAAGTAAAATCTCTGTCATTTGAAAAAAAAAAAAAAAAAGCCACAAGTGCCCCACGTAGTCCCCAGGGTTCTCTGATGAGAAAAAGAAAACAAAATAGAAACACTGCACCCTCAGACATGTTGTACAAGGAGACTCATATGAGACAGTGTATGGGGCTGACAATCTCAGCATGTAAAACAAATTTCCACAAATGCCTGCTGAAAAAAAGCATGTGAATGCTTGATGTTGACTACCTGCTGAAAAAAGCATGTGAATGCTTGATGGTGATACCTGCTGAAAAAAGCATGTGAATGCTTGATGGTGACTACCTGCTGAAAAAAGCATGTGAATGCTTGATGGTGACTACCTGCTGAAAAAAGCATGTGAATGCTTGATGCTGACTACCTGCAGCAGGGACCAGCTGCAGTAATGGCTCCATAAGGAACACAAAGGTAAATGATGACAACAAGTGTTTATCGATGTGAAAAATGTTAACTATTTCTTATTTGAAGTTCAGCTAAAACGAAACCATAAATGCCCATATACCTTTTTGTGCACATAAATGGGTTCGAAGCCGGATGGAATTAGATTGTGAGTATCACCATGGCGTGTATCAACATATCTCTTGGCTGGAAGTTTGGCCAGGGAGGTGTCATTTTTGGCAGCGTTAGCACAGATAAGGCTCTTCGTTGTTTTCAAGCCCATCAAAGGCACGTCGCCCATCTTTGGAACTGGCAGCTTTAGATGACTTTCATCCGGATAATGGAAACTCCTCTCTGATTTTGAAACAGTTATATGCTAATTTATATTCATTCGTATTTAAGCATTTTTTTCTCTCTCTGGTACAGGGTAGCTGACTTTGCTCTTGAGTTAGGGAAGGAAAAGGCAACAAGGAAGGGTACTGGTCACCCCACCTCTCGATGCTGGAACTAGTATAGTGAAGTCTCTAACACTTTACTCCCCTGTGGCAGTATCTCCTATGGGACTAGCTTTACCTTTTTACTCGACTTGGGGGGGGGGGGGGGGGGGGGGGGGGGGGGCTGGAGGGAATTAACCAATCTTAAATAGTTAAAAGTCAATGTTTGTGTACTTTATAAACTTAAATCTACTAAAATGTTCAGCAATGTCCAAAAATGTCATAGTTCTATGATGATCAAAATGTCAGGTTGAGATCATGCTTAAAATTGCCGTGTCAGATGTCATGCAAGTCATCAACTAATGTTTGACACCTTATTTGTTGCCAACGCTTGGTTTCTGTGACACTGATATTTATAACAACTATTAATCAAGACCTTTTGCTACGTTAGAAGCAGGGGCGATTACTAAGGTGAATATAAAAAAACTGAATTAGCAAAATAAAATTTATAAAGATCTCGATATGCCGGTAAATCACAGGAGATGATTTGGGACTCTCTAGGTGGCAGAGAGAGAAAAAGATAAAGAATTTTCAAATTAGAGAAATTTTGGACTAGTCCTGGCCTGCCGGGATTTTAAAGTGGGATATCCCCTGGATTACTTTTTCTGCAGTCCCAGTGAAAACTCACGAGCTAGCTTTAAAAAATGCTCTTTAATCATGAGCTGCAGGTGATACAAACACAGTCTTTCCTTTGAAGTGAATTTAAGATTTTGTAAAATATCATTTAGTTTGAATTTATCATGGCTCTTTTGGAAGTAAATGCAGTAAGTCTGCAGGAAGCAGCGTATCCAGCAGAGATAACAGTTACATATAGGCAGTATTTATTCCAAATAATCTTCTTCTTCTTCGTACACCCTCAGACGTCTACTTGAATGCTTTCAAAGAAAGCAGAAGTCAGCTGGAGGCTGTTTGCATCTCGGTAGAGCTTTTCCATGAATGAAATTGTGTCGACAATGTGCGCTTTCTCTGTTCCACATAAGTTGGGTACCTTTGAAGTAAATGTTCAGCAGTCAATTTATCAGTGCCACTGTTACACTCATCGGTAGTTCCTATCTTTAGCTTGTTGAATAGGTGATATCTCAATCTGTTGTGGCCGGTGCGGAGTCTGAAGATTACCACTTGTTCTCTTCTGTTGAGCTGGTAGTATGCGTCATTGTGTGTGTGACCTGGATGATCTACATCCCATTTGTTTCTGTATCTGATAAAACTCTTTGCCTCCTCGAAAGTTTACTTTTGACGGTAGCGATTTTCTATACTTTTTTTTTTTTAGAAACCAGTCAAATAGAGAGACAATACTGCTGCCTTGCAGGTAGGCTGGGGGACAGTCAAAGGCTAAGGATGGCAACCTGACGTAAATGCCGGTTGAAATCGGATGCACTGAGCCACAGACCTAACGAAACAGTGCAACGTACGCCACTTGATGATGACATCATTAAAATGTAGCAACTTTCCAAATAATTATCTGTAAACAGACATGTTTTTACCAATGTAGATCTTTTTTGTTTATTACGTGTTTGCTAGTTTTTTTTTTTTTTTGTAGCACGCCCCTTCCCTTTCAACCATTTACCATATACATGGAACTGCTGGTTATATCAGGACGTGTTTCATTTAGTGTGATATTTTCTTTATTGTGTATATTATATGCTCTGTATTGTATCATTTATCTCGATGGTGTTTCTATATTTTAACGACTGGGGAAAAGTTACGAATTTCTGCTGATCAGTTTATCTTATGTTGTATATATAATTATTCCACAATTTCTTATCCTTACAGTATTATTATTAACTGTTTTTTCATTTAAGACTTTAATTCAGTTTACATTCATGCTGTATAATTATTTCACAATTTCTTATAATTTATACTATACCATTAACTAACTGTTCATCTAAGATTTTTACAAAATAACTTGCTTGTGGGTAGCCTTAGTTCCTTGCCATGTTTAACCAGATAGTTTCCAGGCTGAGGTGGGAGAACTCTGGTAGGGCCCATTGTTTTGTTACCTCCTAGACATGATGCTTGCTCTTCCTTAACATTCTGTAGGAATTTCGACTTGTACCTGAAGCCAGAAACCAAGTTTATATATTTGCTGAGGCGAGTGTACATTTTTATGCTGCAGATTAACTGGCATGAGAAAATAAATACCATGAATATTCACAGCAGATGCTCATGATGACCACATCTGAAAGGAGGTAACAAGCAAAGTTTAGATAATTTCATCATTCATCCTTTTCATTCAGGGCTGCACCTGTTGTTCTCCATTGTTTCTTATTGTGGGCCCGTGTCGTACAGATAGGTTGTGAGTTATTTTTGTCCCGTCTGAGTAGAGTGGATGGTGATAGATACGTGAGAAAAAGGTGTGAGAAATAGATTTCACGGGTTATAGCTTAAGAAGAAGATATGTCTCTGGAATGAGTAAGTTTATTCCAGCCTATCTATACGACTATAATTTAGTACAAGACAACCTTGCCCTCCTCTTACATATAAATATAAGTTTAACTACACACACACAGCTATGTGACAACAAGACACACCAACAAGAAAAACTACGGTTACTTGGGTATGGGTCTGACCAACACAGAAAGTTAAGTTTCTTTTGTAGTTTATTATCATTTAAACTTGACAACATCAAATATCTAAAGAAAGATCAAATATTTAAAGATTTACATACATATGAAATAGCGGAATAAATGTGCCCTCCCCCTATGGAGAAAATAATCCAAAAAGTTAATAACCCAAAGGTCGAAGGTTGCACTATGTTACAGAGTAGACAGTAAAGTAAACAAGTTCCTACTATAGGCTACCCAATAAATTTAACAAGTTTAAGAAAATCCAGTTTTAGTAAAGTCCCTGTAACAAAGAAAAATGTTCACTCTCTCTTTCATACAGTGGCCACTCAATCACTCTTACCTACTCTTGGTGATATCTCTTGGAATTACAATTTTTCCTGACTGTATAAAATGTCAGGTTTATTTCCCAAATTGGCCCCAGTCCATCCTCTAACAAATAAAGACTAGTGAGGTGAACGCCGAATCTGGTGTGGGTTTTTCCTGGATGAACAAAATGTCACCGCCAATAGTTGATGTAGAAACGTGATCTTGGGATTCACAGTTAAAAGAGGAAAATACATCCAGTATTGGGAAACATCTGGCTGCTAAAAAATGTTACAATTGATAAATGATGATAATCCTATCGGCTGGCTCTATGATAAAGTGCCGATTCTGAATCAGCGTAAATTCTGGATGCTACACTTGAATACGACTGTCAGAAGTCGGGAATGAATGTAATTTTTTTCACACCCCAGTGGGCTGATAAAATTGAAAAAAATATTGCTGGGTTTGGTAAGTCCAGTTAAATTTACAAGTTAAAATGTTTCTCGTTTATCGTTAGCAAATACTTTCTCACCAATGAAATTGGTGACGCACAAGCCAAGAAAGGAGACAACATTTACCAATCAGTAAAAAAAAACAAAAAGACCGCTGGAAGCCCTTGATCAGGTCTGCTAGGAATATATAAGAAACATTTATGGAAAAATGCTACTATTCTATATAGCTACATATATGCACACAGACGGGGACAAGACGATCTCTTATCCACTCCGTCAGTCCTGATTACATTTAAAAGGCACACGGTGTCTTTAGCCTACCTTATCGCCTGTCGCTTAGCGAGTGTAGTTTGGATGAGATATGCGACTCTCCCCCCTCTTGCTCGCGCATAACGATCAGCGTACAATGTCAGTTATCACAAACTATCGCCGGTCGTTAAGTAGCTATTAATTTGGTCGCCGTCTGATAGTTTAGTCGTATGATATTAAATAATAGGCACTTATAATAAATACGCACAATGAAATAAAACGTGAATTCTTTACAGTCACTATCAGTCGCGCTTAGAGTATCCAAAAATTCTGAGTGACAACTGATAGCAGGTTTAAGAAAACACAGTTTATATATCATTATGTTTCTCTGATCTATAGACGATGTTACTTTTCGCACTATTGTGTGAGTAACGGAGAATCAGAACAGAGTTCCCAGATAAAGGCTTATGATCGGTCTTCCGTCGAGCGTTGCTAACCGACATCAAAAGAATTCTTACGTCTAACGGGCCTTCTCTGTACGAATGCCCGCTTCCTAAGATCAAATAGCCCAGGGGTTTCTGACTTTTTCTGAGTACGAACTTCAAAAGATTCTGTGTTATTCACGTGCGGTCTGTCAGGTATCGTATGATTGACAGATAAGCTCGCGTGAGGAGCCGAGGTAAACAAACCTGATTTGCTACCTGTTATGACGGGCAGGTCACGAAAGTTTGTAAACACTTCGTTTGCTTATGTTCAAAGAAAAGAGGCGTGACGAAAAAGTGAGTAAACACAGGCTGTAAATGCATGGTTTTGCTAGCAAATCCTAGAATGCTACGAGGTCACAAAAGACTGTCAGATTACTGTAGGCTTTTTCAGATCTGCATATGAGGGTTTTGATCTCTGCACTATTATTTTCCCTTGTGAGTTCACTCCTGTCTGGCTTTCATCACGTTGTGTAGCATGAGCCTCTCTTGTGAAGATTTTACAGTCTGTAGCTGGTGCTTATTTGTGCTGCGGTTGCATTTGATAACAATTTTTTTCGACAGGGCTGATGACATAAAAATAATCCACTAGCCTGAAGGACTGGATGTGCTCTCTTACTATGATCTTCCCCATATGGTTTGTTCGGCTTGAATGCACCTGCCAGGAGCACAAGGCTCCCGCCAGTGTAGCTTATGGGATCAATAAGGCATGCAAACCTCCACACCATTTGAAGGAGGTGACCGATAATACTGTATAACAATAGAGAAATATGAGGCTCTTACTGTTAGATGGATGTGATAAAGTACTTTAATGATTTTTCAATTAATCTGCCAATCAATGCCCTTTGCTCCCTTGAATGTTCGTACATGTCCAAATCTTCTCAGTCTCTCTTCTCTTTATAATACCAGGTTTTCCTCCTTTTCCCCCAGGAGTTTCTATGTTGGGGATTGTCACGTGACTTATATTCTAATTTTCTCAGCAGGTCACGAATGTGTTTCCGATTTATTTAAGTGTGCCTCTATACGTTTTTGTTTTGTCTGTATTCAGGTAGCTTCATTCCTGTCAACCAATGCCGAGTATCCTACCTAGGCAACGGTTTACAGGTCTCTACGGCTGTGCGGGTACTGCACAGTGACATTTATGACATAGGGCTACAATTTTGACATCTATGACAGTGAATATATTCTTGACAATCTATTAAAATTTATATTTTACCAGTGACATAGGGCCATAAAGTGTGAAGGCTGTTGCACTGTTTGCTTGTTGTGTCACCACTGTCTTATGGTGCGTAATCAGACGATATATCAAGGCCTAAAAACCAAACCCCTGCAGACTCAAATAGAACAGTGCCAACTAAGATGGTTTGGCCATGTCTGCAAAATGGGAGAAGATCGGCTGCCTCGGCAGGTATGGTAGGCAAAGAGCCAGGGATCCAGACCTCCAGGACGACCCAGAGTCCGCTGGGAGGACAACAGTAGACAATCTTTGAAGGACCGAGGACTAGAATGGAACCATGCCAGGAGGAAGACAGCCGATAGGATAGTATGGCGCTCTCTCTCTCTCTTCCAAATCTCTACATCTCACGGTAGAAGAGGAAACGACTAATAAAGTAAGTCACTACTATCTTGCAAACAGTGAAAGTACAATGTAATTGAAAAGTCACTCTGTTTTTTAAAATGTTTGTATCCTCACTTTATCTATTGGATATACATGATACAAATGTCAAAACAAAGTGCAATAAGTGCCATTTGAGTAATACGTGTTATTTTTGTTGTATTCCCAGAAAACAAAACAAAACAAAATCTAAAAATATCAAATAAACTGGCGTTACAAGAGACAACAAAAATGGTTGCCTGATATAAAACTATACATTGAACAGACCGAATCTCACGTTGGGCTGCATTGTTAATGTGGCGTATCATTTTATTGAATAAAATGGCAGTTAATTCTCTTTATGCTTACATTTGTTTCATACAAATTTGTTGGATAAAGGGGGGGGGGGGGGGGGGGGGGGGGAACAGGGTGAGACTTTTCAATCACCCTGTAGAGTGAAACTTGTAATTTCTAAATAACAGTGCACATATATCAAATGTTAGATTACTTGACGGTGTACTCTCCATAGAAAAAAAAGCGAGTTGCGTGATACTGTGGTTTCCGGTGCGCCTTCTGGCCCAGTATCTACGACTTTAGCACCTGTTCAACGGGAGAGTGGGCTCATCCCTAATCTGTTTATGTTCCCAGTAGTAGACTATTCGCAAGCAGCCTGGGGGTGTCACTGCTCTGCGCGGACCTTGTTTACCGAGGCGGCGTACGAGCTCGTATGGTGAAAATATGGTTGCATTATCTTCAAAATAGCCCTGTCTTTCCCGTGGCTTTTCTGCCATCCTGCAACTTTGAGTTAGGGAGTTCTGAGCTCCAGTCTCTTTCCCAGGCATTTTATCCTGGCCTGGCACGCCACTTCTGGTTCTAAGTTAGCAGTTGGGGATAGGTGGGGTGGCACACTGTGCATTCCCCGTCATCCAGGGGGGCTTTCCAACTATGCAGAGCTTGCACAATGCTGTGCTCTGGTTCTGGGCTCTCCCAAGGAATCCTCACGTCCTGCACAGAGCCACTTCCAGATACCTACCACCTGCCATCCCTCCACTGTAGAATCTCCTGCATGCGGCCATCCAGTCAAGAGCCAGTATTAAGTCTGGTGCCCATGTGATCCCCCCAAGCCTAGTGTGAAATGCTGGTTCTTAACATGTTGCAACACAGGGGGGATTGTGATGCTCAGCCATCTCTCTCAACTCTGCACCGATAAGTGACATCGGGGACTTAACTGTGCCTCAGTACTGGGAGGCTCCGTTTCCGGGTACACCACACACAGCCAATTGAGGAACGGTCGTCGTGGGCGTGTCTTCAGTAGGGAAGTTGTGGAGTCTTCCTGTCCATGTTCTTGCACATCCTAACACTGCCCACAAGACATCGGAGGTTTGGAGAGTGGCCTTCTCTGCTTTTTTGAGTCGGGGTGGGCTCCCCGAGCAAGTCTTGATGGGGATCGGGACGTGTCCACGCGCCAGTGGGCCCAGCATCGGCCGCATCTGATGGAGGACTTGCTCTGCCAGGTTTGAGTTAGTAAATTCCAACTTTGTCATCTTCATGGCATTGTGATGCTGGGGTGCCTGTGGATTTCCTACCACCCCGGGTAGAAGCCAGAAGTGTACTGTGTCAGCTCTGGGGGAGATAAAGGGGGTGTTTCTGCATCTCCTTGAGATACGTAGCCAAGGTAGGGCTCACAGTGCTCATTCCTCGCCACCAAATTGCCTGCTGGTTACGCCGAGTTCTCCGAGGCTCTAGGCATGTGACCAAGAGTTGAAGGCAATAGGATCGTCACGTCCTGAGTCTCTGTGCCTGTACGATGGGTTCCGATCTTCAGGAAGCAGTCCACACTCGTTCCCACTCCTAAGACTTGTTCAGTATCCATCTGGCTCCTTCCCACCCACAGAGGGTGTGTAAGGTGTAGTGCACCGGTTTTATTATCGAGGTTTGCTCCTCTAGATCCGTTGTGTTTAGCCTGAGGATTCGCACCCTCAGTTACCAGGACTACCTCGAGGAGGGTGTGGCTCTTTGTAGCGGGAGGTTATTTAAATTTATTTATTATGTAAGAGTATGCCAGTAAAGAGTTCTGACCTTACAAGTAATACCACAGTCTTAGAAATAAGCACTGGTGTATTGTTATCATAACAATAGTCAGACTGTGAAAACCCTGGCCCAGTTGGTAAGAAGTAGTACCAGGATTTAAGGTGTCTCCTCCCTGTGACTATCTTAATGATTACTTATATGCTAGGGGATAAGTAAAATGTACATTCACTGAACCCACAAAATGGAAAAAGTGAATAAATCCTCAGGTACAGTTAAAATAGTTTAATAATTACACTAATATTCTATTTCTACTAGTTGGAAAAGAGTATACACACATATATATAAAAATATTCACACAATTACTATTATTTTCTGTTTAGACTTCAAGATCTTAAATAATAAAGTTACTGAAATCACTGTTATTAGTCCTTTGAATTTAAGGATAACTGTCATCAGTTGACTGAGTTTATGTATGGTTACTTATTGTTTTCAACTATTGGCTGTTTCACATGTATAGGTGGTCAGTGTCAAACAGGACACTTATCTTTCCAACTTGATACTGCTGAAACTGTCCTTTGCGGATATCAGACTTGGTAGGCCCAACAGTAGGGATGCCAATGATCAGTTGAAGTTCACTCTTTGGGGTCCTGCACTTTTGTGGGATTGCCTCGGAGGAACTGCACCGGCTTCTGATACTGGACAGTCTGGTTTGAGTTATTTCATGGAACCTGCAACATATCAGCCTTGGCTAGTATCTGGCTAGACTTGTAGCTGACTAGCACAGATGTCAGACCAGTCAGTCATCAGATGTCACCGTTATACAATCATAGTAAGTAAGGACATCATTTCAGTGATATAGCATTAATATTAACATTTCAATTAAGTATAACTGACTAGCACATAAGTCAGACAAGTCAGTCATCAGGTGTCAGAGTTATACAGTCATAGCAAGTAACATCATTTCAATGATACAGAATTAATATTAACATATCAGTAATAAACATCATCTGGTTTAATCCGCTCCTATACATCCCTTCATATTCTATAACTTGATCCTTCCAAATCATATCAAGTACAAATTCAAATCTAATGCTATCTTAGAACTACCCAAAATTAATACATAAAATAAATAGAGTGAGTGACCACGTGATCAGGTTGCTTTCTACTGAAACTGGCTGTAGAACACTCCAGTTTACTAGCTGTAAATGGGTACGAAGTTGTGCGCTCGAACTAGGGAAGGCAAAGGCAGCGAGGAAGGGGACTAGTCACCTAACCTCGTAAAAGCGGTATCTTCCATGCTGAAGCTTCTAACAATTTATTTCCCTAAGACAATCTCTGGTCATGGGACTGCCTTTATCTTCGTAAGCGATAATGCATTTAATATCGACGAGATACAGCATTAAATATAATAAATATTTTCTATTTGGCTGTGGGGCTAGTTTTGATACGTTTTTGTACAAGCCACCATCTTCCACTAAGCACATGAATAAATCATATTAAAATAATAATACGTTATATCAATGAATATTATACAGGCATATTTTGTGAATTCTAAATGAACCTGTAATACAAAATAAAAGAAATTATTATACAGGATAGCTATCGTAAATTCGCTTACCCTCAGACCCCAGACACTTAGACTGAAATTTTCTGGCGATCCGCTCACACTTCAGATGGATTTAGAGTCGTGGCGTTATCTGCCCTCAGTCTTGTCTCAACCTCTTGCGTTGTGTATCTCTCTGTTTACCGATCCGCTTTAAATACGTATAGCGCGGACGTATCGGAGAGTACCGACGTCACAGCTTAAACCTAACCTGAAAAATCCTTCCCGAACAGTGATTTCGGCAGATCTGTGCGTCGACTGAAATTTTGCCTTTATCATTCTCGGCATATATAATATCCATATTGTTCCATCTTATCTAGTTTTATACAGCTGATAAAACTCTATCTTCCTATCCATGTAAATTCCCAAACTGTTATTTGTTGATTTTAATATTTAGAACAGAAGTGAGTTTACATGCTTTTAGCGTAACTGTGGGCAGCCGAAATACGCATATATCTCCGTAAATGAGAACTTCCTACCGTTCCATCTTATATGCAGTTATACACCATCCTTCCCTGTACTGAAATGTAAAATCCTTTTCATACGGATTCCCTTCGTTTTATTTTATCGTTGGCGATTTCCTCTGTCCGATACACATTTCGCTGATACGCCGCCATTTTGAAAGCGGTCACTCGATCGTAGATGGGTTTATAAATCTAACTGAACTCATTTGCAATGACTTGAAACCAATTTTGCGACATAGCTCCCCCATATTTTAAGCTGGATGATATCTAGCTTAACTATTGGGTACAAGACAATTGCAAATCGACCATTCCGAGGTTAGTTTTCCTTCTTTTCTATCCTCCTCAAGCTCTGTGGGATGGCGATTAAGAAAATCTGCGCCCACATTCTGTTTTCCAATAATATATTCATCCTTTACTATCTCTCTCCTTCCGGTTCGGCTTTTCATCCAGGCTCTTACTGCTGGTGAAACGGGGTCGGTAGGTTTCCCATGAAGTTTACCGCCCTCTTTTCGTTGATAGTTGGATGTGGTTTTCCCTCGCAAATCCGTAGGTGTTTGATTTTCGCTACGTGATTTGTTCCTTTTTTCCAGCGCATGGGGTTCAGACTGCCATTGAACCTGTGTGGGATGTTTCCTTTCCCCTCCCGTGCAAATCTCAGGAGTACCCCTGATTGCTGGTTTGCTTGTAGATTTTTGATGAAGACTCTTCCGTCGACTTTCTGAATCTACATAGGTGCACTCTGGACAGGAATTTACATACTGATTTATGTCTTCCGTAATACCTGGCCAGTAGAATTGGGTGGCTATTCTTTGTTTTGTGGCACCATTACCCAGGTGTTTACTCAAAGTTGATATGTGTCCCAGCCTATAACCTTATTCCTATAGGTGGATGGTACAACGATTTGACCATGACTTTTCGTCCCTCTTCCAGCTTTCCTGTACAAGAGTCCATGTTCCATATAGAAATGTCCTTTCCTTGGAGCTTTATGTGTTTTTGATAATTTGCCAAAACAAGGCTTCAACGTGCTGTCTGCTTCTTGAGCCCGTTTCATTTCAGTTGAATGAAATTTTAAGTTGGTGTCCCTCTCTATGTTCCTGGAGTCAGACCTGGTCTGGATTCCTGCCATAACCATAGGTTTTACAGGGTCTCCTAAGAAAACATATTTACGCCCCAACATTAGGGGGTAAAAGGGATCATCTATCACAGCTGCATTTATCTCCCCTTCCACATAGCGACAACTGACATGAATCTTTGCTATGGGTAATGTAAGGGGTGATGTTCCTTTTAGTGGCCCTTGAATCTCTACTGTTTCTGTGGTGATTTGTTCAGGGCACACCAGAGATGCACACACGACTGCGTCATAGGACAAACCTGTGTCATACATTCCTGTGACTTGTTTGCCATTCACAGTCACTATCTCCTGGGTAGGTGGGTGATGGAGGCTATTCTGACCCACAGTCAGTTCCTTCCTAACAGAAGTCCTCACCTGTAGACATGCAGCATGATGAAGGGGTTTTTTCCTCCCACATTCATCAGTGTTGTGGTTGCTCATCTTACAAAATTTGCACCACACTTAGCTCCCTGTTTGTAGGGTTTATTTTCCTGAGTCTGAGGGTTCTTGTCCTTATTATCAAATCTTTGCTTGTTTCTGTATGGTTGATCCATCTGGTCAAAATCGGTATTCTGCGGTGGTGGCTTATATCCTTCTACCTGCTTCCTTTTTGTTCCTACCAATTCAGCTTGAGCTGCTTGGTATCTCTCTGCACATTTCAAAATGTCTTCCAGCCTCTCTGCTCCTTGTTCCATAAGGAATTTCCTCATTTCTTGAGACATGGAATCTTTCACTTGCTCTAACATAACCATTTCTTTCAGATCCTCGTAGGTTTTCTGATACTTACCTAAACTACTCCATTTCAACAAATACGTTTCTAGCCTAGCTGAGAACTGGTTATATGTTTCTCCAGGTAGAGGTTTAGAAGTTCTAAATTTCTTCCTATATGCCTCAGAGTTCTTTTCATACCGGATCAGTAAGGCTTGCTTTAGTATCTCATAATTTTCCTGATCTTCTTTGGGGAGTTTCAGAAACACATCATATGCAATACCTCTCAATCCCTGGGATAACTTTAGACTCCATTTTTCCTTTTCCAGTCCATAGGTAGAGGCTAGCCTTTCATACCTATCCAGGTACGACTCTATTGCGTCCTCCTTTTCAACAAATGGATCTAGGTGGAAGTTCATGGCCCCATTTGCTGTGTTCTGAAAAGAGCTATTCGCAGAATGAGGTGAGCTATTACCATGGGTGATAGTCCCAGCCTGAAGTTCAAGATCAAGCTGTCTCATTTTCAGCTCATGGTCTCTCTCTGCTTGTAACCTCCTTTCTTCTCTCTCAGCTTCTAATTTCTTGGCTTCTCTCTCTGCTTCCAATTCTAATTTCTTGGCTTCTCTCTCAGCTTTTAGTTTCTTTGTTTCTCTCTCCGCTTCTAATTTCTTGGCTTCTCTCTCTGCTTCTAATTCTAATTTCTTGGCTTCTCTTTCTGCTTCCAATTGCTTTGCTTCTCTCTCGGTGTACTTTTCACATTCCGTCGTGACATACCGGATCAGAACGTCACCATCCATGCCAAGCTCTTTTCCCACCTGCAGTGTAGCAGACCTAAATTTGACCAAGTCAGCCATGATGTATCTGTAGTCTAGTAGGGCAAGCGATCTTACTCAAACTAATTTACTACAATATAATTAACTTATTTAAAATTAAAGTTAATTAAACTGACTTCACCATATATGAAACAGCTTTCTTTATCTGTACTCAATGGTACTCCTAAAAAATATAATTATTTCCTACTATGTTACTCTTTCCAAAAAATTTACAAAACAAAATTTCTACACAGCAGAAATAGAAAGTTGGCTCAGGAATATCAAAGATATATCCCGCAGACGAGCCCCCACTGTAGCGGGAGGTTATTTAAATTTATTTATTATGTAAGAGTATGCCAGTAAAGAGTTCTGACCTTACAAGTAATACCACAGTCTTAGAAATAAGCACTGGTGTATTGTTATCAACACAATACCCAAGCATGACATAATAGCAGTCATGGGTGATTTTAACGCCAAAGTAGGTGACAACAACGATGGAGTACAAAGATATCTCGGTACTCATGGCATAGGCTGTATGAATCAAAATGGCGAAAGACTTCTAGAACTTTGTGAAATATCAAACCTCGTTGTGGCAGACACCATCTTTCCACATAAGAATATCCACAAGATAACATGGAATTCACCTGATGGCAGAACTAAGAACCAGATAGATCACTTCTGCATAAGCGCTAAATTTCGCTCATCAGTTCAAGACGTCAGAGCATACAGAGGTGCAGAGATCGGAAGCGATCATAACCTCTGCATAGCTAAAATGAGAATTAAACTGAAGAAGTTATACCAACCGAATAAAAATAGAAGAATAGATGTACACAGACTGCAATCAAATGATATAAAGAAGGAATATAATGTCAAAATGAACAACTATTTCGATGCTTTAGGCAAAATTGACAACGATATCACCACCAAGACAATCGATACTAAATGGGAACAACTGAGAACAGCAATGACAGAAGCAGCTGTAGCGACACCGGATACCTAGTACATAAAAAGAAAAAATGGATGAGAAGATACTTGGGATAAAATACAAGAAAGGAAAACAGCAAAACTTAAACTACTAGCGGCAAGTACACATAATGCAGTTGAATCTTGCAAACTAACTTATAACTTGTTAAATAAAGAAGTGAAGACAAAAACTCGAAGAGATAAAAGACATTTCATCAATGAACTGGCCGTAGAAGCTGAAAATGCTGCAAGAACTGGTAATAGTAGGTGCCTTTATCAAATTACAAAACAACTATGTCACCAGCCTACTGCTATGGAAACACCTGTTAAAGGTAAATTAGGGAATTCAATACCAACAGAAAAAGAACAAATGAAGAGATGGGCTGAGCACTTCATGGAGGTGCTAAACAGACCACCACCAACAGTAACACCTGATTTTAATAATGAAACATCCACAACCACTTTGCCAATAACTTGCGATGAATTCACGCTGGACGAGATCAAACAAGCCGTTAAAAGATTAAAAAATTTTAAAGCTGCTGGAGTTGACGAAATTTCAGGGGAAATGATTAAAGCAGTAACTGTCCCAACCTCGGTTTGAGAATTTTGATATTATTCCTAAATTGTAAGTAAGAAGAGAAGAACCCCCCCCCACACAAGTCCCCCCATTAAGACAGGAAATTATTGTAAAGTTACCGAAGAAAGGTGATCTATCAGACTGTAATAACTGGCGTGGTATATCTCTATTATCAGTACCTGGAAAATTATTATGTTGCATGATGTTAGAAAGACTTAAATTGCAGGCTGACGAAAAGATCAGAGAAGAACAAGCGGGTTTCAGGCCGAAACGATCATGTATTGATCAAATATTCACACTAAAAAAAATTATAGAAGAATCAGTGGAAAGGCAATCGCCACTTATTATCACCTTCGTCGATTTTCAAAAAGCCTTACCTTTGATAGTTCTACACCCCCTCATTGTAAGATAACTTACAATTATTGCGTTTTCCAATCAAAATATGTGAATAAATCAAAGCGCTATACTCCCCATCACTGCAATATGTTGTGTTGAAACAAATAAAGGTTGAATAAGAATGGTTTTCTAGCAAACAGGGTCTGTGAAACAAGGCTTATTATTACCACTCTTTTTTTGGAATGCTATTGATTGGGTTATGAGAAACTATAACAACAATGAACAATTGGGTATAAAATGGACAAATGGAAAATTCCTGGGGGACCTGGATTTCGCAGATGATGTAGCATTCTTAAGTTCAACACCAAGACAATCCCAAGAAGCAATAAATAATTTGTGTCATCTCTCGGTTAAAATTGGTCTCAAAATAAATGCCTCTAAAACTAAAGCTATGAACTTTTCTAACGAGACCTTTGATATCATCTTGAACGGGGAAAAACTACAGAAAGTTGAAAGTTTCAATTATTTAGGCAGTAAAATGGGCCGCCAGGAATTGGTGACACAACAAGCGGAAATCCTACTAGAATTGCTTTGGCAGCTAGCGCCTTCAATAGATTATCTAACAAAATTACATCCATTTGAATATACATACCAAGCTTATTCTGTTTAATTCAAATGTTATCTCAGTGTTAACATAACTGTGAGAGTTGCTCGAAAATGAAACAAAATCATTGGAGAAAACCCCTGAATACATTCGTATAACACAAATGTCTTAGAAAACTCATGAACATCAGTTGGAAAGAATTCAAGACTAATCGACAACCCCCGAGAAGACTCTGGCCAGAAAATATGTCTCCGTCTATGATAAGGAAAAGACGATGGTCATAATCGGTTCATGTCCACGAATTCAAAAACAAAGATTCCATTGCGCTCACTTGGGTTCCTGAAAAGAGCGGAAAAAAGTCATACCAAAATAAAACTCACACAATTAATAAGCTGGAAGGTTTATACGTTTAAACAATTTAAATTATATAACTAAAACGAGCTAAGACATGGAATAGTTCACAACCCAACCTGGAGTCTCCTCCCTGTTTTGTCCTTATGCCCAGTTTGGGATACTTCAGGTGAAGGATAATTAATTATCATAATTCATATACAATTGACTTGAAAACCCCAATGGCCCATAAGAAGTATGTACCTAATTATGTTATTGTTTTCAACTATTGGGGATAAAGTTTCATTCATGAACCCCCCTAGGTCAGGTACAGTAGTCATAATAAACAGGACACTTATCTTTCCAACTTGATACTGCTGAAACTGTCCTTTAAGGCTGGATATCCATGGTTACTTATTCGTTTTTATGGCCCATGTATACACCGGACACTTATCTTTCCAATTGATGCTGAAAACTGTCCTTTGAAGTGGTCAACTCTTTGTTGAGTCCTGCACTTTTGTGGGATTGCCTCGGAGGAAACTGCACCGGCTTCTGATACTGGACAGTCTGGTTTGAGTTATTTCATGGAACTGCAACATATCAGCCTTGGCTAGTATCTGGCTAGACTTTGTAGCTGACTAGCACAGATGTCAGACCAGTCAGTCATCAGATGTCACCGTTATACAATCATAGTAAGTAAGGACATCATTTCAGTGATATAGCATTAATATTAACATTTCAATTAAGTATAACTGACTAGCACATAAGTCAGACAAGTCCAGTCATCAGGTGTCAGAGTTATACAGTCATAGCAAGTAACATCATTTCAATGATACAGAATTAATATTAACATATCAGTAATAAACATCATCTGGTTTAATCCGCTCCTATACATCCCTTCATATTCTATAACTTGATCCTTCCAAATCATATCAAGTACAAATTCAAATCTGATGCTATCTTAGCAACTACCCAAAATTAATACATAAAATAAATAGAGTGAGTGACCACGTGATCAGGTTGCTTTCTACTGAAACTGGCTGTAGAACACTCCAGTTTACCAGCTGTAAATGGGTACGAAGTTGTGCGCTCGAACTAGGGAAGGCAAAGGCAGCGAGGAAGGGGACTAGTCACCTAACCTCGTAAAAGCGGTATCTTCCATGCTGAAGCTTCTAACAATTTATTTCCCTAAGACAATCTCTGGTCATGGGACTGCCCTTATCTTCGTAAGCGATAATGCATTTAATATCGACGAGATACAGCATTAAATATAATAAATATTTTCTATTTGGCTGTGGGGCTAGTTTTGATACGTTTTTGTACAAGCAACCATCTTCCACTAAGCACATGAATAAATCATATTAAAATAATAATACGTTATATCAATGAATATTATACAGGCATATTTTGTGAATTCTAAATGAACCTGTAATACAAAATAAAAGAAATTATTATACAGGATAGCTATCGTAAATTCGCTTACCCTCAGACCCCAGACACTTAGACTGAAATTTTCTGGCGATCCGCTCACACTTCAGATGGATTTAGAGTCGTGGCGTTATCTGCCCTCAGTCTTGTCTCAACCTCTTGCGCTGTGTATCTCTCTCAGTTTACCGATCCGCTTTAAATACGTATAGCGCGGACGTATCGGAGAGTACCGACGTCACAGCTTAAACCTAACCTGAAAAATCCTTCCCGAACAGTGATTTCGGCAGATCTGTGCGTCGACTGAAATTTTGCCTTTATCATTCTCGGCATATATAATATCCATATTGTTCCATCTTATCTAGTTTTATACAGCTGATAAAACTCTATCTTCCTATCCATGTAAATTCCCAAACTGTTATTTGTTGATTTTAATATTTAGAACAGAAGTGAGTTTACATGCTTTTAGCGTAAACTGTGGGCAGCCGAAATACGCATATATCTCCGTAAATGAGAACTTCCTACCGTTCCATCTTATATGCAGTTATACACCATCCTTCCCTGTACTGAAATGTAAAATCCTTTTCATACGGATTCCCTTCGTTTTATTTTATCGTTGGCGATTTCCTCTGTCCGATACACATTTCGCTGATACGCCGCCATTTTGAAAGCGGTCACTCGATCGTAGATGGGTTTATAAATCTAACTGAACTCATTTGCAATGACTTGAAACCAATTTTGCGACACTCTTCACCACGCACAACGATCTTGGGGTATGAGAGGTTTTGCTAGGCCAAGAGACTGACACCGCAATGGTCGCTCCTTTCATGAACAAGAATTCACTAGGCCTAGGGTGAAGCAAGGGGGGAAACCCACTACGCACAACACCAACACATCATACCCCCTGTCTGTAAAAGACTTTGCCCCTTAGATTACTTAAAACGCAGCATAGCTATAAGAAGAACTTTTAATAGACAGAACCAGAGGTGTGCTTAAAGTATTTGGCACCAGGGGCGGATACTACCTTTGGCAACCCCGTCCCATAAAGAATCGCATTTGCTAGTATATTGTGAACAGTAAGTACTATCATAAAAGTGTCCAATGGCACCCCGCTGGACAGAAACCCCAAGGATAAACAACTATCTACACTTTTATTTTACTAGCCATGCTAAATCAGAAACATTACGACATTTTAAAACTGTTGCAGAAGACAAATGTCACGAGCAAATACGTCATCATTCTCCTTTGTGTTCCTAACGGAGCATGGAGTCACAATGGCAGCTGGGCGCCTTGCATGAAGTCTGCACCAAGCATTGACATACTCTTGCTGTAATGATTTCTGTGGTAATTAGTTATACATACATAGGCTGCCTGCCCCACGCACAACATCGCATTAGTCACCTTGTACGACATGCCTAAGGGAGTCATACTGGGAGTGGGGGAAGGGGGGGGGGGACACTAGCAATGAGAATTTATATTCATACATGACATTTCCAGAAGGACAAGTAGGTGAGCAGTTATGTAATTGTCGATCAAGTGAGTTGTTACACAGACGTTTGCTATATAATATATATAAATAACACTGACTAACAAAAAAAAACTTTTTTTTTCTTTCTCTAAAATTTCTATGTTTTTCTGGTCAATTTTAATGCGCTGTTTTTAAATCTGCAAACCGTTTTTCGCTATCAGGTCGGGATCTCTAGAAATATGCAATTGAAGTTTTTTAACAACGCATACAGTATTACAACATCATTCGTACAAGAAGTATAACAGTTATGTAGGCTTGAATTTCTTTGCAGTCGACTTTCGTCGGTGAATGGCATGTGGTACATCGCGATGAAGCATCCAACAATAATCGGCAAGCATGGTCACACTCCACCGTCCTTGATAACGTGACTCCATTACGGCGATATCTTGATGGAATCATTCTCCATGTTCATCACTGACTTCGCCAAGGTTGTCAGGGAAAAAGATAAGATGCGAATCGAGCAAATGGATTTTGAGGGACATGTTACAGCCCATAATTATGTATGCATCTATGCACTGCTTAACAATATGCAACATAGTCGACAGATTTGTGATTTTCCAGAAAGTTATCGACGATCGATTTGAATGCCATCCATGCGCGAAGTTCCCTACCATGTAACAAGTTCTCGAATTGTTTGTCTGCAATAACTTTCCTAATCTGAGGTCCTACAAAGATACCTTCCTTTATCTTTGCATCGCTAACTTGCGGAAACTTTTCTCGAAGATAAGTGAAAGCTTTGCTCGTTTTATCTAACGCTTTTACAAAATTCTTCATGAGCCCCAACTTTATATGTAACAGTGGTAAAATGAAGGTGTCTTTGTTAACTAATGGCTCGCGTATTACATTTTTATGCCCGAGCTGCATACGATCCCGGATAGGCCACACCTTTCTTGCATAATGTTCCTGTCTGTTGCGGCTGTCCCATTCACAACGGAAGCAACAAAATTTTGTATACCCAGTCTGCATGCCAGTGAGAATTGCAATGACCTTTAGGTCTCCACAAATCCGCCATTGGTAGTCATTGTACTTTATTTTTTCCAAACGTATAGCCATATTGTCATAAGTTTCTTTCATATGAACAGAGTAGGCGACTGGAATTGATGAAAAAAAAATTTCTGTTATGCAATAACACGGCTTTTAGACTAGTCTTGGAAGAATCGATGAAAAATCGCCATTCGTTGACTATGTGCTCATGACCGTTTACATCTTTGCAATAGCAAATGTCATCATCCATCTCAAAGTATTGAACAAGTTCTCTGTGTCTATGACGAAATTTAGATATCGGAGTATTGGGTGCTAAAAGATTCCATTCTTTGAGTCGCGAACCGAGTAATTCCGCTTGTCCTTTGGTAAGAGCGAGATCACGTATTAGATCTGAAAGTTCTGAATGGTTAATTAAGTAAACACCATCATTCACCGGTATGTAATCTGAGTCAGAATTAGTTTCTAAAGCAGGTAAACTATCACTTTCTGATGGTTCATTTACGTCCAACGGATATTGTTCTGGTGGTACTTGGATCGGACTCGTGATTGGATCATGAGGCACTGGTTTCGAAACCGATTCAATATTTGGATAAACCACAGACTTTCTAGTTTTAAAAGTGAAACCATGGATATTTGTCAAGCAGAAGTAACAATCAGTAGTGTGATTTGTATGTTCACGCCATATTACTGGCACGCCAAAAGGCATCGACTTATGCTTCGGCGATTTTCGTAACCAACCTGCCAATGTATCGAACAAACCGCATTTGGCTTCCAAGATTTATTTGCATCATCAACTTTCGAATCGAAATAAAGTTCATATGCTATCTTTAGTAATGGTGTAAAGTTTTTCTGGTCAACACGATCGGTAAAATATCCGCACACGTAACAGAACAGATCAGCCGAATTTCTACAACTTCTAGAAGCCATATTTTGCTCAGAATTATTTCAAAATACAGTAACTATTTGAAAAATCGCGTAACATATGTCATGCATCTTTTAACAGTATAAAAAGTAGAATTATGTTGCTTTTTATTAATTTTTAATAAGTTATATAGTAAAAATGAAACGGAGCAAATAACGGTTTCCCAAAAATATATTTATTCACAAATATCTTAAGAACCCGACGTGATAGAGATAAACGGATTTCAGATTTGAAATCAGCGCAAGAAACTGACCTAAGAACACTTATTCTTATATAAGAAAGAAAAATGTTGTTTGTCAGTGTAATTTTCCTTTACAATCCTTACAGAGCATGGATCCATTACTGTGGCTTGCCCCCCCCCCCCCCCCCCCCCCCCCCCCCCCTTTTATAGCAAGCCTACACCAAGACGTTACATGCTCTAGCAGCAGTAGTTTCTGTGGCAATTTGTTTGACATAATGAGGTTGTCAGCCCCAAGAACAACCTCATATTAGTCTCATTGTACGACGACATGCCTGCGGGTACAGTAGGCCTATTCTGTACACATATATATATATATATATATATATATATATATATGTATATATATATATATATATATATATATATATATATATATATATATATATATATAACTATAGTCTAAAAAGTTACATAAAGTATTGGTATAGCAGTAAAGAAAAGTAAAACAAATACTTCAGTCTAAACCAGTGTTTCACAAAGTGGGCGGCATCGCGCCCCAGGGGGCGGTGGAAGTACCTAGGAGGACGCTAAGAGGCTAAAGAGCTAACCACTATTCTAAAGAATGTTTAAAAAAAAAGTAGAGTAGGGAGGGAGGGCACTGGGGACGAGTTTATAGAACCAAGAGGGCGGTGGTCCGAAAATGTTTGGAAACCACTTGTCTAAACAGTAATGTAATAAATAATTTGGGAAACCACTGGTCTGAACAGTAATGTAACATAAATAATTTGGGAAATCACTGGTCTGAACAGTAATGTAACATAAATAATTTGGGAAATCACTGGTCTGAACAGTAATGTAACATAAATAATTTGGGAAATCACTGGTCTGAACAGTAATGTAACATAAATAATTTGGGAAATCACTGGTCTGAACAGTAATGTAACATAAATAATTTGGGAAATCACTGGTCTGAACAGTAATGTAACATAAATAATTTGGGAAATCACTGGTCGGAACAGTAATGTAACATAAATAATTTGGGAAACCACTGGTCTGAATAGTATTGTAACATAAATAATTTGGGAAACCACTGATCTGAATAGTATTGTAACATAAATAATTTGGGAAAGCACTGGTCTAAACAGTAATGTAACATAAATAATTTGGGAAACCACTGGTCTAAACAGTAATGTAACATAAATAATTTGGGAAACCACTGGTCTAAACAGTAATGTAACATAGATAATTTGGGAAACCACTGGTCTAAACAGTAATGTAACATAAATACTTGTTGACTACACGTTTCTATGAAAAGAAAGTAGTAATAGCACAGTCTGCTACGTGCAGCGATATGCATTAGTTGTACTAACCGCTTTGGCTTTCTTTCTTTTGCTTCTTCAACGGCAAGCAAATTATAAATGGAATGCCCGTTTAAAGAATTCATGATGTTTTAATATTAAGCAGAGTTTACTCTGCCGTTTTGTTGGCATTAATATGACGCTAATGCGCGTCACTTCGTAGTTATAAGGGGAATCTAATCTAATTTGTTCAATTCTGTTGTAAATATTGAATAATCTCCCTTGTAAAATTCAAAAAATTTCTTTGATTGCAAGTTCGTACTAACGCAATGGCAAACCGCTAGATTGTTTTTTCTAGGTCACGGGTCGGGAACCCGCGGCTTGCGAGCCGCATGCGGCTCTTTGAGCCATCAACTGCGGCTCTCGGCTCTTAGTGAATGAGGATTACCATGCGATTTTGTTTCATGCGGCTCTTCAATTTGTTACAATGGAGACAAAATTAAATATTTGGCTCTTTGTCACGGGAAGGTTCCCCACCTCTGGTCTAGGTAGACAGATTAACATACCAATTAGCCTACCATTGTACATGGTTTCCATTTTTTTTCTTTCTGAAAAATAATAAGAATTTTGCTTTGCGATCCTTGCGGAGCATGAAGTCACAACGCAGCTGGTCCCCTTGCAGGAATCCTACACCAAGCAGTCACATGATCTTTTACTGGTGGTTTCTGTGGCAATTAGTTTTACATAATGAAATTGCGAGCCCTATGCACAGCCTTGTACGACATGCCTGAGGGTAAACTAGCATTATTCTTTCTTTGTTTCCTCATAGACGCTGAGAACTACACGGGGATTTTTTGTTCCTTGCCTTCTTAATATCCATGTGAACCGTTATTTGTAGAACTGATTCAATACCGTTTTATTGGTTTATATACTTATATTCCTTACCAGTTTTACAGCAGCCCCTTAATTTATCTTCTTAATATCCACATTGTTTTCTTTCCCTTTGTCTAACTTACATCCATCACAGTCGCTTCTGCTTTATAATATTAACTGCAATTAAAGATAGCCAAAACGTGATCAATTGTTTGTGGTCAAACAAATAAGAGCTTCGAACTTTGGGACACTTTCGCAGGATAGAAAATTACAGAACTTCAAGAGATAAAGAATGAATGTAAATTTATTAGGACTGAAAAAGGTAATTTATTGGAGCACGTGAAATATATTATTAAAATTACTAAATAATTTCTTCTTCTTCTTCTTCTTCTGCAAGTAGCATGCCTAGTGGCGTATCTCTCAACAACTTCCTGTCTCCAGTACAATTTATCAATTCTGTTATTGACTTCTGTCCATGCCACGATGTCTTCCTTATCTCTTTTTCCTTCAATCATATCGGTTGTCACGAAATATTCCAGCTTTCCTCCTCTCATAACATACCCCCAAAAAGAGGAATGCTTCTTCCTAACTTGTAAAATAAGTTTTCTTTGCGCATTGACCTCTTTCAGGACATCCTCATTACTCTTATTGACTGTCCAAAATAATTTATTCCAGCAGAAATAAACATCAAAGAGGAGTAGGCATAATTTTATATATTAAAAGAGCGAAAACAGTGAATGGATTTTGGGCAACATCATATCCGATTTCGTTACTCACTGTCTATTTTTCTCACATACTTCATGTCAGAGATACGATCTTCTGTGATCAATCATTGTTTAGAGCAAGGGTCGGCAACCCATGAGCTTTCTGGGATCTACTTTAGTAACACTGCTCTCTCTAAAGATCTACCATATAATAATAATAATAATAGCCCCATCAGTCATAAATGACAATGGGAATGCGCCCCTGAGGTGACAGCCCTTAGCTACTTTTTTTCAAGGTGTTCTTTTCGACGTTTTCTCCTCACCTGCTTGCCATGAGAGCTTCTTTTCGCCAATTCTGAGGTGGCGCCGTAGAGAGCATCGTCACTTGGTGCGATTGCCAGTTTCATCTTCCCAGGTTGCTGGATTTATGTCAAGTGCCCTCATGTCTCTCTTGCACACATCTTTGAACCTCAGCTGCGGTCGCCCAACTTTTCGTTTGCTATCTACCAGTTGTCCTTATAGATATCTTTCGAGATGCGACCATCTTCCATGCGGCGGACATGGCCAAGCCAGCGTAGTCTGCGTGGTCTAAGCAATGTACACATGTGTTGTAGGCCAGCAACACCTTGACAATTGTCACATTGGCCTTCCACGAAATACCACGGATGTGACGCAGACATGCAGATGGAAGGTATTGAGCTTTTTTGCTTAGCATAGGTTGTCCATGTCTCACTGACATAAAGCAGTGTGCTGGTGACACAGGCGTTATATACTGCAGCTTTTCATTGTGAGTTTGGAGTTTCCCCAAACACGCGTTGTAAGACGGGCAAAGGTGGCTGCAGCTTTGCCAATGTGGCTGTCGATTTCTGTATCCAGGGCGAGTTTGCCGTTGATGGTAGACCCTAGGTATGGGAAGTGGTGCACCACTGCCAATATCATTGTTATCGAAAGTGATAACTGGTGCAAGAACCACATCCTGATCCAGCTAATTTGTTTTCTTTAGACTTATTGTGAGGCCAAAGCCCTTGTCATATTTTTTGTTGTTGGTATAACACAGAATAAACTGTTACAAGTTTTATGTGGTTTAAATTTTTTACGGGATGGGGTAACCGGCCCCATGCCCAACCCTCCTTAGTTGCTTTCTACGACATGCTTGGCAGGGAATAGTGTTACTATTCTTTGCTCCCCTTTTGGGCCCCGGAAACACATATCTTGGCGGTGATATAGACAGGGTTGGAGGGACGGACAGCGGTATCAAAGTGGGAATACAGGGGCAAGAGGGGCTTTCATTGCATTGGGAAATGTATTGAGATCGGGAGAGATCGGATCCGACACGAAAATGGGAATCTTCGGCTCAGGTGTGAAGTCGGTCCTATTGTATGGCTCTGAGACATGGAGAACAACAAAGACAACAACCAAAAGAGCTACAGACTTTCATAAATGGGTGCTTGCGTAGAATAGAGGGATTGAAATGGTATGACAAGGTTACCAACGTGGAACTGAGGACAAGAACTAGACAAGTGCCAGTGGAACAAGAGATGAGAAGAAGATGATGGCAATGGATTGGACACACACTGAGGAGACCTGTTGATAGCATTACAAGGCCGTCCTTGTTCTGGAACCCCCAGGGTAAGAGAGGCAGAGGTAGACCAAGAAGCACATGGAGAAGAGAGCTGGAAACAGAGGTGAAAATGACGAGGAGAACGTGGAAAGAACTTGAGATGATGGCACGTGACAGGAGGACTTGGCTTGTGTTTGTTGAAGGCCTATGCTCCTTTGGGAGTGGAGGGTTATGAAGAAAAAAAAATGAAAGCCCTTGCATGCTTGAGTTAAGCAATTCATCAAGCTCTGAAATTCTAGTTGATTTTGATTGACAATTGCGGCGTCATCAGCGATTAACAAGTCTCTTATAGTGACCCTTCTGATTTTTTTTCCTTCAGCCTTGCAAGGTTATACAGTCGGCTATCTGACCTAATGTGATGGCATATTTCTTCAGTTGCATCTCTGAATGCATGTTTCAAGAGCAAGGCAAAGAAGATCCCTAAGAGGGTCGGAGCCATGACGCAGCCTTTATTTAACGCCACTGTGTATGTCAAAGGGCTGTTATGTGCTTCCAGCTTATTGGACTGTTCCCTTCATGTCTTCATGGAATTACTTTATTATTTTCAGCAATTTAGTGGGGCAGCCTATTTTCAGGAGGATTTTGAAGAGTCCATCCCTGCTAACCAGAACAAATGCCTTTGTGAGGTCTATAAAAGCGATAGACCCTATATATATTCTGCTCCCTTGATTTTTCCTGAAGCTGGCGGAAACAAAAGATCATGTCTATTATTGATCTATCAGCTCGGAATTCACACTGCAACTCTTGATATATGCGCTCAGTTAACTTGTGAAATGGCATTAAGATGACTCTGTCGAAAACCTTACCAACAATACTAAGACTGCAGTTATTGCAGTCACTTCTGTCTGCTTTATTTTTATAAAGTGTTACTATCTGGCATCACGCATGTCTTGAGGGATAGGTGTCTCTTCCCAGCACTGGCACTGCACCATATACAGTGAATGTAATAGCGTGCTCTTACAGCTTTGATTAAATCGGGAGGAATCCCATCACTGCCTGGTGTTTTGCCAGAGGCCGAGCTATCACTGGCCTTACTGAGTTCTTCCAATGTTGGTTCAGCATCCAGCTCCCCCATAGTTGGCAGGCATTTGACAGCTATTTTCTCTAGTTTAAAGTTCAGAGTAGTGCTCGACCCACATCTCCATCTGTTTACCTATATCGTTTAGTTTTCTCCTCCGCCGATGGTGTTTAGCGTGTACCGTCTTACTTTTTTCGGGACCAAGGGCTTTCTTTATACCGTCGTACATTTTTCCAGTGTTGCCTGTTTGCGCAGCGGTCTGGATGCTCTCGCTGGAGCCAGTACTCATCTATACAACGTCGAGCAGTTTGTTGGACTTTGCTTCTCGTAGCCTTCAGTTTATGTAGGGTTCTAGCACTCGGTGAACGTTTGTATTCATTCGCAGCCCTGCGCTTAGCTTCAATGGCAGGTATCATCACATCTGAAGAAGCATCAAACCAGTCATTTGACTTCGCTGTCTTCTTGCCAATGGTAGCAAGCGCAGAACTATGAATGGTGTTCCGCAGGTGCTTCCAGTTCTCTGTAACAGTGTCACCATGCTGTGGGCTACTGAGCACTTTCCTGAAGGTCGTGGTAAATTGAGCGATTATAAAAGGGTCTAACATCTTGCTGATATCGATGCGTAGTTTCCCTTCATGTCTGACACGATGTAGTTTTCTTGATTGTGCTCTGATTTTGCAACAAACCAAGGAATGATCTGTATCACAGTTGCACTATGGTACAAGCGCGTGGAGAGCACAGACTTGAGAAGTGGTCTTCTGACAAGAATCAGATCCAGTTGGTGTCAGTGCTTGGATCTGACGTAAATTGTGAGAAGATAGGACTGAGATATTTATGGTCCCGCTGGAGCAGAGGTGATAGTGACAGCTATGTGAAAGGGAGGTGTAAGAAATAGTATTGTTTCACGAGGAGGGGTAAACGTGTAGGGAAAAGTTGATAGTGTAGAGAGAAAAAGGCAGTCTTGGATTGAGTAATTGCTCTAATCCAGCCTATCTTACGACTCTGTTTAACTTTCAGACGCCCTTAATCTACTTGTACAACATACAAGGTACACGACACTTAGTACACAAACTTCTGTGACATATAACTACTACGTACAGCCGTGAAAACAAACTATGAATAACATATATATATATATTTCAAGGGTAAGGTTTATTAAATTTATTTTCGCTAAAGAAATATCATCACAACACCAAGACAAGCATTACATTAATACGTTGTAGTTACATCAGAGAAATAAAAATATCAATCTAATAGGTATAGGGAAAATTAAGAAAAGATCCCACCCGAGGTAATATACCCGAAAGATCAAATAATTAACAACAGGAGTAGGGGCAGTCAGGACGGGTAAATGATAAGTCCTTGATTTAACTATCCCGTGGGCCTTCAGATTAGTGAGGGATCAATAAAGAAGATGTTATATTAGTAGTAACTTAAGAAAAATAAGTTCTTTCGTTCAGTTTCACCCTCTACACACATACAGTGAGCTCACTACAGTTATGCTTACCCCTCTGCCAACGCTGCATTCATTCCGTGGAATTTATCCAACACATCTTATTTAAGACTATTATGAGTCTTATTATTTGTCCAGTTCGGCCCCAGACTCTCCGTTTAAGCAACTGCTAATTTTCGGGGAGTCGCTGAATTGGTGCGTTGATTAATTTTTTTCTCGTACTGCAGGTATTGGTTTGGGATACGTTTTTTCTAGGTAGTGGCACTGTCCTGGAAGTTTATAAGTTAATATAGGTTTCCCCGGAGTGGTCTAGCCTCCAATGGCTGTGACTCTCTCTGTTGTAGTGAATGTGTAAAAAACGAATGTTACTCCCAAGCTGTTCTCGGAAGGAAATAGCCGAGTATAACCTGTGAATTCTCTCTGTAGAATTTGGTGGTTGGAAAAACTTTACTGTCATATGGTTTGTTAAAGAAAAATTAGTGCTGTAAGTTCTGCCACATCAGGCCCGTAATACTGTATGGATAAGATGAAAAAATGTTCCAGTTTAACATTTAAAAACAATTTGTCATTTGAAGTGTTCTGGTTATTTAACCACTCTCATGGATGGAGAAGGTGGACCGCGAAGGGTCTCCAACATCAGATTTTTCCACCGACAATGTTTGTATTTTTATTTGGAACAATTAATTGGAATGCCATAAGACATCTGGCCATAGAACTCTATAAGAATACCGCTGGATCGCAAAGAGTGTGATCAACCTATATAAAAGAGAATAGAAAACATGTAATCATACTATAATTATATTCTAACACCCGCGTTTTTGGTAAGACCTGTAACTCACTCCGGTATTTAATTATCTCTAAAAAAAAACCACGAGTTATGAACACTAGTCACCTAAAATTTGCGCATGATGAAAAATAGAAATAAATGGTATCAACCAAATTATCGATCGTCTAGCGTCTAATAATATTTTAAGCCTCTCCTACTGGAAATAGCAAGAAATAAATTACGTTCTCTAAATTATCCATCTAAATTATCGTCTATTAATTAATTTAAAGCGTCTCTTACTGAGGACATACCGAGAAGTTAAATTACGTTACGGCTGGAAAAAATTTAGCTATAAGTTTATTTAATACGTTATTCAGCTTAACACAAAATCCTAGTGAAATAAATGAAAAAAAACTAAACGATTAAATCACTCAAAACTCTAATATATTATTACCGCAGCACAAAGAAAGAATTAAGTCTCCACGTATAGAAGAAATCCAAAATTCTTGTTTGAATCTAATATATGAGCTAGGTACTTCTTCATCTTCTCTGGTGCTATTGATAACTGCATTTTTAAGAGATGCCTATATATATATATATATTAAATGAATGAAAATCGTTAGCTACATGCGAGATTTTTCGTCTCTCCTGATTCTCGGGAACTTTTGCGTTTGGGCCGCGAATCAAAGCTCTTTTTCACAACTTTTTACCGCCAGACTCCTCCGTTCCTCTTCGTACTGCAGCGATTTCTAACCCGCGTAGACTGTTCACGTTTTCGTGTTAATCAGAGGTGTTACAAAACTCTGCTCACTCTTAGTGACTACAAAAGACGTTGATAACTGACCGCCTGCTGCCTCTGGCCCACCTCCTTGAAGGGATGACAGTAAGAGGTTCAGAGATTGCTAATTATAATGGCTCATGACAGAAGACCGTAGGCGTGGCTAAATTAAAAGTTAAGACAGAGGGCGAATGACATGGCTTAAAGCGCGCTCACCTGGACATGCTAATATCATGCCCGTGGAAATCCACGTTGGCGATTTTGATTTCAACAAAATTGAGGGCTACCGGTGAGATTCAAGGGTAGCTTCACTTTTCATCTGTCACAGGATCGTGGGTGTCTCCATGACATCGTATGCTGGGGTTTTGTCTGAGAGTAGGTTTTGGTCACGCAGAGGGCAAGAGCAGTTGTCCATTTTCATTCATCTTGCTAACAAAAAACCTGCCCAGACATGAAACATGATCAAAACCCACTCTAGCGTTGAATTCACCAGGGAGAACAAGTTGTTCCTTTTGATGGCTGCTGCTAGATTCTCGTAGAACTCGTCTCTAGCTTCTGAAGCAGAGTACAGAGTAAGCGCATACACACTGACAAGGGTGATGGGACCTGCACTAGTTTACACGCGGAGCGTTAACAGACGTTCTGATCCATTCTTACCTGGTTCAAACAATTTAGTTAGCGATTTTTTTACAGCAAAACTTACTACGTGTTCTATAGTTTTATTAAGGACTTTCTCTTGCCTATAAAATGGGTAGTCCTTCTCGCTCATTATTCCACAGCATGCCAGGCGCGTTTCCTGAAGTGCAGCCATATCCACCTGAAGTCGTTTAAGTTCGTCGTTGATTATGGATGTCTTCCTGACATCGTTTATGTCCTGCAGGTTTTCAGATAGAACTCCGCCAATGCCGGTCCCAAGCCCGGATGAAAAAGGAGGAGGGCGGCCTGCATGGAGGCCGTAAGGAGGCAGCCCCTCCACCATGCAAAGGCACAACAGGCCAATCACCTGTTTGCTTTAAATCATGATTACGCGAACTACAAGAGAGAAAACCGGACTGATTCTAAAGGCGACGAACTGGAACGGATTACGGACTACGACTTATGGAACTTGGAACACAAGAAGTATAAATGGGAAGGAAGAGGAGCTGGTGGAAGAGATGAGGAAAGCAAAACTAGAAATCCTGGCTATAACGGAAACAAAGAAAAAAGGACAAGGAGTCATGGATCTCGATGGCAACACGTTGCTCTACAGTGGTGTACCCATATCTGAAAGAGCTAAAGGGGGCGTGGGTTGCATTGTGGCCCAAAATCAAAAAGATAGTATCAAGGGATGGAACTTTGTCTCGGAGCGCATTATGGTTGTAAAACTAAAAGAAGGAGAAACCATAGTCAACCTGGTCATAGTGTATGGGCCAAATGAGGATGAGAGAGCAGAGGTCAAGGAGGAATTCTTCGAGCTGCTTCAAAGGACAGTGGATGACTGCCTAGATGAAGTTATTATGCTCGGAGATTTTAATGCCAGAGTTGGAAATGACCATGCTAGATGGGGTGGAGTTATCGGAAGATATGGAGAAGATACTCTCAATGACAATGGAAAGCGACTCCTTAGATTCTGCAGTGAGCAGAATCTGATCATTACAAACACAAAGTTCCCCCATAAGCGCATACATGCATACACTAGATGTGAACCAACCAAGAATGAGAAGTCAGTGATGGACTATGCCATTGTTCGGAGAAGCTCATTCAGATATGTCCGAGATGCAAGAGTCTGGAGGGGGCCAGAGATTGGAAGTGATCACTACCTGCTAACAATCAAACGAACAACTGAAAGAGTTGCTCAGCCTAGGAACTGCCCAACATCACGGAAGAAACCAAATAAACGAGCAGGAGAAATGAGCATTAGGACCTACAAGCTGAGAGAGCCAGAAATTAAGACCAGATATCAGGGGCTTATTGCTACAGCAGTGAGCAACACAGAAGAACGACCTGATGACTTGGAAACCCTCTGGAATAAATTCAAGGATATCATAAAGACAGCTGCTGCAGAAGCATGCGGTGAAGTCTGACTTGGGAACCAGAGAAAGAGGACACCTTGGTGGACAGAGGAAGTCAAAGAGAAAATAAGAGAGAAGAAAATGGCATGGAAACAATACTTAGGAGCTAAAAAACACAACAGGACAAATGGAAAAATATAGAGAATATGTGACACTCAGAACAGAAGCAAAGAACAAAGTGCTAGCAGCAAAACAGAAGTCCTGGGAAGAATTTGGAGAAAAGCTAGAAAAAGATGCACAAGAAAACCAGAAATTGTTCTATAAGACCCTAAAGAACATGAGGAAAGAAAAACAATGCCCTCTCAAATTTATAAAGGACAAGCAAGGCAAATTGCTTACTGCCCCGAAGGAAGTAATGGAAAGATGGAAAGAATATTTCTCAGAACTCCTGGATGGTGAGCATGATGAAGCATCAGAAATGATAACCACTGACACAGAAGAGGAAACCAATGATGGTGAAGATGACATAAAGATGGAAGAACTGAGGGCAGCACTAGAGAAAATCAAGATGGGCAAAGCAGCAGGGCATGATGGTATAACACCAGAAATGGTTAAGTACATGGGAGCATCAGGCGACCTATTACTCTTAAAGGTCCTACAGGCAGCATGGTGCAACAAGACCATACCAAAGGATTGGGAGATTGCCATCATAACACCAATTTTCAAAAAGGGTGACAATCGACAATGTGGAAACCATAGAGGCATATCCCTTCTCAGTGTCCCTGGTAAAATCTACTCTAGAATCCTAGAGCAGAGACTCCGACGCCTAGCTGAGCCACAATTGGATGAGGTCCAGTGCGGATTCCGAGCAAACCGAAGTACTCAAGACCTAATCTTCACACTCAGACAGCTGAGTGAAAAGGCCCTTGAGTATAAGAGTGAGATCCATCTTTGTTTCATAGATCTGGAAAAGGCGTTTGACAGGGTCCCCTGGAGCAAACTTTGGGACTGTTTGGCAAGGAAGAATATTCCAGCACCTCTGATTCATGCTATACAGAGCTTCTACAAGTCTTGCAGAAATTATGTGAGGACAGCAAACCATAAGTCAGAAGAGTTCAGGACCACCACTGGTGTAAGACAAGGTGATATCCTATCACCTTACCTCTTCATACTCCTTATGGACGATGTCATCAAGGCATGTAAGGAGAGAACAAGAAAGTATTCAGTGGGGTACTGGAAGATGAGACAGGTCTATTATTTCGGAGCTGGCATTTGCTGATGATGTTGCCCTGATTGCTAAATCAGAGGCACATCTCCAATCCAACCTGCAAGTCTGGAAGGAAGAGCTGGAGAAGAGAGGGATGGTCATAAGCAGCTCTAAAACAAAATCCATGGTGATATCACGAGAAGAAAGAAAACATCAGATTAAGTTGGGAGAACAGGTCCTGGAGCAGGTCGACCACTTTAAATATCTCGGGGCTATTATAGACCGAAAGGGAGGCATCAAAGAAGAGTTGGCCACTCGGAAAGCAGCGGCTGGGAGACTTTTTCAGGCCATAAATCGTGGATTCCTCAGCAAGAAAGAGGTTGGTAAGAAAACGAAGATGGCTGTATACCGCTCCACCTATGTCCCAGTCTTGACATATGGATGCGAGTCGTGGGCAATGACTACAACCCACAAAAGCCAGATCCAAACCTCAGAAATGAGGTATCTGAGGAAAGTGGTTGAAGTAAAAAGAAGAGACATGGTCCGCAACCAGACGATCCGTCAAGGCCTAAAATCCCATCCGCTGCAGACCCAAATAGAACAGTCCCAACTAAGATGGTTTGGCCATGTCTGCAGAATGGGAGAAGATCGGCTACCACGACAAGCATGGGAAACAAAGAGCCAGGGATCCAGACCTCCAGGCCGACCCAGAGTCCGCTGGGAGGACAACATTAGACAATCTTTGAAGGACCGAGGACTAGAATGGAACCAGGCCAGGAAGAAGACAGCTGATAGAATGGTCTGGCGCTCTCTCTTCCAAACCTCTACACCTCATGGTAGAAGGGGAACGACTAAGTAAGTAAGTAAGTAAGGTTTTCAGATAGTCCAGTCAACATAGTCCGGACGTTCCAGCATCCCAATCTGATAGTTGGTTTCTTTCTATTATTTCTTGTTTTTTTTTAATTATTGCTTGGTGTGTCCACAGTTCGGGTTTGACTCTAATCGCCATGCGCCCAATGGAGAAAGCAGACAGTGGTGGGACAACATCTAACTGGCTGGGGGTTGCCTAGCTTGAAGCGAGCGGTAGCTGTGCAGTGAGATCTTACGCCGTCTCCCACTGTCGGAAGAAGCCCCTGGCTACGTCAGTTGGACAAGACGCTTATAACCGGTAACTGCTACTTCCCATATTGTGCCGACACCAACAGGGTGACGCTGGAGTGTCCTCTCCAGGGTGCGAGCTAGGCAGTTATATGAAGATCAAGCTGTTGCCCATGCAGCATGTTCCCCCTCTTCACTCAGCCGGTAGGTCCAAAGGAACGGCAGGAGCCGATACAATTTGGTAACAGCCACATCGCAAGAGTTGCCAGAATAATGTCGAATCAACATTAGACTGCCTTAGGGACTTCGACTCCGGATTTATCCTCAGGGTTTACTCCTAAAGCCTTTGCCGTTAACGGATATTCCTGCAAGGCAACGATGATTTTAATTCAGAGTTTTACCTTCTAGATATGCTACCAACCGAGGATCACGAGCCTTATCTGCCCCAAGCTGCTGGTTTTATAAGGCACCAGTGACTCGCCTTCACCCCATCTCCCGTCAATGGAAACCGTTTCGTCGGGCTCAAATTGAGCCACACATGAAGGCCGTATATATATATATATATATATATATATATATATATATATATATATATATATATATATATATATATATATATATATATATATATATACACACACACGCATATATATATACACACATACATATAATATATATAACAGTATATTTAATACATACATATATGTGTCTGTATAATTTTAAGCGTGGGGGAATGTTGAACCTTACAAAGAAAAGTTCGCGTTCTTATCTCAAGCAGTTATAGAAATGCTAGCCCTGCCTGTGCCGACAAGACCCAAAACTTTATGGAAGTAGTGTTCCGTTCTATAGTTTAAATTGTAACAATTCTTTCCACTTAATAATTTTAAGCATAATTATTTGCTTTTTGTTCATTTCTATGTTGCTTGATTAAAATTAAAATAAATAAATAAAAACTATTAATTTAAAGGATAATTATCGGGTACCACTGGCACTGACAATGATGTTCATAGTGATTTGTCACCCAGAGTGACTTTACGAGTTGTGTTTAGTATACATTATGTTTATTTGCTAGGTCGAAGTTCTATAAATTTAGCGTGGTTTTGTGATTGGCTCTTTTACTGAGACTTTTTCTCTGGGTATGTTTGCGCACTGTCTACTTTATTTTACATGTGTGACAGGGCCATAATAACGCCCATGTATTTTCGCTGTGCGCGCTCCAAACAGTACGCCAGCCCACGTGACTGCGCGAGCTCTCATCGCTGGCGTGTGAAAAGTCTGAAACAGGAGAAGCAGTCGGTTTGGTGAGATTCGCAGTAGATGCAAGATGTGAGAGGACACCCAGAGTCAGCAGAAGTTTGCACAAGGCATGGAGGTTAGCAATTGAGCACTGGCTGGCGTTTGTTTGTTTATTTGTTTAGTGTTTGCTCATTAATTTGCTTTGTGGGTTTGGGTCACTGAAAGGAAAGGGTTGTATGAATAAATACAGCTCCTGCCTTAGAATCAAGAGTTTATTGTTGTACGGGTCTGGTGAAAGTGTGCAAGAAAGTGATCACATATCACAACATCATCATTCCTCGCCCATCTTATCACACATGTTACAACGTCTTTACAGATAGGGGATCCATGGGTTATGGAAACTAATGTTGTGTGTTACGCCATAGCAAAAAATTAGGAAGCACTTCGTTAAGGCATGGTACCTATCTTATGAGGGTAACT